>ML777525.1:131145-206462 GCA_009831015.1 Picea engelmannii | reverse complement strand
TATAGTACAATCATTGAGAGTTTCCAAGTTTGCAAATACACCATAATATAAAAAATCCATGAACATACATTCAAACAACTACATAAAAGCAGTGGGCCAAGCTATCTAACAGCTGTGATAAAAATCATCTATGTCATTTTTTGCAAATATTTCAAAGGCCATCGTGTGAAGCTTCCTTCCTTCTCTTTCAGACGGACATATCCATCTATTTTGTCTTCGTATAGAAGGGGTATGTTACTTGCGACCTTTATAACATTTAAATTCATGTCTCTTGATCCACTCAATTTCACTCCATGTATAATAGATAATGAGTGAATATGTCTGATGCCCACAGTAGCATCGTCATACAGATCCAACAACTTTACTTTGTCGTCTTCTTGGAGTTTATGATCAATACATTTCTGCAAAACAAAAAGAAATACAGATTATCTTGAGATATGGAAAATGTTAAAACAATATATGAAAAATTTTAAAACAAGAATTGTATTCTAATATTTAGCATATAATTATTTCACTCACCTCGAGTTCACTAGTACCACTATGAATATATTGAACATTATTCTTGAGTTCAACAATATGATCACTATTAATATTGAGATCACTTAGTGCATATTTTATAGCCATTTTGATAAGGACTTATCATTTTCGTCGTGTTGCTTTTATAGAGTTTCCCTACATGTGGTTTCATCATGCAAAAAAAATATACAACATTCAAAATTATGAATAATGTCTTATTAAACATTCAAAAGTATAAATAATGCAAGCAATAATGTTTTGTCAAAAAGAACATTTTAAGTGTGAAAATTATGACAAAACATTGGGACATATTAACTATCACATTAAAAATTTGATTACATCAAATTAAACACCACTATCAACAATGTACTTTACACATTGCTCGAGAAGTTTTTGATGATCACTATGACCAATATTGACATGCTCTTGTGCAGTATTTGAAGCTCTGTTGACATAAATTCCTTTTCCTTTTGGTGACACTGCATGTTTCGTATGATTGCTCTGCATGTGATTTAACCATCATGCAAAAAATATACAACATTTGAAATTAGTAGCAAACTGTCTCCAAGGGAATTGTTCTCTTTTTCAAACAATGAAACAACAGAATCACAACAAGCATTGACAGAGATGTAAAAAAAGAAGTGTACAACATGAAACATTGTGATGAGCCTTCGAATATCTTTTATGATATGATAGTTATGATATTAAAATCATTAAAAGCATTATTTTACAATAAATGATCTCATTTTCCAAGGCAGTTAACCTTACAATTCATAACTTTGGATAATTGTAGTAGAGTTGCCTTAGCAAAAAATAGCACTACATGTCAATATTAAAAAACGTTAATCATCAAGCAACTCTCAATTATCTATAGTCGTATCGCCTTAGCAAAATGGAGCACCATATTCAATATTAGATAAAGGTTAAGCATCAAGAAGAAAGGGATACCACCTATATAGGAGTGGACATTTACATCTTATAATAATTACCTATAAAAATTATCTCAATAAAAACAAACTTCTTTATTTTGTATTTCTGTTGTATTTATATATCTCCATTTGCAATACCAAATCAACAAAGGAATCTTGCTAAAGTTCAGAAACAAAATCAAGTTTCAGTCTTGGACAAAAATAAATATTTAATCAACCCACATCTGTTATGTTTTATTGAGTAGAGCTTCAACAAAAAATGGGACTATTTTTTGTATTTCCCCACACTGATCTTCACTTTCAGGGACAATTTTTTGTGTTCTAATAACAGATTTTCATAGCGCCCAAAGAAGAAATTCATCCTAAGGTGTAAATCTACATTATTGCTTGTTTTGTGCATTTTATAGCAGATTACAGGTTTGATTTTTTGTATCAAGGAAAGTACTTTTCTCAGTTTCACAACATTCTTTGATCTCTAGGGCTCATACTCCATTTCCAAGTAGCATAAATATTCCCTCCTAAGGTTAGCACTAACACAAAAACAAGAGATATTATACGATATGACAATGTACATTTTGTAGTTACCTTGGAACCCTTCCAGTTTCAAGTGTTAACAGGGCCTTACTTATTCTAGGATGTGATAATTTCATTATTGACCACGCCACATTTGGAGACATTGTTTATGTTCCAGGGGTTGGTGATTTTCCAGTGGATGATTCATTTGATGGTGATATAAGGCCCACCTCTCACTTATTCAAGTGGGTTCATAATGAAATTTTCTGGCCTATGACCACTTTTTCTCATGGGGGAGCTAAGTACTTTCTCACCTTCCTTGATGTAGTATCTATTCACAAGTCTACAAGACTGTCCCACTAATTTGACAGATGATTCTACGGATGAATCAAACATATTTCAATGGATCTCTTCCTTCCACACTATGATGGTGATATTTATTATATGTACTACACTCATGGATTTGTGATCAAATACAACTTGTGCCCCCCTTTGTATCTTTATCCAATTAGTAGGATTCTATATATCCTTTTTCTATACCTCTTCCAAATCCCACCTTCACCACATTGTGAACCCATGTTAGTATTGAAAATATAACATTCAAAGGGGATTATATCTTCACTATATGGCCCACATTGATCATTAAGGGGGGAAATGTGTGATGTAATTCCTTCTCTCCAAAGCATCCTATTGAGATGAGGGATGGTGTTGTGAATAGGGCCAACCCTATTTTGAGTTGGGTATTCATAAACCCACTCATTTTTGTAGTATCTCGATCCTGGCCAACCTATTTGAGATGAGTATCCATTATCCCTCTCATATTTGTATTAGAGCTAAGCATACTTGAACCTACTCTCATTTGTATTTCAGCCTCAATCGATTGTGTGTTGAGTTGGGTATCTATAAACTCACATCACTATATTCAACATTTCTCTTTGTGGCCTCACATACAACTTCAGGGGTGTTGTTGACAATGTTTACCAATGTCCTTTTATGCAATTTATCTGGTTACTAAATCATTTACAATTTGCAATGATGAGGAGCTTGTGCTAATTAGAATGCATCATGCATTACTTAGTTTTAGAGCTTAATTTCCTAGGCAATACATGCATGAGTTATTTGTAGGAAGGGTCTAGAGTAAGATCAAGTGTACATGCTACAATATTTTTATGTTATAACCTTATCTTTTTGGACTTTGGTTTAGGCTATGGTACCTTGAATATGGATACTTATTTTCCATGAACATTCTCTCTTACTCTGTTATTTCAATTTCTTCTCAAAATTGTTGCAAAGATGTTGATCCTTCTACAATTATGTTTTATGTTTGGTTTTTTTCACCCTTTAATGATTGCTTTTATATTTATAACACATAAACTATTTACTCATATATTTCCCATCATAACAGCTTGGATGTGGATGTGGATCTTTCTCTGGGATTTTCATCTCATTATAAAGATTGGTACCATGGAATGTCTTATGGATGAGGGTAAAACAATTTCCTTTTTTTGGCAATTCATGAGAGCTGCAAAGAGGGGCTGCCTACAAGTTGTATAATGGTTTTTTGAGAGAAGTTGCATGGAAAAGGAACTTTTTCTTTCCCTCGGAGTTGCATAATCAAGTGGCAAAGTGGAAATATCCAATTATCTATTGCTTCATGTACCTCAACATGTCCTATTAACTCTGAGTGTTGAGATTATCAAAGTTGTTGTGGAGCATAGTGGTGGTTCATTGAAGGCTATAGTTTTTCTCTTTCAAGTGGATTTAATTAGTCCTAAAGATACATACCAGACAACAAACACTACTGCAAAATCAGAGGATGAAGCAGTAATATATGAGTTATGTACCTTCTTACAAGAATATTGGTGAGAGGATTATATTATTACTACTCAGTAATGAAAGTGTTAATGCATTGTTAATACTCAGCAATACTTGCAAGTATCAAACATACTTGATATTTTAAAGGCATAACATGGAGTTGATTCTAAAAACACAGAGAGTTGATTCTAGAAATAGAGGATGGTTCTACATAGTGCAAGGTCGATGAGAAGGAAAAAGAAGAAGAAGGCCTGCCCAAAGGAAACTAGACTATCCTAGAGATTTAATTGAGTGCACTAATTCTCAGCAAGAGAGTATAACCAATATCACTTAAGAATTCATTGTAAATGCAATAGACTGAGTGGAAACACACAAAAACCTACAACTTCTAGTTCAATTTACAAGCACAAAAACTAGTTAAACAAGAAGAAATGAGATACAATAGATTGCTTTGCAAGAATAAATTTAATACACATGTTAAAACAAGAAGAAATGAGATCAATAGAGCCTCTTAAATCACTTGAATCAGTGGAATTATGTTGATTCCATGCAGAAACTATAGGCTTAACAAAGGAAACCAACTACGAAATTGTCTAACTGAGATCATGTATGCAACTCATTACATGTTGGTACCCAACACTCAAGTTGACATCATTTCTA
Organism: Picea engelmannii; assembly: GCA_009831015.1. NCBI lineage: Eukaryota > Viridiplantae > Streptophyta > Pinopsida > Pinales > Pinaceae > Picea > Picea engelmannii. The sequence continues at coordinate 202,029 of ML777525.1, read as the reverse complement.
GTGGCTCTTACTAGGCTACTTTCAACTACAAATGAATGTTGTGAAATCTCTATTGACGCTCTAGATTTTCACTTGATCTTACTGTCAGATTTACAAGACTCTAATTCTTCCATATACTTGAAAATATATTATGCCCCTGGTTCTATGTTACTATGTTCCACCTAAAAGACAATGTCAAGTTTCAACATAGTCAGTTCAATAAAAAAATTGAAATAAATAACTATTTAAATTCAACCAAAAAGCAACACTTACTGTCAATTTGTCTCTTTTGTCCTGCAACCCACCTTGACCAAATGTATATGGAGCCCTCACATTTTCTCTTTCTTTCATGCCTCTGTTCCTCTTTGTCAAATATTCTTTGGAACACACAATTTCCTTCAATGCTTCCCATTCTTTTGGAGATAGAGTGGAATATGTCCTATGTTTTCCTTCAATGATTAATTTTATGTAATTGTATATATAACTATTCATCAAAAGTCTCATCTTAGACTTATAATATTTTCTACAGTTTTGTCCACTAATAGTCTCAAAAAAAAATTCTATTTTTTGTATAACATTTTCCACAATTAGTGCATCTTGATCTGCAAAACTTTATCTGGTAATATCCAAATGGGCCCTACATCTTGTTCCCAACTCGAAGGTCCACCTTGTTGCATTTGGCCCTATGGGATCACTATATTTTGACACGTCAACCAAGAATGGATTCTTACCTTCTATTTTCCTTTCTTGTTCATTCCTCTATAAATATATACAAACGTTGACTCAATCTTTGTCTTTTAACAAACGAGGACACATCTTTTGAACGACTAGCAATATTTCTAGCTAATCCAATTCCATCAGTAGATGCAATAGGTTTATTTTGAAGCACAACAAATGTAAGTGTATTATCTTCACAACTTCCATTAAATGGAATTGCATGCTTCTTGGCCACATCATATTTGGCAGTAGGTAGCTCAATATTGGTCTCTATATATGTTGGTTCTAACATCTCCTTTATTTTGAATAAATGATATCCAAACTTGATTTTCCTTTTATCTCATGATTATTGATAATCTCTTTTAGACTTTGTGTGAAGAGATCATCCTTACGTTGTACATCATCAAGTGCAATATATGTCTGCACATCACCACATGTATTGTCAATTTGCACAACATCACCACCACTATTCTTTTCAGCAGTTACATTTGTTGCATCATTAATGTGTTTGCTTCTACGTGGAGTTGGTGGTAATACATCTTTATTTCCCTTTGATTTTTCCTCCACTTTCTCTGTGCTATTTTGATCCGGATTTTATGAGTAGAATGAAATGACTACAAATTATTAACAGGTGCTTAACAAAAAATAATAGAGATACAGTAAAATTGGTTTTCTATTCAATAACGAAATAAGCTGAAACTATAAAATGCAATGGAAACAAGCTTGTTGGAATGGTGGCGGCTTATCTTCGAGAAGAGATGTGACGAATGCACTCATTTGAAAGAACATGATTAAAATGAGGCTCTAAAGGCCTTTTTAAAATAAGAAATAATGCCAAAAAAACCCTAGACATCCAAAAACCTAACCCTAGGGGATGACGCGCCAAAAGTCATGTGGGCCCCGTTTGGGTAAGTTGGTACATCAATTTCCGAGGTCGTAACTTTTGCATACAATGTCTGTTTTAGGCGTATGATAGCCCTCTGGAAAGGTATCATTGAGGAGATTCATTTTAGGTGCAATATTGAAGAAAATTATATATAGAAAACCCATTTTCCCCCAAAAAAATCATTGTTTAGGGCCTCAAAACGGCTCTGGAAGTGAAAACTGCTAAAAATAGTAAATTACCAAAATTGCCAGAAAATTGTTTTGAGCCAATTGGAAAAGATGGGTGGCCACCGATATCCATATGGATCAATCCTCCTTCCTTAGGAAGTGATGGTCTCCATTGCGTTGAGGTCCCCCATCAGATGAGGAAATTTCTGCTGAATTTGGCCCCAGGTGAGCCACTTGCCTTGGTGTAGGAGCTGCCCTACTTTGATGACTCAATAAAGATGGATCCTTTGCTGTCGAGTGCCCTTGATATGTGTTTCCATAATATGATCATTGGATTCCTGTTGTATGCAGTTGGGTTTGAGATTTGTTGGTGTCAATTGTTCTTCTACTTCTGAGGTGTCCAATAATGGTGGGAAATAAGGGCGAAGGAGATCCACATTGAACATTGGGTGCAAGCCAAGGAAAGGAGGAATGTTGAGCTCAAAAGAATTATCCCCCATGGCCTTGGTGATAGTGTACAACTCATAACACAGTGGGTGAAGCTTCCGATGGGGTCCTGTAAGGTGTTCTTTCTGCAAGTGCAACCAAACTTTGTCACCCACCTAAAACTTATGTGGCACCCGATGTTGATCATGGCGTTGTTTGTACTTGTCGTTGGACTTCTGTAAGATATCCTGAACCTATTAGCAGATGTGTTGGATCCACTCAATGAACTGGGTGGCTTTCTCAAATTCATTTGGAGTAGGATATGAGTCGGTCGAGGTGACCACAAGGGGAAGTGCAACATCTATGGGACCCAATGGTTGGAATCCCAACCCCACCTGAAAGGGGTTGTGGCTAGTTGAGCTATGAAGGGTGCAGTTGTAGCTATGTTGGACAGAGGGAAGCCTCTCATCCTATGTGCGAGGGTGCTTTGAATTATACATGTGAAGGATATGCACAATCATTCGATTTACGACCTCGGTTTGGCCATCTGTCTGGGGGTGGAAAGTCGTGGATTTGGTGAGCTTGGTGTCCAACAATGACTAGAGGCTTGACCAAAATGTGTTGAGAAATTGACTGTCATGATCTAAGACAATGGTTTGTGGGATTAAAAAATGTACCCAGACTCGTTCAAAGAAGAGCTTGGTAGTGGCCTTTGTTGTGATGCTCTTCTTGCAGGCAACCAGAATCGCCATCTTAGAAAAGCGATCAACAACCAAAAAAACACAGTCATTCCCCCACTTGGTGGACAGGAGGACCAACATGTAGTCTATTGAGATGGATTTCCATGGCTTTTTAAGCGTAGGAATAGGGGTGTATAGGCCCTATTTCTTAGTGGCCAGTTTGGAAATAGCATAGGCAGTACAGGACCTGATATACTTGCTAACCTCCTGTCGAAGTTTTAGCCACTAGAAATGTTTTTGTAGCATCACCACTGTATTTTCGACGCTGAAGTGTCCTGCCACCCGAATGTAGTGGGATTCCCAGATTAGTTTCGCTCACTCGCTTGATGGAACACAGATATGTGCTAGACGACACAACAACCCATCCTGAATATGGAAATTATCGACAACTGTGTTTACCCCCAACATTTGGTAGGTGGTGGTGAAGTCTGGGTCTGTCTCACAGAGTTGGGGCCATCGAGAGGTTTCATGGCTGCAAAAGTCTAGCATCGTTGTGAGTGTCGGGACTGGAGTTCTGCTGAGGCAATCAACGACACGATTGGTGCTTCATGTTTTATACTTGATGTTGAGGTGGAATTGTTGCAAGTATGTGGACCACTTTTGATGGCGGTCATTCTATAATTTTCCCTATGTCTACATGAACTACAGTGGCTTATGATCAATGTGGATGACTATCTCCTTCCCAAGAATGTAATGTCTCCACTGGCGGCAGGCTTGCACAATGGAGTACATTTCTTTGTCATAAGTAGGGTACTTACGGATAACATCTGATAGTGTCTCACTATGATAGGCCACGGGGTGGCCATGCTAAGTGAGAACTTCACCCACAGCATAGTCTGAAGCATCTGTCTCGATCTCAAAGGGATTCTACAGGTCTGGTAGTGAAAGTACTAGGGATGAGCACAAGCGTTTCTTCAAATCATCGAATGCTTGTTGCTGGGACTGGCCCCATGCAAATTTCGCCTTAACACCACCCATGTTTATTTGGATGAGGGCCCATGTAATATGGGAGAATCCCAACATGAACCTACAGTAGAAATTGGCAAGGCCCAAGAAGCTCCGAAGCTCACTGAGTCTGGTTGGGGTTGGCCAGTCATGGATGACTTGGATCTTGGTTGGATCCACATGTACGCCATGTTGATCAATGATGTATCCTAGGTAATGGTCCTTGTCCATGCTGAAGGATCATTTTTTCAAGTTGGCGTATAGCTTGTGCTGTCGTAGGGTGTGCAGAACCTGCTGAATATGCTGCAAGTCTTAGGCCCAAGTCTTGTTGTAAATGAGAATGTCATCCAGATACACCACTACAAAAGTATTGGTGAATGGTCGCAGGATATCGTCCATCATCCTCATGAAAGTGGTTGGATCATTTTTCAAACCAAAGGGCATGACCAACCATTCAAAAAGGCCTTCCTTTGACTTGAAGGTGGTCTTCCATACATATGTTTGTTCTATTGGGACCTGGCGGTAGCCAGAATTCAAATCAATCTTACTGAAGTATTTGGCCCCCGTGAGTTGATCAAGGAGGACGTCGATTTGGGGAATCGGGTACCATTTTCTGACTGTGATTTTATTCAGAGCTCGGTAATCAGTGCAGAATCTCTAGGTTCCATCTTCCTTCTATACCACCATGATTGGGCTCCCACAAGGTGATGAGATGGGACAGATGTGCCTCTTGTGGAGCAGTTCTTGGATTTGTTGCCTGATCTCATCATTCTCTAATAAAGAGCGGTGATAGTTTGTCCCATTGGGCGGTGGTGCATCAGGGGTCAGATCGATGGGGTGCTTGACCTGGCAGTGCAGAGGTACCCCAGTAGGTGAGGAGAAGATATATGAGTATTCTTCCATGACCTTATCTACTTGCTTATGTTGTGTGAAAAGGTCGGTTGCAGAGACCTTAGATGTGGCTGTGATCTTTTTCTTATTTTGAGAGCGAATCATGTAGAAAAAAAAATTCCCCATCTGAAAGATGACCTTCCTGCATTTCTTAGCAGAGATCAAGGAAATAACACTAGGTGGGACTGCCTCGGGTATCCTTTACAATTTTCTATTCAAAGTAATAATAACACTACGAGGCCTAGAATCATATACAACATGACGTTTCCATAAAGAAGGTTGGCCCAAAATAACATCACAAACTTAGAGAGGGGAAACATCACACAATACCTCATCTTTGAATGGATTGATGTCGTACAACAACCGACATTGTTGGCTGATGCAATGATCTCTTCCTTGGTGGAGCTATCCAATGGTGTAGGGTTGTGGGTGCAACATTGTCAACAGGGCTAACCGCTTGATGAACTATGATGAGATGAGGTTCTTTTGGCTACCGCTATCAATGATGAAGTGCAACGGGGTTCCTTTTACCCACATCTGTGAATGGAAGAGGTGATCTCCTTCTTCTGGCTCATCTGGTTCACTAGGCTAGAGCTTGGTGGTAGCAATGGTGGCACTGGGTTCCACGTCAATGATCCATCTTTTCCTTTATGGTTTTGGCTCAGAGTCAGAATCTAGATCTTATTCAAAGGATTTTACTTCAACGACCAACAACTTCTTTGAGCAGTATTCAGTAGTGTTATGCCAAGGGCTCTTATGGAAGTCGCACCACATCCCGGTATCTTTATTTGTCTTTTTGGTGTCCTTCTTTGCTTGTAGCTTGGATTGGTTGTTTTGATACTGTCCATATTTGCTCTGTCCTTTTTTCTGTGGGTTGGGGCTACCCTTTCCTGGATTTTTTTGTGAGGAGTTCCCAGGCCCAAATTGTCGCGTCTTTTGTTTGAGCTTTTGCTCGATTTTTATGGCATATCGGTAGGCCGTGCCCAAGGATGAGATATCCAGAAATTCCATTTCGATATGGATGTATCTATGCAAAGCACCATGATACTTGAGCACCAGATGTCACTCTGAATATTTTATACCCATCTTGGTGCACAAGGTATGGAAGATATTTGTGAAATCTGGCATTGCTTGGTCTCTTTCTTGCCGCACTGTGGTCCATTTGGTATACAAGTCGTCATAACTTTCGATAGGGTAGTATTGTTCCTTAATAGCATCCCTGAAGGATTCCTAGGTGGTCGTGACTATAAATAATGAGGGTTCCTCTATTTCCTTTTTCTCACAGGAAGTTTCCCACCAATATTTGACATGGGGAACGACTTTGAGGAGCGCAAAAGTAATCTTTTCTCTATTCGAAAAGTTATGGACAGAAAAATACCCTTTTAGTAGATTCAACCACTTGTCTACAACATCTGCGTCTATCTGACCTTCAAATATAGGAATATATAATTTTATTTGTACCTTGAAGGGGGAGGTGCCTCCTCTCGAAGAAGATGTGTCGCCTGTTGGTAGCCGCCAAAGGATTTACGTGAAACTATCCATCATCTCGTTCCTCTATTGCGTGAGGGATTCTTCAATAAATAGTTTGAAAGGATCTCCCATCCCATCATCTTTATTTTCTCCTACCATGAGATGTCGCTTGGGCATGCAAGAGATTTTGTCCTCAAGAGAAACAAGCTCGGGACCCAACTCTTTGTACTCCAACCTCGTTGGGGACATGCATTAAGATGACAATGAGTAGACCGCTCTGATACCACTGATCTGGATTTTATGAGTAGAATGAAATGACTACAGATTATTAATAGGTGCTTAACACAAAATAATAGAGACACAGTAAAACTGGTTTTCTATTCAATAACAAAATAAGCTGAAACTGTAAAATGCAGCGGAAACAAGCTTGTTGGAATGGTGGTGGCTTATCTCTGAGAAGAGATGTGACGGTTTCACTCATTCACAAGAAGGTGATTACAATGAGGCTCTGAAGGCATTTTTACAATAAGCAGGAATGCCAAAAAAAACCTAGACATCCAAAAACCTAACCCTAGGATATGAAGCGCCAAAAGTCATGTGGGCCCTGTTTGGGTAAGTTAGTACATCAAGTTCTCGGGGTCGTAACTTTTGCATACGATCTCCGTTTTAGGCGTATGATATCCCGTTGGAAAGGTATCATTGAGGAGATTCATTTTAGGTGAAATATCTAAGGAAATTTTATATTGAAAACCTGTTTTCCCAAAACAACATCATTTAGGGCCTCAAAACGGCTCCAAAAGTGAAAACTGCTAAAAATAGTAAATTCCCAAAATTGCCAGAAAACGGTTTTGAGCCAGTTGCAAAAGGTGGGTGGCCACCGATATCCACCTGGATCATATTTTTTTTTTCCTATAAAAAAAAATCATATTATGTCTTATATACATAAATTTTTTTCCTATAAAAAATTAAACACTATTAAACAAATAATATACTACTTAAGTGGATTAACAACTTCCCTGTTTGTCAAACCAAGAGAAGATAAATATTCATCGTTCTTGGCTACATTTTCTCTGCGAGAGCACTCATATTTTGTCAATATTTTTGCATTATCGTTGAAGTCATCTAATTTGCGCTTCACGTGATTTTTCTTCATATCCTAAAGTCCAAATAAACAATAATGTATAAATCAACCACTTGAATCAGTAGAACAATAGTGGAATATGTGTTTGAAACTCAAATTTTATTAATTGCATGTGTTGAAAAATTAAGTGCATAAGTGAAAGAACAAAATCTACTTAAAATCATCCCCCGAAGTGTTGATTATATAACTTGAAATCAATAGTAAATAAGTGAAATACAAAATCAGATTTTGTACTCAAATCAGTAGTGGTTAAACAATAAAAATACTTAGAATTTAATTGAGTGGTTTCTCCAAAATCCAAACATATAGTAAGATAATCAAATGGGTTTATTATTAACCCTTAACAATAAATGAAATGCACTTCAAAAAAACAATGAACAACTCAGGTTCTGTATACAATGTACCAGCAAAATAATCATGATTAGATTGGAAAATGCATGAGTAAAACAACAATGAAAAATTACAACATACATATAATCAGAGTTTACGTGACAAGCTAGTTAAGGTGACAAATCATCATCATAATCATATCCATTGCCACCAGGATCAGAATCCCGATCACTTGTGTGTGCATCTTCTTGATTTTCTTTGTCATCCTCATCTGTGGAATGCAATACATTCTCTCTCCCAATCTCTTTTTTGGTAATCAAAGTCTCTTCTTCAATCACTCTATCATCATCTTCAACCACTTCTTTGAATGTTTCTTGTAAATTATCGAAATATTTCCCATCAAGTATTATATCGACAACTTCCATGAATTTTCATTTTGAACGAGAATCTATTTAAATGAAATACGACTATCCTGGGCTTCTTACATCATCAATTAGAAATGATTGGTTAATTTGAAGAGGGGAGACATACGGCTCATCCATATTTGATAAAAATTGTCTTATATTTTCATGTACAAATACATTCTCATCATGTTCTACTCTGGATGGTTTGACCCACTTACATTTTAAAAATACAGGACTATTTTCACCATAATCAACTTGAGTAATTTCTTGGATGAATCCAACATAAAATTTATTTTCGGTTTCATGAAGAAATTCAGCACTAACAACACAATCAGTTTTCCTTTCCTTTGTCCTTTTCTTCCACTCTTAAATGAATACCATAGGCCCACATTCCACTAAAATTCATAGCCCATATATGTGGAAGTTGTGAAAGCTCACTTTCCTCCACTGTTATATCTTGACCTTCTTCTTGTGCATCATTGACTGCATTGGCAATCTATTCTTCAAATTTTAGAAAAGAATCACCTCCAATCAAATCATGACATCTGCACTTTTGAGGTCGATGTTGCATCCATGTTTGATTCTCTTCTTCATATTTCCTACATAGAATAAGAACGTATAAGATAATAAAATTAATAATATAAATATTTAAATGCAATTGAATCAATAAATTATTGTGTAAAAAATAATTTCACTTGCGCCACTTATTGAATGAAGATGTGTTCTGAAGAACATAGGCATGTATCACACTTCTTTTTTCATGTGATAGCTTAAATAACCTTCCATTTCCTTCTAATACTTCACCTGCAACTCTCTCATATCCATCATCATTCCATGCACGTCGATTGACACTTTTAAAATCCTTCATATATTCTGTGCAAAATCCCATGACCTCTTGCATTGAATATCCCTCAGACATGATACCTTATGGTTTTTCCCTAGTACGAACATTTTTTTTCAAAACCTTCATATATCTCTATAATACGTCCATATTGTTCTTACTGGGATACAATGCTCTAGTTCATATTCAAGATGTATCAAAAGATGCATCGAAATGTTAAATATTTTTGGTGGAAATTCATGTTCCAATAAACAAAGGACTTCAACAACCTCCTACTTCAAACTATCAAAGTTTGAAGGATCTAATACATGTAAACTCATTCTCTTTAATATTAGGCCCAACCTTATAATTTCCGATCTTGGTCCCTTTTCCAAACTTGATATATTGACCACAAAAGGTAAAATATTCTCGATTATGACATGATAGTCATGGGTCTTGAGGCCTCTTAATCTATTCATGTTATTTTGGCTTATGATATTACTACTTACATATCCAGTGGAAAAGAGAGTCTGAGACATCAACTTTAATAATTGTGCACGTTGTTCCTTTGTCCGGACATAAGAAGCACCAGGTTTTCTATATTTTTCATCATCATATGTTTCAACCCAAATATTTCAAAGAATCTTTAGTTTCTTTCAAGTACTCACGTGATGAAACGGTATCATAAGCACCAAAAAGAGTTTCTATAATATCATAGGTTATATTTTTCTCGGTATTCATAAAGTCAATAGTATGCATGATGGATATATCATTAAAGTATGGAAAATTATAAAATATGCACATTCCTTTTACACCACTTTCATTACATGGATCATCTCTACTACCACAAATCCCACCACTTTCAATAAACAAAATTCTTTTCTATCCATTCTCAATAATTTATTCACTCATTATTGGTAATGGTGCTTCATGATTCTATTCCTGGCCATTGAAATGTTTTTTTTTGTCAATGATATGGATGATCCATTTTCAGGTAAGCACGATGTCCAAAATAAATACACTTATGAAAAATTCTTGTGTGCCTCAATAAATCCTGAAATTTGCAGCAAGGAAATCCATGGTATCCATGAACATTGAGACTAGTCAATGTGTCGTATGCATGAATATCGTGAATTGTAAACAATAAGGAAGCTCTTAAAGTGAATTTGATTGAATGACAATCCCTTAATAATTCAATTGGTTCAATTACTTTCCACAATTCCATTACATCATCAGATAATGGCTCTAAATAAGTATCGATTGTATCTGAAGTCACACTTTTCTTTCCAAGTATAATCAATGAAAACATTAAGAAAAATGGTTTAGTTGCTAGCCATGGAAGCAATTTATAACTTATTAAAAACACTGGCCAAGTTGACCATTTAGTACTTTGATCTAAGAATGGGTTCACCCCATCTAGAGCCAAAACCAACCTTATATTACGAGGATCTTGGGAAAAATTGGGCCATCTATTATCAAATTCCATGCACATCTTAGAATCAGGCACTTGTCATTTTTTTCCATCAGTGCTCTTATTTCGAGCATGCCATTTCATAAGTTCACCAATGTCTTTTCACCTATACATTTGAAGTAATCATTGGATTAGTGGAAAGTGGCTAAGAACCTTCGTAGAAACCATAGTTGATTTCAACCCTAGTCTATACCTCCCTTCTTGACATTTTGGACATTCTATCTCACTTGCAATATTTATGTGAAACAATACACAACCATTCACACATGTGTGTATGTTTTCATACCCTAAGCCTAGCTTAGTGAGTTTCTTTTTACATTGACTTATCTTTGTTGGCAATGTGGAGTCACATGGTAACAAATGACTTAATAATTCTAATAACTCATCTACACTCTCATTTGTCCAACCATGCACCACTTGCAAGTTTAGAATTTGACTTAACTTGCAATTAGCATACACATGCTTTAAAGGATCCTCCATTGACTTGGCCCAATCATCATTTAGACCCTCATTCAACATTCTATGAACTTCAACCCCTTTCATCTAACATTGTTTCATCTTCATCTATGTTTGGTGCCACTTCAGTGATGTTTGGTACCTCTTCATCTCTCATACTATGCAATTTTATCATATCTTCATAATAATTTATGTTCCAAGGGCTTACACCACTATGCCCATGTATTATCATATGTCGATAAATCAAATTTATTTTTCTCACCTTTCCACTAAGACAATCATTACATGGACATGGATATATGTCCATATCATTCTCATCAGCTATTCTTTTATCATATGCATGGCATTCATCTGTTGTCAACCTTCAACTTTGACTCATCTTTGATGTTCTGCATTCCAATATTAATTTGACATGTTGATTAACAAATCTCAGGTAATTTAGATAGTACAAGGGCACAAAATCAACTAATTTGTAGTTAACAATAACAACATTGACAAGTAACGAAGCTAGTCTATGATTTTGCATTATCTAGTTGTGAAGAGAGGTTGGGAAAAGCAAGCATTTCTCAGAGAATCCAATAGTAAATGAGAAAGGCATCATAGAAGGAGGAGTTTATTAGACTTGGTAGATATGAATCCTTTGTAGTTTGGCAGTCTTGCAGACCATGTAGTTCTTACTACAACTTCCCACTCTCAGTTTTGGCCAAGTTATTGCAAATTAATGATTTTGGGGGCACTTGAGGGAGCTTGAAATTATTTTTTTTCACGATTTTTATGTCTTTTATTGCAGATTAATGATTTTGGGGGCACTTGAAGGAGCTTGAAAGATTTTTTTTCAGAAACTATTAGAGTTCCATTTTTATTAAATTGAAGATTGCTAGAAAGTGACCACAGTTGTGATTCTAGTTTAGATCTACTAGCTTCAACACAACAACATAGACATAACATATATTTCTCACCGGGGTTTTCCAACCAACACAGACAGGGTCTTCCAACCAACACAAACATAGACTATGGTGTCTCTAGTTATTATTCCTCCTAGTGTATCCATGACCAAGAGGACCCTATGTGTAACCACAAACCCCTTCATGAGTATGGGCATAGCTAGTTGGAAATGTCCTTGTTTCTGCAAGTAGTAATGATCATGCAGAAGAAGAAATACATGGGAGGATATATCTTGGATTGGAAAATATGTTTGTAACCTTTAATCTATCCCAGTGCTCCATCAAATATTCTAGCATTGCTTAGATTTCTCATTTATGTGCTTATAGGACCGCAACACCATTTCCTAAAGGCATTATCTATTGCCAATTTTCATCGAAGTAGTAATAAATAATTCCAATAGAATAACAATATGCTCCGAATGTACAAAATCAATTGTTGATTCATTACTCTCGAACCTGTTATGGTATTTTTCTCTTGACCAGATTGCACAATGCTCTGAATTATTTTGGAATTTATAGCAAATACATTGCTTGAAATGTCAAGTAAAGTAGGAGAATAACTAGAACCCTTTATTATGGAAATGTTTTCCTTATTAAATGTATAAACCAAAATGTGGCGGGAGATATTATTTCAGCTGGTGTTTCATAGAACTAGAACCCAAAACCTCAACCATTTCAAGAATGGAAATAAGATAGATGAAGAAATATATTTGCGAGTCAGTACAACACCAATTATTGGCTTACCCATCACAATCCATATCTATTTACATAGAAAGGAAGTGAGTGATGCTTTATTTTTGAATTGGGTGGTGAAAATGTTTTGGGTTCTATCTGAGTTGAATGGATTTGTGTTTTGTTGTTGTTGAGCAGGGTGCATATGAATGGATTCAACCCCAATGATATTTGTTTTACTAGAGTTTGTTCATTGATTTTAGAAGAACCATACCAAATTATTAATTTTATATGGTTCTTCTACTCTTCTAGAGAAGAGTAAAGGATTCTGAATGAGTGCTCTTCAGGAGTCTGATGATGAGGGCTATGCAAGCAGAAATGGTGAAAAGGTGCCCCCTTCTACTTCTGATGGAAATGGTGCTAATAGTATAATATTGGATGGAGATAAACAAATCACATATATTGTATTGAGAAGAAGAGTTGAAGAAAATGTAGTCACTTCTACAACTTTTGTTTCTATCAAGTCATCTAAAAATACTAGTTCGGGGTTTTCTTTTCTAGTTACTCCATCTAATACTAGTTTCACAGAACCACCACCAACTCCCACAATCATGCCATATCCTTCAGATAAAGGTAGCACTCAGCCTACAACAGGGAATATTACTCCAACTTACAACTTTGGTTCATCAAGTCCCAACAAAGGAACTGCCTTCTCTTTTTTTACAAGTGGATCTACGAATGTGGATACTACCAAGCCAAAGTTTGACTTCAAGTTTGAAAGCAATCCATAATAATCTTTCAGCAATACTATTGTAGCTGCAACTACATCTGTGTCTACATATGGATTGGAATCTTCAACTTCAATATTTAAGGGTGCATCAACCTTTGGATTATCAAGTAGTGCACCCTCTTTCATAAATTCAAGCAATATTTTCTCTACATCTACCACTATTACCACAACTTCTACAAAATTCCCATTATTTGGTGATGTTGTCTCCAAGGTATTTCAAGAAACCTCACACTTATATATATATGGAAAATGTACTTTATGTAATTCCTATTTCCAATAAATGTTTTCATACAACTAGCTTTGGATTCATCTAGAGTGTTGTGATTGGATTACAGGGCTATATTTTGTACAATTGCATTCTTACCAGTGAAGAGTTTTCCACAAACCATCAAAGGAATAATTCATCGAGTGGTATTCATATATCCTTTCCATCTGTCCTTTTGAATAAGATGATCTATTAATGAATGATGAACAAAATTTAAATAATCTGAATAATCTACCACCAAAATAATTGCCTGGTAAAAGAGATGGTTCAAAAGGTGACGATCTACAAGATGAGCCTATGAAGAAGCTTAATTCATAAATTGATCAAATTCCAAATACATAAGAACCTATATATTTCACTAAAGAAATTATAGAGTAACATATGTTTGGATCAAGGAGAGGATGATGTTCTAGAAGGAGCTATTCAAATCCTTGATGGCATTCCTCCACCAGTATTTCTTATGTATGATGTAGAAACCTTTGCTACTGAAAGCATGAACCCTGTTCTACATGACGTCTCTACTAACTTACTGATTATAATTGAAGATCAACAAGAGGAAGATTAGTTAGAGGAAAACTCTTCACCTACTAGCAGAATGAAACTCTTATCTATAGAATATTTAAATAATGACTCGGTGATTGAAAAAAATAGACCCCTTCATTTTGACAAATATTTTGAACAAACTAAGCATATGGATCTTGATAAATCATCTTGTGCAATAACCAAGAATGCACCACTGGTTTTCATGGACACTTAGAGTTTGGATTTATGTAATAATAAGAGTATGTTTATTGTATGTATTTTCATTTAACATATTACAATACCTGAGAAATAAAGTGATTCATATGCTAAGGAAATTTTTGATTACCCAAACTCTAAATTTTTGTATGCATTGTGCCTTGATTTATTTGTTGACATTGACTCATAGAAAGTTAATTATGACTTCCATGTACTTCGAAATGTTGGTTTAGTAGCATAGGAAATCCATATAGGAAATGTTTAGTGGCATAGTCAACCAAGATATTAGGAGTTGGAATAGGAGTTGAAGGAGCTAGAGGATTAGTCCTTAGCCAACCCATGATCAATTAGGAGTTTGAGGAGTTGAATTAGTCAATATACTAGCCAGAGCTAGCCTTCAGATAGGGGATAGAGACATTCTGGTAGGGGCTTGAGAGAGTATTTCGCCATTACACAAAAGCCTTCCATTCACCTTTCAACAAAATCATTTCACCTTTAGACTTTCAACTTAAGCCATTCTCCTTTAGCCTTTATCCTGCCACCTATCACAAAACAACACCTCACCTCACCTAAGAAATGGAAATCAGAACCACTGGACTTACCCTCACAAGCACCAAATCACCCACCCCATGAAAACAAGATGGTCAATTTCTATCGAGGTGCAGAGTCATGGTAGTTTTCAGTTGACAATGTGGAAGATATAGTAACACCGGATGTGTCAAACCAAATTCATCATCCACATAAATTTCTAGGGTTTTCAAATGTAAATATCCATAAAGGAATAAATCTCAATACAAAAATAGAAAATACAAATAGACATCTAGGGTTTGCAAACATAAATATATTTACTTTTGACTTCGCGACTGAAGGCCCCTCAAAATTTGAATTCTTACTTTGCCTTTTGAAAAGTCTCCACATCCTCTCCACATTATTTTTATCTACCATGGTAACTTCTTATATACCTATACAACCTCCAATGCTCGAATTAACTAAAACCCCTCTCCTTTGGTTGGCTCCAAGATCCAATGGTCCAATTAACTAAAATCCCTCTCCTCTGGTTAGCTTCAACTCTAATTCAGACCTCACGGGCTCTAATACTACTCACGGGCTCCAATATTGGTCAGGACAGAAACCCCAAATACACCTCCCTCTTCCCCATCAAATATTTAACACTACACCCACTCCCTCTGTGCAATATTGGTCAGGTCATAAATCCCAAATACACCTCCCTCTTCCCCGTCAAATATATACCACTGCACCCACACCCTCTATGCCCATGGAATAGTTGTATAATTACCTTAAACCCAAAACACACCTCCCTTTTCCCCATCGAATATCTACCACTGCACCCATGCCCTCTGTGCCCATGGACTAGCTGTATAATTACATGAAGTGCGTTGTATTCTCCCACCTTCTCTACACCCTCATCAAATTATGAATGTGATCAGTACCCTAGTCTCCCACCGCTTCAAAGAGTAGTTTGAATACATTTGACAACATTTGTCATATGTCATGAAAGTATGCCATGAAATGATAGCAGGGAATTATTATAAAAACAATATTATAATATTATATGATATTATAATATTACAAAATATGATATATTTTTCATAACCATTGATTAATATATTTTAAATCATCCGCATAGCTATAGTGTATATAAATTTTGCAAATTATATTGTGTGACTAATATTTATTTATTTGTGTTTACTCGACAATCAAATTAGTCATTTATTTAGTCATTGTTATTTGTGTGACTAATTATTTAGATGTGATTTTTTCCTGACAATCAAATTAGTCATTTGTAACTGTGTTGCAAAAAAATAGTAGAATTTAGTCATTTTTTCATGTCGTGACTAAAATTTTTAGTCATGTAGTCATTTATTTTCCAAATTCTACTAGTGTATTGAGATATACTTGAAGTCTTTGGTTGCCAAGGTGTTTTTGGTGCAACAAATCACAACTATTGTGCAGCTTCTTGATTACCTTGGTAGGATGCTTTGAGTTCTGGTAGAGATGGGTAGTTTTTTGTAGCATGATTATCTACACATATTCCACAAAGTCCTATGTTATCTAAATGACATTCTTTTAAAGGATGTCTCTTTTTAAATTTTGGACAATAAATATTTAATGTTGCATCCTTTGCCTCTTTCTTTTGCTTAATTTTCAATATGTCTAATTGAGAACCAAGACTACTAAGAATATCTATTTTAAAATTTTCCTATAAATTGTCAATATTTTTACTTACCCCGCTAATTTGTTGACTCTAGAGATAGCATCCCTAGGTCCCTTACCATATTTGGACTTCCCTCAAGAGATATACTTGCATAATTCATAGATTTCTAGATAGGTTAGGTGATAAATATATCCAATATCTCCTTTACCCATTAAATTTAACACGTAAATCTATTCATCTCTAATTCCCCGAAGTAAAATGACTTTAAGAGTATCCACATCTAGACGATTTTTCCTTTCTCTTTTAATAGTATAATGAAAATGGTCTAAGTAATCTTCAAGGCTCTATTCTACTTTTTATGTCATTTTAAAAATTTCTTCTCTCATTCCTCAGTTTGTAAAATAATCATAATATGTTAAACGAAACATTTTTATCATCTCATCCCATGTTTTTATAGTATTTTTTGTGCTTGTTTGAGCACTAGAGTGAGCATAAACAAGCCACTTTAGTTGCCTTGTTAGGCCAACAAGACAATACAGAAATGAGTTAGTTTATTAGTGGATTAACCAAAGAGAAAACAAAGAAATAAATAAAAAGGAAATAAAAACTAAACTAAGCACGTGTAAACTTAAATGGATGAATGAAAGAGATACAAGAAATAACTACCAATGGGACTGATCCTTGAATTTATAACACCTAGGAGAAGTATGGGAACTTATGAGTCCCCTCTTCCTCCTTGGGAGGGCTCTTGAATCCCCCAAATACAAATCTCTCTCTCTTATAGAAATGGAAATACAATGGTGAAGACTTGACAGTTGAACTTCTCGAGAAGAGGGAAGTGAAACACTTGCTATTGATGCTCAAATAGCTCTAAGAGAATGATGGTTTCTCCAAAAAAAAATACTCAAAATTATTCTCTTTGTTTGCATACCTTGTTCATGTATTTACAGGACCAATGAAATATTTTTCATAACTTGTTTTTCGTGTGAATGGGAGCCCTTTGAAGGTACTACTCATCCTCTCAATATCCCAAAGGCTATATTTCAGGTTGATTTGAATGTATTGTCTTAGTACACCTCGATCTGGAAGTGGTTGAGACCGGACTAATTTCATTAATGCATCGTTTCTACATCAACGTGGGTTCTTGTGGAGACATTCGTGGAGACTGCACAGTTTTCACATTCAACATTGCGTTGGCATGTGCATATGTGTGCAAGTAAGATTTGGGGAAATTACATTGAAATTAAAAGACTATTTCTATATTTTTGGTTGCTTGCTGAGATTATGTAAATTTTTGAGGTATGCTTATTAATATGTTGTGCTCATAATTTATTCAACCATTTCCTGTATTGTCATGAGAATTTTTTTGGTGATAAAAGATTCCCCCTAATGTGTGAGGTTAGGAGCATACATATAGTCGAAATATATCATTGTTTATTTTGGTTGTGATGTCATTCTGTAGAAGAGTGGGAGACTTTGTATTGAGGAACTATGAGAGTGATCTGTTGGAGGGAGAGGGGAATTATATGTGGACCAAGTATTCTCCAAAAATAAAATTATATACAAATGATTCGGGCATGCCTCATGCTCCTTTCATGGAATCATAACTATAGAACTGTAACTGAAAGTTGTTGATGAAGTGCATATATGAATCTCCCTTGGGGAAATCCATAATGACAAATGACGGTTTTGATGATTGAACTATCTTTGAATCGAGTAATGAACAACTGTATGGAGTGTAAATGACTCAAAGGAATTAATGGCCTATCAAATTCCAAGGTCTTTGACAACTACAAATAGTTGTAACGGTTTCATAGTAAGACCCACTGTAATATGAAATGGTGTTGAGGTCAAATCTTATTAGGGTCAACAACATCAGAAAGAAATGTGGACTCTTTATGCATCGTCCGAGGCTATTCATTAATATTGGAATGAGAGACAATATATTGCCACCTTCATGGAAATTTGTGTTGATGTCGACAGGTAGGGGGGCGTGACTGCAAGAAGCAAAGGGATTCTTGATATTGATCGATCAAAATGGTGTCAGGAACTATACTAGGTTAAAGGTGAATGGACATGAAGCATGAATGAAAATAAGAATATATGGGATTCCTAAACTTTCCTTGGTTGTGAGTATGTGGAGTGATGACATCAACCGTAAAACATGATCAGGTGTCAGGGAGATGACCAGATATTGGGTAAACTATGTTGAATGAGTGAGACTACAATGAGATGGAGGATATATCAAAATACAAAAGTTTCAAACAAGGATTTATGTGATAATCAATATTTTGGCCATGATAAGGATAGTTTTAAGAGATGATTATGAAAGTGGGATGCCCCAACCAAGGGTGACAAGGGTTGATGTGTGCCAAGGAAAAAGCGCCATCGACTATGATGACAAACATCTAGGAATTGTTGAAAATCAAAAGGTGTTTTATACAATTACCAAATGAATAAAGAATATTTGGGGTTGATAATACACATATAGAAACGGGTACCTCAGTTAAGTATGGTTTTTTCTGCTGGGCGCAAGTAATGGGATGTAGCTAATGAAGGGTGGGGGCCCCATGGGTGGGTTTCTGTATTAGGTATATGAATGGAGGATTATTGCGCAAAAGGGAAATTGATGTTGGACAAGATGGAGGGTTAATGATAATGCAAAGGCACATTTAATGTAACCATAACAATATGATTTAGGAGTCCCTCGAGGGTAGGCTAGCAAGATTGATGAGAAGAAGTATGAGGCTCATTCTCTGGGATGTAGGACTATAGAGACTCCCAATCCTAAGGGGAAAGAGTGGCATGCATGTTGATTTTCCAAGGGGAAAATATTTGTGGGAGAACTCATGTGGGTGAGTATGCTACTAGGTAATAGTACATGAATGCAATAGAGGTGATGGTACCACATAGACGGGTCTAAGGATCCTAAAGGTATATGCCATAGGGTGTGACTGGATAATGCAATTGTTCACAGAGGGTGTAATAACATGATGGTTTTTAACATATACTTTATGTCTTTGTAGGATGACTAGAATTGAATAAGATGTAAGTCTTCTAAATAAGTACTTTCACACAAAATCCAAATACCCGACGTGAAAAATAATTGATGATAAATAGCATATGGAATATATTTAATAATAGTGGTAGTGAACATGTGTACCTATTATTTTAACATTGGAAGGAAAATCGGTCCCTTGATGAAAATTTTGGGTGCCCCCTGAAGGAGGCCAAGGAAAAATGAGTCCCTAGAAAAGGTACTCCCTGAAGGAGGCCAAGGAACCATGGGTTCCCAGAATGAGGCACTCCCTAAGGGAGGCCATAGAAAAATGAGTTCCTAGAAAAGGAAGTCCCCAAGGGAGGCCAAGGAAAACTGATTTCCTGGAAAAGGAACTCCCTGAAGGAGGCCAGGGAACCATGGGTTCCCAAACAAGTCACTCCCTAAGGAAGGACAAGGAATAATGAGTTCCTGGAAAAGTCACACCCTGAAAGAGGACAGGGAACCATGGGTTCTCGAACAAGGTCCTCCCTAAGGGAATCCAAGGAATGATGGGTTCCTTAAAAAGGAACTCCCTGAAGGAGGTCAGTGAACCATGGGTTCCTGAACAAGGAAATCCCTAGCAGAGACTACGGAATGATGGGTTCCTGAACAAGGCCCTCCATGAGGGAGGGCAATGAACGTTGGATTCCTGAAAAGGAACTCCCTAAAGGAGGCTAGGGGATGATGAGTTCCTGAAAAATGGAATCCATAAAGGAGGCCAAGGAACGATGGGTTTCAAAACAAGCCACTCCCTAAGGGAGGCCAAGGAATGGTGGGTTCCCAAACAAGGCACTCCCTAAGGGAGGCCAAGGAATGATCGGTTTCTGGAAAAGGAGCTCCCTGAATAAGTCTAGGGAATGATAAGTTCCCAAACAAATCCCTCCCTAAGGGAGGTAAAGGAACAATGGGTTCCTAAAAAAGGAACTTCCTGAAAGAGGCTAGGGAACCGTGAGTTCTCAAACAAGTCACTCCCTAAGGGAGGCCGCAGAACAATGAGTTCCTGGAAAAAAGGAACTCCCTAAAAGAGGTCATGGAACCATGTGTTCCTGAACACAACACTTCCTAAGGGGCATTAAAAAACAATGAGAACTAGGAAAAGGCACTCCCTGAAGGAGGTTGGGGAACCATGGGTTCCCAAACAAGCCACTCCCTAAGGGAGTCCAAGGAACAATGAGTTATTCGAAAAGGAACTCCTTGAAGGAGGCTAGGGAATCGTGGGTTCCCAAACAAGGCACTCCCTGAGGGAGGCAAATGAATGATGAGTTATTGGAAAAGGCACTCCCTAAAGGAGGTCACATGACCCTGATGGGGGTAATTAAAAATGACTGAGCCTAAGGGGGCCTCACCACAAGAAGTAATGAATTTATCTTGGTGGATCATTCTAATTAGGCCATGTGGATTTTAATCGCATGAGGTCTAGGGGAATTGGATGTAATGTGGTACTATAATGGTTCCAATGAAGGGTATACTATGGCCTGGTGTTGTGTTGAGAGCTAGGTCTTATGGGACCAATGTGAGAAGTGGTACTGCCCCCTGTATTATCATATGAGTAATAGGGGAAGGGTTGTTTCCAAATACCCTAGATGATGTACCAAAGGAATAACAATAGGCAATTTAAGGTTGATCCACCAAAGAGGATCTGAAATAATGTATTAGATCCACTATGTTGTGTAATGTCCATGGTGGGGTTTGGGACTTTAAACCATGTGACAACATATCTTATATCGGCATGATTGGTCATGATGGAACTTGAGTCTTTGATATCCCTATCAGTGATAAGAGACTATCTTATTTGAGAGGGAGTAATGACCTTATCAAAGGAGATAATATCATAGGGTACACTGATTGAATTGTTAGGGCCCCACCAATATTGGATAGGAGAACCTATATGGTGGTTGTAACACACCCACTACAGCATAATAGATTTTTCTCCTTTTTCTTTCTCTTTTTTCTCGAGGGACAGAATCCTCGAGTTCCTATGAGGTCCCAGTGTAGGCTAGCCCTTTCCATCGGGACCTTCCCTAAGCCAATATGTCGGTTCTTTCATTGAAGACCCGTCTTGTACAACTCAAGTACCAGGTGTGGGATTCACCTCCATGTGATCATCGATTATGACACCGACCGAGCTAAGAGGTGCCTTTCGTGCTTCGTGGCCCAACAATGCAAGAGGGGCAATTCTTTCGACTCTTCAAACCCCGAAACCCAAAATCCTACCCTTGGTGAGATCGACTGTTGTTATTCTCTCCCCTGATCCGACGGTCCTAGCTGTATCGGGACTTCAGTAACCAAGATTTCAAGATGAAAGAGGGTCGAGTCTTTCGACTCTTCAAACCCTGAAACCCGAAATCCTACCTTTGGTGAGATCGATGGCTGCAAGTCTCTCCCCTGATCCGACGGTCCTAGCCATATCAGGACTTCGGTAACCTAGATTTCGAGATACAAGAGGGTCGAGTCTTTCGAATCTTCAAACCCCAAAACCCAAAATCCTATTCACACTAAGCCGATTCAGATTTTCACACTTCAAGACTTCGCGACTTGTGAAGACAAGGGTTACTGCTCCATGGTTTCCCAAGTGCCGAAACATCGAAAAGCCAGAGACTAAACACACTGAGCTGAGTTGGGGTTTCGTATACCGAGATTTTTCAAGTTGCGAGGGTGAGGGGTCCTACCCTTTGGTATCTTGGATGCCAAAACGCCAAAAATCCAAAAAATATTCCCGCTATGTTGCTTCGGGGTTTCGCACACCGGGGCTTCACGACTTGCGAAGACGAGGGGTGCTTCCCTTTGGTCTTCTGGGTGCCGAAACACCAAAAAGCCAAAAACTATTCCCACTAAGTTGCTTCAGGGTTTTACACACCGGGGATTCGCGACTTGCGAATACGAGGGGTCCTGCCCTTTGGTCTTCTGGGTGTTGAAATGCCAAAAATCTGAAAACTATTCCCACTAAGTTGCTTTAGGGTTTCGCACACCGGGGCTTCGCGACTTGTGAAGACGAGGGGTACTGCCCTTTGGTCTTCCAAGTGACGAAATGCCGAAAAGATGAAGTCTCTTCCTACTAAACCGATGGTCCAGATCACTCCTGGATCAACGACCATAATCACATCGCGATTTCGCGAGTCATGATTTCATACAGTCCTACTTGTGGACCACTTCGAGTCGTGGGTCAATGAAATGCTACCTGACTGCCGCGCATCCTGTGCCGATGGGTGGTTCTGAATACTTTGGGACTTTCAGGATGTTTCCAAGTCCACCCTCTGGCCTATGCAAAGGTTAAGGACGAAGGGCAGTAGAGCTCCGACAGATCCTTCCGGGGGTTCCTGGGTAAATTATCCCTAGGCTTGGTGATCTGACTAAATCCTTCCTAAATCCCCGAGGTATAAAATATATGGTAGGGATAAAGTAACTCATGGGTTTACTATCATGGTAGCCCTTTTAAGGGACTTACTCCGACTCAGGAGTGCGAGGAAACTTCCCGGGAGAACATCCTTCGGGAAATTAAGCTAGGGCATAGCATGAGCCAGGTAGATGGGGACATTCTCTAGGGAACGGACTCGTATCCTTAACCTATTCATTCTATGCCTAGACCAATTATGGTCATATAAGTATAAGAATGCATCCATTGTTCCCAAATCAAAACACAGGCAAACACTTCCATACAGCAAAAATTCATGAACGTATAAAACAGGAGCATGCATTCATAATATGCCAATTTAAATTACAAGACATAACACTTATTAGAAAAACACCAGGCGTGTTGTGACTGCTGAGAGGGGTGATCGTTTCCACCCAACCGTAGGCTCAGTGAATCCAGACGGATTTACCACTAGCCACCCCTGAGCTAGACCAAGATTCTTGGAGATTTAGTCTCCTATTTCCAACTCCATGAAAGTCCAAAACGAAGGTATTTCTCTCCATCTCCACTGTCTGGGACTCTCTATTTCTCCATAGTTCCTTTCATCTTCTCCTCTATGATCTCTCTGTCGTGTGTCCCCCCCCCCCCACAATTCCTTTCTTACCTTATTCTGCAAGGTTGTGTGTGGCATGAATTCCCCCATCCGTGGTCAAGTCTAAGGGCTTCTATGGATGGGCGGTTCACCCCCATCCACTCATTAACTCATGAGAAGACTCCCCACCTACCATCCTGGCGAGTAATTCATTCCAGGGTTAGAGAGTCACTTTGGTCTTTGATCCAGTAAAGTCCAATACAGTATTGGTTCGGTGGAAGTTAATGCCACCATTCCAGGTGCCTTCCACCACCTTTCATTAGCCATCATGGTCTCTTTCAGCACATCCCCCTCCCAAAAATCATGCAACACATATTCATAACATTATTTACATTCATCAACCTTTTATACAAAGGTCCATTAAATCAAATGTTCGCATCTTTGAGTTTGCCATAGTTCCTGACCAATATAGTTATTTTTACAGACTGGGGGAAACAGGGTGTCACAATTCCCTCCCCCTTAAAGGAACATCATCCTCTATGTTCTATCTATCAATAGCACGTGTATGCACAGAAGTAAACAAAATCGGATATGCCTGTTTCATGGCATCTTCCATTTCTCACGTAGCCTCATCTGGGCCAAAATGTTTCCACTGCACCTTGACCTGTGAAATGGTTCGGTTCCTGAGTGAGGTTTCCTTTTTTTCTAGTATGCATTGTGGTTTTGGCAGGAATTCTCCATCCAATTCCACCTGGATCATAGACCAATCAATTACATGATTAGAATCGTGTAAATATTTCTTCAATAATGAAACATGGAAAACATTATGTGCTTTTACTGTGGGAGGAAGTGCTAGCCTATAGGATACAAGTCCTACTCTATCTAGAACTTCAAAGGGTCCACAATACCGAGGTGCCAACTTGGCACAAGCTCCCATCTTTAGGGAACTCTTCTTAGGCCTAACTCTGAGGTATACGTGGTCTCCCATCTTGAACTCTCTTGGAGTTCTCTTTTGGTCGGCGTAATGTTTTTGTCGGTTCTGAGTGACCTTTAGATTTTGTTTTATCTGAATCACTTGTTATTACATCTCTTTCAACTTGTTGGGTCCAATAATAACTCTGTTTACGGGATTACTCCAACTGACTGGAGTGTTGCACAGCCTACCATAGAGGACTTCGAAAGGACTCATCTTCAGGGATTCTTGGTAGTCGTTGTTGTAGGCGAACTCCACCAGTGGCAAGTAATGTTCCCACTTTTGGGGTTGATGCATTACATGCATCCTCAACATGTCTTCTAATATTTGGTTCACTCTTTCCATATATCCATTGGTTTGAAGATGATAGGTAGTGCTAAATAGTAATTTGGTCTCCAGACCAACCATCAGGGATTTCCAAAAGTTGGAAGTAAATTTTGTGTCTCTGTCAGACACGATCTCTTTAGGCATACCATGCAGTTTGAATATCTCCTTCATGAATACATTGGTGATGTCTATTGCCTTGCAAGTCGACTTAAAAAGGATGAAATGAGAGGACTTGCTCAATTTATCCACGACTACCATGATGGAGTCATTCTGTTTGGTTGAGGTTGGTAATCCGATGATGAAATCCATGGAGATGGTTTCCCATTTCCATTCCGAGATTGGTAGAGGTTGTAATAATCCTGTTGGGTGTCGGTGTTCTGCTTTAACCCGTTGGCACTCTAAGCATTTGGATAAGTACTAAGCTATGTCTTTCTTCAATCCAGGCCAATAGAATTGTTTTCTGGTGGCCGTTATCATCTTCTGATATCTTGGATGACCAGTATAGGGTCTTTTATGTATTTCATCCATTATGAACTTCTTTAAGTCGTCACAATCTGGAATATACAATCTATTTCTGTAAGTGAGCAGACCTCCTTCTATCATCTGGTAGCCTTCATACTTTATCCCTATGGGTTCTTGCTCCAGGTACAAGGTCACAGTTTGGAAGAAGGTGTATGTTTCTTGTACATTCCTGATTCTTTCCTTGACATCCGTCTCGCAGGTGCTCACCATTGCTAAGTGAATTGTTTTCATACTTCTGCTAAGGGCATCGACCACCTTATTTTCCTTCCCTTTAATATGTTTGATTTCAAAATCAAACTTGCTAAGGAGGGTCATCCACCTAGATTGTCTAGCATTGAGCTTTGGTTGGTCAAACAGATATCACAATCCACAATGGTCTATCATAAGTACAAATTTCTTTCCCAACAGGTAATGCCTCCACATTTTTAAGGCATGCACTATGGTGGCTAGCTCTAGATCAGGGGTCACATACTTGACTTCTTGCTCATTCAATTTTTGGGATCCATAGTAGACCACACTTCCTTCTTGCATAAGGACTCCTCCGAGCCCTTCCTTACAGGCATCTGTGCATATGAGGAAGTCATCTTCAGGGTCGACGATCTTCAACATGGGTGTGTGGGTCAGTAGATGTTTCAGGGTTTGAAATCTTTCTTCACATTTGTGTGTCTACATGAATTTATCCCCCTTCTTCTGGAGGGCAGTGATTAGACACTCGATCTTGGAGAATCCTTTTATAAATCTCCTATAGTATCTTGCTAAGCCCATAAAGGATATGATATCTGAAACATCCTTTGGGGTAGGCCATTCCCTGATAGACCTGATCTTGTCAGGGTCTACTGCTACTCCTTCTTCAGATAGGACATGGCCAAAGTAATGTATTTGCTTCTGGAAAAAGTCACACTTGCTGAATTTGTCATAGAGCTAATGTTCTCTTAGCACCTATAGTATCCTGCTAAGCCCATAAAGGATATGATATCTGAAATGTCCTTTGGGGTAGGCCATTCCTTGATAGACCTGATATTGTCAGGGTCTACTGCTACTCCTTCTTCAAATAAGACATGGCCAAAGTAATGTATTTGCTTTTGGAAAAAGTCACACTTGTTGAATTTGGCATAGAGTTGATGTTCTCTTAGCACTTGAAGTACAAGCCTAAGGTGTTCCTCATGTTCGTCTCTATTCTTGGAGTAAATTAATATATCATCAATAAAAACCAGTACAAATTTGTCTAGGAATTTGTTGAGCACATTGTTTATCAAGCACATAAAAGTGGCAGGGGCATTGGTTAATCTAATGGTACTACCACAAACTCATAGTGACCATACCTCGTCCTGAAGGAATATTTGTGGATGTCTTCACCCTTGATTCAGACTTGATGGTATCCCGATCTCAAGTCAAACTTTGAGAAGATAGAAGCACCTCCCAATTGATCGAATAGGTCATCGATCCTGGGTAAGGGGTACTTGTTCTTTATGGTTAGCTTATTGAGTTGTCTATAATCTACACACAGTCGAAGGGTACCGTCTTTCTTTTTCACAAATAGGACTGGTTCTCCCCATGGAGACACGTTGGGCTGGATATAGCCTTTGTCCATCATTTCTCTTAGTTGTAATTTAATCTCAACTAGCTCGGGTGTGCTCATCCTGTAGGGTGTCCTAGACATTGGCACCGCTCCTGGTGCAAGTTCTATCGAGAAGTCAATGTCCCTTTTCAGAGGTAGACCTGGTACCTCTTCTGGAAATACATCTCTATATTCTCTTAGTGTGGGGTGGTCTTCGAGGATTGGTTTGTCACCTTCAATTGATTTCAACACCTATATTGCATATAGTGTACATCCCTTTCTGCAATACTTTCTCATCTGAAGAGATGATATTTGTCTCACCGAGATAGGTTTTTGGATCCCTTGAAGGGTTATCCTTCTTCCTTCTTCACTTACACATTCTAATGTTTTATGGTAACAGTCTAGTCTAGCTTTATGTGTGGCTAGCCAGTCCATACCAATCAACAGGTCATACAATCCTAGGGGTAATATGTTAAGGGTTGCTTGGGTGGGGAATTCACCCATAGTGAATTGGCAAGCTGGTATGACCTCCGCTACCTTTCTTTTGGTTCCAGTGGCTAACTGTACCAACCATGGCTTGGTATGTTTATGTGGCTGTAGTTTACACTTGTCAACAGCCTTAGGGGCTATATAACTCAAATTTGAACCATGGTCAATTAGAATAGACACTAGATGGTTGGTAATCATACCTTCTATTTCCACCATTGAAGCTTGGTGGTCAGCTTGGTTGTTATCCAAGGCTACATAAATTTGTGGCACACTCCTGTCCACGTCATTGACGGTGGTAGTTTCTTGAAAACTGTAAATTCTCTGGTTGTTCTGTTGTCAGTACGGGCAGTCCCTCAGTAGATGTTCTTCTCCACAACCCCAACATTTCAAGGGTTCTCTCTTTGGGTTATCAGTATTTCCTGGAGCAGATCCAAAAGTTTTATTTCCGCCCAAGGAGGGGAAGTTCTACTGGTGTATACTTCGGGCTGGGAAGCTCATCCTTGAGTTCTTTTTATAGCTTTTAAATCTTGGGGATTTAAACCCCTTTTTCTGGAATTCCAAACTATTTTTCTTCTTCCAGCCTTCGCGAGGTTCTATCCGATGCCCAAGATGATCATGACAATATCTTTCCTTTCAGATAGTGTCTTCTAGGGTCTTTGGCTCATCAAATCCAATCTTGTTTTGATAGTCCTTAGGTAGTCCACTGATGAATCATTACACCTTGGCCTTTCCTGCTTTTATATACAGTATGTACCTCAGCAACTCGAGGAATCTGCTGACATATTCCTCTATGGTGAGTTTCCCCAGCTTGAGTTGATAGAATTCTTTAGTCTTTTCATTGAAATATGTTTCTGACAGATACTTCTTCCTAAAGTATTTCTCAAACCGTTCCCAAGACAGGCCCTCTTCGTGAATCCCTTTTACATTCTTAAGGTCTTCCCACCAAATGGAAGCCTTTCCATTCAAGTTGAAGGTGGCTACTCGGGCCTTCAAGTTTTCTGAGAAATCATGGACTCTGAAATACTTCTTTAGTCCAAGCAGCCACGCCTCCACTTCCTCTCCTTTCTTTATTTCACCGTCGAAAGTGACTGGTTTGACCTCTCTGAATTCTTCGAGATTATGACTCTTGGAATGCTTTCACTTCTTTTGTTTTCTTAGGGAATAAGAACTAGTTTTGATGCTAGAAGATCCCTTCGAGTCGTCAACTTCCTTTCCAAAGGAA
Source organism: Picea engelmannii (assembly GCA_009831015.1). Taxonomy (NCBI): domain Eukaryota; kingdom Viridiplantae; phylum Streptophyta; class Pinopsida; order Pinales; family Pinaceae; genus Picea; species Picea engelmannii. The sequence continues at coordinate 173,526 of ML777525.1, read as the reverse complement.
TCATCCGACGCTTGTCCATTATCTCTGGGGTGGACCTTTCTCAAGGTGCTCTTCCTAGTGTGGCCACTTAAAAGACCATGTTTTTGTATCTCAGGTGGACTTTGAATTTTCTTTGTCTATCATCGGTCCACGTGAATGGTGGCAGGTTCATGCTACAATTTTCTTTGCATGTCGGATAAACTCTGCAGTAAGACTGCATTAATTTCCATTTACTTCTCTTGTTCTTTTATCATCCTTTTATTGTTGGCATTGCAACTCTGTAGTTCGACCATGAGGCTCCTCACAATCTTAGCTAGATTTGGAGGGGTCCCTACCACCCTCCTTTCGTCAGACTCTTCATCTCTATTGTGGGAGCCTTCCTCCACCTCGTTGTGAGTCACCATTCTATGTGTCTGCTTGTGTGTAAAAGAAAAACGCTTGTTGTTAGTCAATATTTATATTCATTCATAACCTGTGCATAATTCATATTTTTCACATGCATACACACAATAGGAGTTTTTCATTCTTAACTTTGACTTTTGATTGAGGGGGTTAATATAGAGAGTTACGCCTTTTAAGAGTACTTTGAATGGAGTCTCTGTGCAACCCTTTCATGAGCCCAAGCAGGCCAAGTGTTGTAACCATGCTCTGATACCAATTTGTAACACACTCACTATGGAATAATAGATTTTTCACCCTTTTCTTTCTCTTTTTTCTCGAGGGACAGAATCCCCGAGTTCCTATGAGGTCCTAGCATAGGCTAGCCCTTTCCATCGGGACCTTCCCTAAGCCAATCCGTCGATTCTTTCATTGAAGACCCATCTTGTACAACACAAGTACCAGGTGCAGGCTTCACCTCCATGTGATCATCAATTATGACCTCGGCCAAGCTAAGAGGCGCCTTTCGCACTTCGTGACTCAACAATGCAAGAGGGGCGAGTCTTTCGACTCTTCAAACCCCAAAACCTAAAATCCTACCCTTGGTGAGATCAACAGCTTCGAGTCTCTCCCCTGATCCGATGGTCCTAGCCATATCAGAACTTTGGTAACCAGGAGTTCAAGATGCAAGAGGGTCAAGTCTTTCGACTCTTCAAACTCCGAAACCCAAAATCCTACCTTTGGTGAGTTCGACGGTTGCGAGTCTCTCCCCTGACCCGATGGTCCTAGTTGTATCAGGACTTCAGTAACTGAGAGTTCGAGATGCAATAGGGTTGAGTCTTTCGACTCTTCAAACCCCGAAACCTGAAATCCTATTCACACTAAGCCGATTCAGAGTTTCACACTCCGGGACTTCACGACTTGTGAAGACAAGGGTTACTGCTCCATTGTTTCCTAGGTGCCGAAATGCCGAAACGTCGGAGACTAAACACGCTGAGCTGAGTCGGGGTTTCATATACCGAGATTTCATGAGTTGCGAGGGTGAGGGGTCCTACCCTTTGGTCTCCCAGGTACCGAAACGCCGAATCGCCGAAAACTATTCCCGCTAAGCTGCTTCAGGGTTTCGCACACCGGGGCTTTGTGACTTGCGAATACGAGGGGTTCTACCCTTTGGTCTTCCAAGTGCCAAAATGCCAAAAAGCCGAAAACTATTCCCGCTAAGCTACTTCAGGGTTTCGCGACTTGTGAAGACAAGGGGTCCTTCCCTTTGGTTTTCCGGGTGCCAAAACGTTGAAAAGCCGAAAACTATTCCCGCTAAGCTACTTCATGGTTTCGCACACCGGGGCTTTGCGACTTGTGAACATGAGGGGTCCTACCCTTTGGTCTTCCGGGTGATGAAACATCGAAAATCCGAAGTCTCTTCATGATAAATCGATAATCCATATCACTCCTGGAACAACGACCATGATTACTTCGTGATTTCGCGAGTCGTGAGTTCGTCCAGTCCTGCCCATTGACCACTCCGAGTCGCGGGTCAGCGAAATGCTACCTGACTGTCGCGCGTCCTATGCCGATGAGTGATTCCAAATACTTTAGGACTTTCATAATGTTGCTAAGTCCACCCTCCAGCCTATGCAAAGGTTAAGGATGATGGGCAGTAGAGCTCCGACAGATCCTTCCGAAGGTTCCTGGGTAAATTATCCCTATGCTTGGTGATCTGACTAAAGCCTTCCTAAATCACCGAGCTATAAAATATGCAGTAGGGGTAAAGTAACTTGTGGGTTTACTATCATGGTATCCCTTTTAAGGGACTTACTCCGACTCAGGAGTGCGAGGAAAATTCTTGGGCAAAGTGCCTTCGAAAAATTAAGCCAGGGCATAGCACGAGCCAGGTAGATGGGGACGTTCTCCAGGGCACAGACTCGTATCCTGAACCTATTCATTCTATGCCTAGACAAATTATGGTCATATAAGTATAAGCATGCATCCATTCTTTCCAAATCAAAACACAAGCAAACACTTCCATACAGAAAACATTCATGAACGTATAAAACAGGAGCATGCGTTCGTAATATGCCAATTTAAATTACAAGACATAACACTTATCAAAAAAACACCAGGTGTGTTGAGACTACTGAGAGGGGTGCTTGTTTCCACCCAACCATAGGCTCAGTGAATCCAGACGGATTTACCACTAGCCACCCTCGAGCTAGACCAAGATGCTTGGATATTTAGTCTCCTATTTCTAGCTCCATGAAAGTCTAGAACGAAGGTATTTCTCTCCTTCTCCACTATTTGGAACTCTCTGTTTCTCTAGAGTTCCTTCTGTCTTCTCCTCTGTGATTTCTCTGTCGTGTGTCCCCCCCCTCCCCCCCCACACTTCATTTCTTTCCTTGTTCTGCAAGGTTGTGCATGGCATGAATTCCCTCATCTGTGGTCAGGTCCGAGGGCTTCTATGGATGGACAGTTCACCCCCATCCCCTCATTAACTCATGAGGAGCCTCCCCACCTACCATCCTAGTGAGTAATTCATTCCAAGGTCAGAGATCCACTTTGGTCTTTGAGCTAGTAAAGACCAATACGGTATTGGTTCGGTGGAAGTTAACGCCAGCATTCCAGGTGCCTTCCACCACCTTTCATTATCCATTGTGGTCTCTTTCAGCACATCCCCCTCCCAGCAATCATGCAACACATATTCATAACATTATTTACATTCATTGACCTTTTATACAAAGGTCCATCAAATCAAACATTCACATCTTTGAGTATGCCATAGTTCTTGGCCGATATAGTTATTTTTACAGACTAGGGGAAATAGGGTGTCACAATGGTCATCACTAATATCACTGAAAGAAGTATTGGCCTCAAAGAATTCTTTGTCTTCTGGGAAGAATGTATTTGAGATTTCATGGTTTTCGTTTGGGACTGGGGAAATAAACATGCATGGATTCCCCCAAGGATGAATGAATCCACCCAACTTCCAAGCCCCAATGTTGAGAAGGTGTTTCTAGAGCCATGTTCTTATTTTTAAAGGGAGTGGATGTTGCACAACTAGTGGTAGTGGAAACATAGTGCATGGAATTGATGTGAGAAACATGAGGTGGGATTTTGTTTTGAGAATCCCGTGGGGGGGATTAGAGTAGGAGATTTGATCAATGGTGATGATGCATCCCTCATGTGGGAATATCATGAATCAAAAGAGTGAAGACACCATAACATTCATGGAATCGATGAAATCATGCCCTGGGACAATATTATAATCCACCAAACCATTCATGACAACAACATTGATCAAATCCATCTTATCGCCTAACTCAATGGGGAGATTAGGAAAGATCCCTAAGGAGGATGATAGTCTACTATCAAAGGATTTTAACTCAGAAATTGAAGGGACAAGATTAGGGGAGCCTAGTTATTTCCAAGTCGATGAGGACATAATACATGTGGATTCCCCATCATCTATAATACATCGATAAATCGTATTTTTTTTAATTATGACCCGTATTTGAAATGGGGTAGAAGATGGTATTCATACTTGGATAAGTTGGTCCCAATAAAAGGTGATGTTTCATGATGGGCGTGGGTATACACTTCAATTTTCCTTACAAGGATAAGGTATAGTAGACATTGTGTTACTAGAGGTGGAAGGGGTGCCCCCAAGTCTACATGATTGAGTCTCAGTCATGAAGTACATTGGGTGTGAGGGAGGATTACCCATTTGAGGGGTAACAAATGATGTCGAGGTGCATGGAACCTCACCTAATGGACTAATGGGTTCATGTTAGTGGAGGGGGAATGTAGAAGTAGTGAGATGGGTACCACGAAGTTTATTGTGTTTTGTTCACTTTAAACAAACTACTTGGACTAGTTATGGAGTGAGGTCAAGGCATTGATGGGTTGGGTGATCGTAAAGATAACAAAATGAGAAAGGATGATTAGCCCATGTACAGGTGGTACATTTTTTCTTGGTTTGATTGTAGTTCAGGTGGGTACTATGAGTTCCCCCATCATTACAATATTTTCCCCCATGCTATGGGTGTTGATAGTGGGTGTTTCTCTTCTTACTCCTTGTGAGAGGTGGATGACCAATATAACTAGGATAGGGGTCCCAAGTTTTTCCAAACCAGGAAGAAGAGGATGGGGTTACATATTGTAGGTTTTGTGGTCCTGCAATGGTGGTTGATGGTTTGAGAGTCAATTCCTGAAGGGAAGGGATACTAGATGGGTTGTTGGAGGAAGTTGCACAAAGCAAGGTAGAACCGAGTAGGGTTGAGCCCAACACCACAACAATGAAAGGTGAGTGACGAAGTTGAATCGATGAGGTAGTAAAACCAGGAATATCTCCCAACACTGGTGGGAGGTTAAGAAAGTGTTTGTAATGACAGGGGTGTTGTGGTTCCTGTATGGTTCTAGACTAGCTGAAATGTGTGTGTGAACAATGATGAGAGAAATAAATAAATAAATGATTTATGTATTTTGGACTATCTCAACAATGTTATTCAAAGATGCATGTAATCAATAGTGGATATCATACATAAAACAACTAAACAGGAAACAATGTAGGGTAGTTGGTTTTTATCCTTATGCGAGAATAAAATAAATTGCATGTGTCCTAAAATATATATCATCCTTCCTCTCAAAAACAACACTAGACCTTCCAAAAGCACTCAACAATGGGGCATGAACCCACTGGAAGAGGAACTAGTGAAGGTATGAAAAATAAGTTATAATGAGGGGTGAAGGGGGCACATCTCAAAAGAACTGGCGATATTTCCCAACAGTCGTTCAAAATATGATTGAGGTGTGATTACAACCCACAACCACCACCTGGGTGGAAAAAACCTAGATTTGGAAACTAAGTTACCTCAATCAAGAATGACATTTAGATTTTTGGCATAGAAATGTGTCATGAGATGAATGCTTTCCCAGAGTTGGGTGACTCAAAGAGGCACACACACAACAACCAAACCTTGATCTTCGACCCTTCACAGGTATCCCCCTACCTTATGGTGTAGGAATGCTTGATTTACATGATTTTAGTTTCCTATTTCACAACTTCTAAGTTTCAATGAGAAATGATAATATAGAGTTATTTGGATGCCTATCCCCAAGATATTAACTTAGACTACAAATTTCTTTTGTGTTCCTCCTGTGGAGATTAAATATGAGTTGTTTAATGGTTGTTTTTAGGATTTGAAGCGGGTTGTGAGGTTAGGGTCATGAACCAACCTCGTTGATTATAATGGTGTGAAATGTTTTTCCAAGGACAAGTGAATACCTTCTAATCCTCCTAGATCATTTGTGGGCACAAGGAGGAGAGTATACTATAGCTCCAAGTATACAATAGAATTTTTTTTAAGTGGTGAAGTACCCTTGTGTGCAAGAAGTGGTGGTGTCAATAGATTTTCAATAAGTTAAGTGCAATATTTTTAATATGTGTACATCGCTTGGTCCTTTACACTTCTTGTTTAACTCAAACTTACTAAATTTCAAGACAATCCTTGCGAAATTTTAAAATACCTAGATCACTAGCATGGTGGACATGTGGGTCCTTACTTTGTTCCTTTAAACTCCCTAGGTTGTTTTCTAATATAAGAAAACTTTGAAACTCTTCCTAGATTCCAAGCTTGTGGGAATGTACGGGCCCTTACAAATCCTTTAAACTTTCTAGGTTGTCTTTTGATTTGCTTTGAAATAACTTTGAAAGTATCCTAGGATTGTAAACATGTGGACATGTATGGGCCCTTTACTCCTTTAAGATTATGTTTCAAAAAAGAAAAATAAGAGGTATTAGCCTATCCTAATGGTTTGATTGATTTAAAGGGGGGTGGAGTTTATTAAGAGTCCTTTTTCTGATTCCCCGGGATCACTCAAAGGTGCAACAGAAAGAGCAAACTAAAGGATATCAAAATCACTTCCTAGTCCCAATTAGTTGACGATTTGTAAAAGAAAAGACTTAACTCAAGAGTTCAAATTCTATAATAGGCCATCCATGTGAAAACAAAAAGGAAAGATCATATGGTTCTTCTTACCCCTTTAAGTGCCTAGTTTAACTAATTATCTATGCAAAAAAGAATCCTAAGTATCACTCTTATGCTTTACAAAGTGCTAGAATTTTTTTTTTACAGTCACGTGGATCTGCATGGGTTTGGGCTCGATAGTTGCACATATTGCGTGGATCAATGTGGGTTTGGACTCGATAGTCACGTAGTTTGTGCAGGTGTTCTGGTAAAAAAGTCAGGCGATTTTGCTCAAGTTTAGCACATGAAACAAAGCACAAATTGTGGACTTCTGCACATATGTTTCTTCAATAATCATGCTGATGCAAATCCGTGGTGAGAATAAAAATTTGAACTCAACTCTCCCAACCAAGAGCCTAATCTATGAGTTAGGAGGTTGGCATAGGTCGATTTTAATACCCGCATACACAAATTAATGAGAAAGAAAGATCTAATAGCCTATTTGGTGAGGATTTTGATTCTTGTCCCCAGTATGGTTGCCAATTTGTTGTGCTTGTTTGAGCACTAAGTGAGAAAAAACAAGACACTTCAGTTGCCTTGTTAGGCCAACAAGACAATACAGAAATGAGCTAGTTGATTAGTGGATCAACCAAAGAGAAAACAAATAAATAAATAAAAAGGAAATAAAAGCTAAACTAAGAATGTGTAAACTCAAATGGATGCATGAAAGAGACACAAGAAATAGCTACCAATGGGACTGACCCTTGAATTGATAACACCTAGGATAAGTATGGGAACTTATGAGGCCCCTCTTAATCCTTGGGAGGGCTCTTGAATCCCCCAAATACATAGCTCCCTCTCTTCTAGAAATGGAAATAGAATGATGAAGACTTGATGGTTGAACTTCTCAAGAGGAGGGAAGTGCAACACTTGCTATTGATGTCCAAATAGCTCTAAGAGAATGATGGGTTCTCCAAAACCAAATGAACAACATAAAAATACTCAAAATTATTCTCTTTGTTTTCATACCTTGGTCGTGTATTTATAGGACCAATGCAAGTGCTTTCATAACTTGTTTGTAGTGTGAATGGGATCCCTTTGAAGGTAATACCTATCCCATCAATAGCCCCAAGGATAGATTTTGGGCTGATTTGAGTGTCTTTTTTTAGTACACCTCAATATGTAAGTGGTTGAGGCCCGACCAATTTCATTAATGCTTCATTTTTGCATCAGCGTGGGTCTTGTAGAGATAACCATGCAGGCCATGTAGTTTTCACATTCAATGTTATGTTGGCCCATGTAGATGTGTGCGAGTAAACTTTGGGGAAATTGTACTGAAATTCAAAGACTATTTGTATAGTTTTGGTTGCTTGCTCAGATTATGTAAATGCTTGAGGTATTTTAATTAATATGTTATGTCGATACTTTCTTCAACCATTTCCTGTATTGTTGTGAGAAATTATTTGATGATAACAATATTTGTTCCCAAACCCATAAACCAACGTAATGAAGCATCCTTCAAAGTGGTTGGAAACAACTTCAATTTTTTAGCATCAGAAGAATAATCATAGTTGCGACATAACACATCAAATTCAAAATGAAATTTTTTGGGGTCTTCTGTTATCATACCATGAAATTTGGGTAGTGTTGAAGGTGGTATGTTCTTCATTTGGACTACAACTATAGGATCCAAAATTTGGAATCTAAATTCATTCTCAACAGTTGATGTGCATGTACCCTCTAGCCTTTCTTCTCTTTTTGGTTGTTCTTTTATTTCTTCATCTCCACATCCAGGTCCTCTTACTTCTTCTCGGTCACCAAATATTTGAGACATGTTGTCTTCTCTAAGATGTACATACTCATCTGATGAGGCAGAGAATTCTAGTTCCTCAATAAGGTTTTTTGGAAATACAATTTCAGACTGACCACTGAGTAATTTGTTTCTCCTAAGGTTTGGTTGGAAGTATAACAACTTGTTGTGAGGTTGATGGATTTTTTACTGATTTAAAATTGTATTCTCCAACTTTTTTTTTGCCTTTTGTTTATGTAGTCACAATCCTTCCCGATCGTCCTCCTCTTGTAATTATACCTATAGATGGGTTAGTTGATGGTGTGGATATTATAGTACCACGTGATGGAGTGGGTGAATTGGTGGTTGGTTTACTCCTACTGCTAGTAAATATACCTCTATTATGTTAGCGTCTATTCATGCATTCTACTTAACATGATTTAAATGGTTGAAAAGAGACTCACTAAAACTCTACTTATAGTTAATGTGGAGGTTATTACCTCTCTTATTCTCATCTATCTTCACATGCATTCATTCTTATATGCATTTAAAAAAATAAAACTAAATGCATTTTTGCACTTCCCTGACAATAACACCAAACATCTTAGTTAGTTCAATTAGGTGAACTCTGCTACATTAAATCATCAGCCTGGGGATTGTAAAATGATGAAGTGAATGCAAAGTGTATGGAGGTATTAGCCTCTAATCTATCTATTTATGAAAAAGGGAAAAAATGTTTACTGTTTAGCCATAAAAACAAAGCTTCTATTTAGCTACTAAAAAAAAAGTATTTACTAATAATGGAGAAACAGATTAAATAAAGACACATGAATAATTCTAAACACTTGAGATCATCAATCTACTGGATCATTAACAACAATATTTCAATCATCTAATTCAATGAGAGTTCTTGCAGCTAAAATAACAATCATTTATTCAATTAATGTTTGTTGTGTTAGTTTTCCTATGTAAACATAAGTAAATGAATTTACAGAAAATGAAATAACCAAAAATGAAAATCACACAACTTAATAAACAAAGGAATACCAATAGTAACTTAAATGGGCAGTCCACTCTTTCTTAGTGGGGCCTCCTGGCTCGAGGAATTCTACTAGGAATGAACATATAAAACTGAACATTGTAAACTCAAAATATGTAACTCATGTATTTGCACAGTAACCAAAACTTATATTAATTTCAAATAGAAATACAAGTTTACAACAGTCTGATATCAAAGATTTATTTGTCCCCATGAAGGTTCTAATAACTTGTATTTATACAATGCACATAAGATCGCATGGATCCAATTGTCATGGATTGTATAAACGATTTTACAAAGAAAACAACACATGTGTATTCTTTATTGGATATAACAACTCATGGGCATAGAAAGTAGGCTTTGTAATCCACGTAATGGAGACATTCATGACAGGATGCATGATTTTCTCTCATGTGATCTCGTTCTATCTCGTGTTGATTTGATGAAGACCTAACTCACATAATGCGCCACGTGTTCATACGTTGACTACAGGTTTGACTTATCTCTCGTGTTGATCTGGAGGATTGTTGTCCTAAACTGATAGCTAGACGAGCTTCAGGAACTGATTTGGCATATTCTACAAGTAAAGGATCAATCTCGGAGTGTGGGAAACCCTACAAAACAACAATTCTGCTACAAAAACCATTTAGTGGCTATAGAACTGTATTTGAGTTGCTACAAAATTAGAGATTTTGTAGCGAATGATTAAAAATAATAACTAATTAAATCAAATTGCATAAGGAAGAATATAAATGAGATTAAAATAGATAATTTACCTCTAATATCCATCAATACACAAGTTTTGTAGCTAAGAAAGATATTTATGGGAAAAGGGTAAAATATGATATAAGTTGGTTCATAGGTATAGGTTTTGGATGGAAGTTTAAGATAGAAAAGTGACAAAAAGAGTATGTTTTGAGGACTCAACAATGACCTTCACCAAATCTAACCACCATTGGCTCATTGGATTTCATCCACTTTCAAAAAATGGTAGAGTTTTTCCACCTGAGCTTGAAGAAGAACATCTAGAGTCTACAAGAAGCCTCCTTAAATTCCTCCTTGGATGAGTGCTTTGTTTTGACAATGTCGAATAGTTGTTAGCAACTAATGAAACTTCCAAAGTAAATTCATGATTAATCTTATAAAATCACTCCACGGGTCTATTCATATGTATTAACCCTCAAGTCGAGGCATCAAGTTCTAGATCCTAAGAACAACATGAACACACATTGGGTGTTGCAAATGAGAAACTTTAAATAGTTACTAGGTCCTTGGAAGCCTTGTTTTCACTACACCCCATGAGAGAGAAGGTAATGAGCTACTTATAAGAAAAATGGCCTCCACCAATAATTTTATTGGTTTCCCATCCTCATAGTAAAAAATAAAGTGATTTGTTCATAATGCATGTATTTATCTTGTCATTTTGAAACTAGGTCATTGCAAACCCTAAAATTCTACCAATGAACCATAATTCATGAGAATTAGCTCTCTTATAAATTCATTTGGCTTAAGTATATATGATGATTGTTTTTAAAGCCTAGAAACCAATTTCTTCCTTTGTACTTAACACCCAAAGTTGACTAGTCTTTATGCACAAATATATGAATATTTGTACACTGAAAAAACCAACTAAAATATATTGTATAATATTTTTTTTAATGAAAATTAAAATCAAAATAATTTATTTATATTTAAGCATTTAAATTAGTTATCAATGTGCTCTGATATGTTAAAGTAAACAAATCAAATGCATGTGTTTTAATTAACGCAACCAGGCTTAGGATTATTTTCTTTATTATGCGATTACATTCTTTAATAATTACAAATATTTTAATAATGTAAAACTTTAATTTTAGTCATAGAAATAGTATTATTTTTGTGTTATGATATTTAGAGGGTTGTAATACTTGGATAGAATTTTAATTTCTAACTTAAAAAAATAAAATTGATATTAATTTAATTTATAAATTAAATAAATATAACTAATATTAATTATGTAAAATTTTATAAATAATATTATTTAATTTTTAAAAAATTATTAGTTTTTTTTTTAAGTTATGAATTTGTGTTTAATTATAAAACAATGTATTTAATTATCTTCCAAAAATTTAATATTAAATAAACAAAATATTTAATAATTTTTTTATAATATCAATTAACTCTAATTCGAATAATTGAGAAAGAATTGTTTTATCAAAGTTTACTTGCTCATCTCATTTAAGCAGAATATTAGATACATTTCATTTCCAATCATTAAGCCACATCCACAATTAAAAATATAGAAAAATAATACATTTAGCATAAGATTTCTTCGATCTTTCTTCCATTCTGGCATTCGAAGCAGGTTTGGAGTTGCTATACATACGTTGTTGATAGTCAACTTTATTCCCTTGACATTACCATTTATTATTTCAGTATCCTATTTGTTTTGACTTCAAGTCCGTCTTCATGAACTTCACAAATTGTCTTAAATATATATTATGGATTTATAGTTATTTCTTTTCAATTGAATAAACACAAATATAAAATATCTCATAACTAACAAAAAAATCTCACAATGATGATATATAATTAAATACAAAATATATATATTTCACTTGGCTTGCCTAAAAGAAGTTCAGGTTGTAAGTGGAGGGTGAGCAATATTCAACATGCTAAGTAGTATTGAATGTTGCGGCAGGTGGATTATAGGTTGTCGAATCTAAAAATGTTTTTAGATCAGAAGGATTATAATCCACTTGTCGCAACATTCAATGTTACGTATCAGGCTGAATATTGGTCGTCATAAGTGGAACGGGATATATACTTTTGAACTTCAATAATTCTCTTGTGATTGAGATATGGTGGCAGTCAATTGACTTGATTCCAAGTTTAGGTTACTTTTACAAATTACAAATTCTATGCTTATTAAAAAATATCACAATGATTAGCCGCAAGCCATGGCCCGCCTAAATGTATCGCCACACACGTCCCATAGTAATGATGGGCCAAACATTTAAATGTCCAAAATATCTAGGTTCGTCCTCGCGACGAAATAGGTAAAAAATTCCACGAGTATGTTTCGGCAGGCCAGGGCTTGAGCCAGGTTCAAACTGGCGAAGAAACAGATAAGAAATTTTGAGAAAATGCGTGGATATTTTGGACATTCTTGTTTAAACCTTTTCCTTTCTATGTGAGTTAAAATTTTAACACCTTTCATCGTACCCAAAGACTAAAGTCGAGAAAGAAAAATAGAAATAATCTAAGTCACCTGACACGGAGGCATGGGACACGGAGGACATAGAAATACGAGTATCTGACACAGGGACGACGACCTCCCAGAAATAGGACACGGAGAACACATTACACTCTCTCTCTCTCTCTCTCTCCTCTCTCTCTCTCTCTCTCTCACACACACACACACACACACACACATATATATATATATATATATATAAAGACTTCTTATGACATGGATCAGAAGATCCTTGACTTACAGAGAATGACTTCACAACAATATTACAATCAAGATTAGTGTTTTTCGTTCGCAAGTTCTCGAAGGTGAGCGAAGGGGATACACACTACTCTTACTCTAGACTCAGAGTCTTGCCTCTCATTCCCGATGATCTCAATGAGAGCCTTGAGGCTTTATTTATACTACTTTTTCCAAGTTACCAGTAGACGGAAACTGGTGACTACCAGTCATAAAGTAAGATTCCTTTAAGTGGATGGGGCAGTTGGTGGACTCTAGCTGTTGTCTCGTCCCTATGAGGCTCGGCCATACGGGGACCCATACCAACTTTTATGAAAAGGCACGACACACAGAATAAAGTAAAACACGGTGGGGTTCAACTGGAACCCACGGAACAGTCAGGACACCATTGTCGTCCCGATAGACATGAATCTAACTATTACAAATCTGTAGGCCCATCATGCTTCCATAATGTTTATTATATTACGCATGGAAACGGAGTCAAAAGAATCTTCGTTGTCGTCATTGTTGTTAGAATAGTTGATTTGACTAGAAGGTGGTGATCCATAATGGTCAGAAAATGGTGGGAGCCCACTAAAACATTTATAGAAAGGAGACCCTTGCATGGCTAGGATCATATATTCTTCTAGAACACATACATCTCCGTAAAAATTACTTGAAACTTTGTATCCTTGAGGATCAGGAGGTCCAGTCTTGGTGTATAACAGGTCATTGCCCTGGAAAGACAGATTGAACACAAACCACCCATTGTAGTGTGCAGCTTCTTCAACTTCTGAACATAACCAATGTTTAAAGGCTTCTTTGTTGCTGCCGAAGAATAAAACATCTCTAGGACAATATTTCCATAGAAGAATGAAAAACCAACCAGACCACGAGATCTGATTCTGATGAAAAGTATCACAATCAAAAAGAATTCAGCTTGAACCAGTAAATTTGACTTGGTTCATGATAGCACAATAGTCTGCATAAGTCAAGATGGGATTATATACATATATGTATCTTTGTCCTTGCATAGGACCACTAGTTATTGTTCCTCTAGACATTCTAGTGCTTCTGATAAAGTAACTGGAATTAGGAATACAGTGGTTATAGGATTGGATCCATTTTTCTAGGATTTCTTTACATATAGGACTAATCTTTATACATTGTTCCATGTATACAAAACAATAACAATATTCACAATGGTCACAGAACAAAACCCATTTCTATCCTGGTGGCGCTGTAGGAATTCATTGTGAAGAGGATGCCATCATTTTAATTTCTCTGATTGCCTGTGTGGCTGGGGCTGCTTCCCTTGTGAGTAAATCTGCAATACAATTATATTTTCCTGGCTTGTATTGAATATCGAAATTGAAACCGTCAAGCCATAAAATCCATCTCAGAATCCTATTATTGCCCTGTTCAAGAAGATGTTGATTAAACAACATTCCTTTCATATGTTTTAAATATGTTCTAAATGTGAAATGAACAGGTTTTAAGAACAGTCTAAATGTAACATACCCACTACAAAAAAAAAAAAAAAAATCGCTTTTCCTCAAGGGATAAAATCCCTGAATTCCTATGGGGGCCTAGCATAGGATAGCTCTTCCCTTATCCACCTCCATGTCATCGTTCGTTATGACCACAGGCCAAGCCAAGAGGCTCCTTTTGCATTTCACGACTCAACGATGCAAGGGAGTCGAGTCTTTCGACTCTTCAAACCCCAAAACTCGAAATCTTACATTTGATGAGATCAACGGCTACGAATATCCTCCTGATTCGATTATCCTGGCCGTATTGGGATTTTGGTCACCAGGAGTTCGAAATGCAATGCAAGTCTTTCGACTACTCAAACCCCGAAACCCAAAATCTTACTTTCGACGAGATCGACGGCTACGAATCTCCCCTTGATCCGACAGTCCTGGCCGTATTGGGATTTCGGTAACCGGGAGTTTGATATGCAACGCAAGTCTTTCGACTCTTCTAACCCTGAAACCTGAAATCTTACTTTCAACGAGATCGATGGCTATGAATCTCCCCCTGATCTGACGGTCCTGGCCGTATCGGGATTTCGGTAATCAAGAGTTCGATATGCAGCGCAAGTCTTTCGAGTCTTCAAACCCTGAAACTTGAAATCTTACTTTCGACAAGATTGATGGCTTTGAATCTCCCCCCGATCTGATGGTCCTGATCTTTTTGGAGTTTCATGAACCAGGAGTTCACGATGCAATGACTCCTAATTTCTTGTCACTCCAATCCCCGAGTTCCGATATGGGAATTCGTGTATGAGATCAACGACCCTCTTTGATCTGGATCTGTCGGTGACTATCCCTTCTAAGCTTAAGGGTGTTGAAAGACAATCAGTCTTAACTCCTTCGCTATTCTACGAGATCCAATGGTTCACGGGATTTTATAGCTTTCTCAAAACTCTAACCGCTCATCATGTGTCCCCTCCGATGGATGGTCCAGATCTTTTTGGGACTCCTCCTTTATACCACATGACCCTGCCCTGTGACCTAGGGCTCATCCACAGAGTGCATTGGGGTTTCGTTTACCGGGATTTCGCGACTTGCGAAGACGAGGGGTCTTACCCTTTGGTTTCCCGAGTGTCGAAATGTCGAAAGGATGAAACCCATTCACGCTAAACTGATTCAGGGTTTTTTTTACTAGGATTTCATGACTTGCGAATACGAGGGGTCTTACCCTTTGGTTTCATGGGGGCCGAAATGCCGAAATGCCGAAACCCATTCACGCTAAACGAATTCAGGGTTTTATTTACCAAGATTTCATGACTTGCGAAGATGAGGGGTCTTGCCCTTTGGTTTCTCATGTGCCGAAACGCCGAAACCCATTCATGCTAAACTGATTCGGGGTTTCATTTACTGGGATTTCATGACTTGCGAAGACGAGGGGTCTTGCCCTTCAGTTTCCTGGGTGTCGAAATGCCGAAACGTCGAAACCCATTCACGCTAAACTGATTCGGGGTTTCGTTTACTGAGATTTCACAACTTGCGAAGATGAGGGGTCTTGCCCTTTGGTTTCCCGGGTGCCAAAATGCTGAAACGTCGAAACCCATTCATGCTAAATTGATTCGAGGTTTCATTTATCAGGATTTCGCAACTTGCGAATATGAGGGGCCTTGCCCTTTGGTTTCCCGGGTGCCGGAATGTCGAAACGCTGAAACCCATTCATGCTAAACTGATTTGGGGTTTCGTTTACCAGGATTTCATGACTTGCGAAGATGAGGGGTCTTTCCCTTCGGTTTCCTAGGTGCCGAAATGCCAAAACGCCGAAACCCATTCACACTAAACTGATTCAGGGTTTTGTTTACCAGGATTTCGTGACTTGCGAAGACGAGGCATCTTTCCCTTTGACCACTCCAAGTCGGGAGTCAGCGAAATGTTACCCGACTGCCACGTGTCCTGTGTCGATGGACGGTTCCGGATAGTTTGGGACTTTCAGGACATCGTCAAGTCCACTCTCCTGCCTATGAAAAGGTTAAGATCGACGGTCAATAAAGCTCCGACAGATTCTTGGATATACGGTCCTGGATCCCATCACTACTTGCGAAGGTAGAAGGAGTCAAGGTGTTAATGCCTGCGCTCCTCCTCTAGATCCATCGGTCTTGACAGATCTGGGGTATTTCTGAAAGGATCCCAAATATTCATCTACCAAATGATGGGGAATTCTCTTTCGATAACTGGACTCGCTGTCATTTCTGAGATTGAATCCTGATATTCAACCTCTCGGGGCTTCGAACTCCCATGACTTCAAAACCTGAGAGAACTACTCTTTCCTGTACAAGGTTTCCAGACTCAGATCACATGATCCTTCAGAGGGTTCTTGGGTAATTATCCCTAGGCTTGGTGACCTGACTGAAAATCCTTCCTAATTCACCGAACTATGAACTCTGTGATAGGGTAAAGTAAACTCATGGTTTTAATATAACGATAGTCCTTTCAAAGAACTTATCCCAACTCTGGAATGCGAGGAAACTTCCCGGGAGAAGGTGCCTTCAGGAAATTAGATCAGGGCATAGCGTGAGTCAAGTAGATGAGACAATTCTCAAGGGAACGGACTTGTATTCTGAACTTATTCATTCTATACATAAACTGATTATGGTCATATAAGTATAAGCATGCATCCATTATTTCCAATCAAAACACAAGGCAAAAAATTCTATACAGAAACCATTTATGAGCGTATAAACATGAGCATGCGTTCATGATATTCAATTCAAAATACAAGACATAACACTTATCAGAAACACCAGACGTGATGTGACTACTGAGACGGGTGCTCATTTCCACCCAACCATAGGCTCAGTGACTCTAGATGGATTTACCACTAGCCACCCCCGAGCTAGACCACGATGTTGTGAGATTCAGTGTCCTACTTCCATCTCGAAGTCAAGAACGAAGGTTACTCTCCTTCTCCTCTATTCAAAACTCTCCCGAGTTCCTTCGGTTTCTCCTCTCCGATCCCTGTCGTGCCTGCTCCCTCTTTCGTCCTTGTTCCCAAACTTCCTTTCTTTCCTTATTCTGCAAGATTGCATGTGGCGCGAATTCCCCCGTCCGTGGTTAGGTCTGAGAGATTCTACGGATGGGCAGTTTGCCCCCATCCCCTCATTAACTCTTGAGGAGCCTCCCCACCTACCATCCTGGTGGGTAATTCATTCCAGGGTTAGAGAGTTGCTTTGGTCTTTCAGCAAGTAAAAACCAACATGGTATTGGTTCAATGGAAGTTAATGCAACCATTCCAGGTCCCTTCCACCACCTCTCATTAGCCATCGTGGTCTCTTTTAGCACATACCCCTCCCAGCAATCATGCAACACATATTCATAACATAATTTACATTCATTGACCTTTTATACAAAGGTCCGTCAAATCAAACATTCACATCTTTGAGTTTGCCATAGTTCTTGGCCATTATAGTTATTTTTACAAATTGGGGGAAACAGTGTGTTACACTAAATATTTTGATTCCATTCTTTACTGCAAGGATTTATTTATGAGATGAGGGATATCTGGATTCTGCTTCTGAGAAACAAGGAGAGTCATAAATGCAGACTTCTTCCTTCATTGGGCTGCTTTTATGTAATAAAACCGTTGCCCATGTCTCATTGGAGGCATCCGTTTCAACAATTATTGGCAAAGAGACACTAGGTAGATGTAGTCGAGGAAGATCTGGGATCTTCTGCTTGATAATTTGTACAGCCTTTGTCATGTTTTGGTTCCAAGGGATAGTTCCTTTTAACCTTTTTTGTAGGATCCGCACATATTTAGCTTGATGGTCATAGAACTGGCGGATATAATTAAGACTGCCAAGGAATCTTTGTAGCTGCTTTGTATCTAAAATTTCATCAAGAAATTCTGATAGCTTTTTCAAAACATGTTCCTGTAGTTCAATTGCTCCTTTAGATAGTATCATTCCTAGATACTCAATCTTTGTTTTAGCCCAATAGAGTTTGGACTTACTCAGGACTAATCCATGTCAAAACAAATGGTCATGAACTATTTTGAGATGAGTAATATGCGACTTAATGTCTAAAGAACAAACCAACAAATCATCAATATAAAAAATTACAAAGGACAAATGCTTGAAGATGTCATTCATTCTTTTCTGAAACTCGGAAGGTGCATTCTTTAAACCAAAAGGCATTACCTTCCACTGGAACTGTTCATGGGGGACGAAGAAAGTAGTTTTGTACCTGTCCTTTGGAGATATTCCAATCTACCAGAAACCACTCTTTAATTCAAACTTGCTAAAGACATTACAATTACTAATTTTCAAGAAAAGCATGTCTTTTGATGGTAGAGGAAATATGATAGGTAATAGTGCATCATTGAGAGATCTGTAATTTATAACCATCCTTGGTTTTCCTCTCTTCTTCTCACTATTCTTATTAACATAGAATGCAAGGCAAGCCCAAGGGTTGTGACTTGGTTCTATTAACTTCCTTTCCAAAATTTCAATGATTTCTTTCTAACAGTATTCTTCTTCTGTAGGCAACATATGATTAGTCGAGGCTTTCTGAGGTTTAGCGGAATAGTCTTCTTTGTATGGGAGATCTACAAAATATTTCTCTCTAGTCCAGAAGGCATCAGGATAATCAGATGTACAATCTGTCTCAATCTTTTCTTTGATGTCTTTGATGGACTGAAGACCATGTTTGTCAACATTATTTACAATCTTCTGTATCTTTGCTAACTTTTTAGCTGATCTTTCTATCTGTGGTATAGGCTTCGTAGATCCTCTCCTCGATTCATATGAAGACTTTCTTGGGATGGAGATGGATTTACCCAAAACTGTGAACTGTACAAAACATTCACCTACTATAAATGCTAAACACCTATTTAAAAAATCTTTTCCTAGAAGCACATCTGCTCCAGTGTTGAAACAATATAGATTCACTGGTACTCTAAAACCTTTTAATAAAATTGGAAAGTCTAGGGAAAAAGACTGGATTTTGATTTCAATCTTATTGACAACTCTGAATGTTATGTTGATAAAAAATAAGAAGGAATTGCACCATACTAAGCACAAGAATTCATAGCACCAGTATCTAACTGAGCATCCAATGTATAAGTTAGATATCCTGATACTTTGATATCGATTTCAATGACTAATCTATCTTCAAACCCATTCAATTGATTATGAGTAGTAGGTTTTGAAGATTGAACTTTTGGAATCTGTGGAGTATAGAACGTGTGTTCTTCTATTTCTTGTTCAAAAAGCTCATCTTTCTTTTTCTTTAAAAAGTTTAGCTCTTCTTTCTCTAGCTTTACATATTTCCACATATCTTTGATCAAAGCTTCCTTCTCTTTTATAGAAGCTTCTAATGTGTTATTTTCTTGGTCCAACGAATTAATATCTTTCAATTCTTCATCTTCTTCTACATCATCAAGCACTTTCACTGGGTGCTTGCTAGCATAATATTTTCTCTGATGTAGGAAACTTGGCTCAGCTTTGTGGAAAGAGTATTTTGTTGGCTAAGAATTATGTTGGAAAAAAGTAGAATCGGGAGATGAGTAATTTTGTACATTCACCATGCTTGGTTGCTGATGGATTCTGATTTTGGAATCAAGGTCTTGGAGCTGGGCACGTAGTTGATTAGCAATTTATAATTGTCTAGGGGTTAACTGAGATAACCTTGATTGGAAAGAGGTTCTACGTTGAAGAAGGGCTAGAGACTCTTCAAATGTGGACCTCATTTTCAGATCGAAAAAATTCATACACTCGGGTAAATCGTCAGAATATTCTGAAGAGGAATTGGGAGAACTGGGTTGAGAAGGAGTCTCTAGTTCAGACTCGGTGAGGGAAAGGTATTCACCTTCTAAACAGGTAGAAACTAACTCCCAGTCCATTGGATCATAACCTGTGGAAAATAGATCCGTTATCTTATTTTGAAACTTAGTTTTCTTCCACAGAGGACACTGTGAAGCCCAGTGGCCAGGCTTTTTACAGATATAGCACTTGGTGTTGCTAGACTGTGTAGGTTTGGTCCTGCACTTAAAATAGGATTTTAAAGGATATGACTGAATGTGGTGGGAACCAAATTTATTTGGGAATTTACCTTTAGATGGTATAAAGGATTTTCGATGTTTACACTTAAAACATCTACAATCAGATTTGCAACACTCTGATTGCCCTTTCTTTGGTGAACAACCAAAGTGATAGGTCTCAGAAAAAATATCACACACACTAGAATCAAATCCAAGTTGTTTCTTAACAGACTTATTGGTCTTGTGGCGAATACATTCCCTTTGGAGTGTGGTAGTGATATATTCACGTAATCCAGCTAATGATAATTCATCTAAATCAGTATCTAGTTGTTCTAGTCTTTCTCTAACTAGATCTGGTATTTTTCCAGGCATAGCTCAGAAGTATTTTCTAAGATATGCAACATTCTCAGGATCAGGACATCTATAAAGCAGGTCTTGCATTGTGCATAGAAATTACGGAAGTTGGCTAATCTGGCGTCAATATTGTATTGATATTGATATCAACATCAATATCAATATAAGATTGACGCCATATTGTAATATTGTTGTGAAGTCATTCTCTGTAAGTCAAGGATCTTCTGATCCATGTCATAAGAAGTCTGTATATGATCCTACTCTGTAAAATTGGTATCAGAGCCATGCATGTGTTTTACATCTGAATAAATAAAATCATTATCTTATCTGGACTATTGTTGTTTTGCGGATTCATATGTGTGAGCCATGTGTTTGGGAAAGATCTAAATAGGAGATGTGTAAATGCTACATAGAAGAAGACGTGATTGATTTCTTATGAATGGTCTCTAGTCGTTGTTGTAAGACGGAAGAGCAACCAATGAAAGACCAGGGAGGTGTAAAGAGTTGTGTATCATCTTTTTCCCATTGTAAGTGATAATCTTACCAACAGCTATATTTACTTACCTGTAGATTTCACCGAAAGTTGTAGTAGCATATTATGGATTCCCACAAGAACATTAGTCAATCATCATATGATCTATCTTCAGAAGCGAAGTTTAAGAAATCCTCATGGTTCAAAAGGATTTTAAGTTCTAATTCTTCTGACCCTCTGTATAATACTCATTTATTAGCTCAAGAGTATGAACCAAACATAAATTGGTCTATTCCAGAAATAGAATCATCAAAAATATATGATTTTCCCATGTTTAAGTTCATAGCTACTACTCTAATCCATTATTGCTTTGTTAATGTCCCTCTGTCACTTGGTTAGAATGTATATCATATTCCTATCATTAAGCAAGAAGACATACATTGGGGACTGGAACATGGTTACAAATATGTTCACCTCGGTTATTACAATTTGGTATAAATCTTTTGGTTCGCCCTGGATTAGATACATTTTCTTTATGTTGTGTCTTAGACTCTAGAAATAACTAGTTTAATGATTCTTTTATTGGTGGCTTTCAAGCACCTCTACATAATTGCCCTGTATGGTCCTCGGTCCTCTCTTGATTTCAAGTCTCTCTCACAGATCCCTTTATCTATACCCTACTGCAATCATATATTCAGTTCTCAGGTTTTGATATGGAAACCCCCTCTAAAATTGCCCAATTACATACAACAACCTGTCTCCGATTTGTCTCAACTACAATGCATGCACTCAATCTTAATATCCTCAAGAACGCTACATCCGAAAGCGTGGTGGTTGGTCTCGGAAATGTCACTCCTCTTACTTTGGGTTTTTCTCAGCTTACTATCACAGATGAATGGAAAGATGACTATCAAGCTCTCCAACCTAAATTCCATCCATCAGAGACTCAAAAGATATCAATAGAATCAAACCCTCAAGGGACTCCTATACTAAGGATTGGTAGATCTAATAGTAGTAGGATAGACAATGTTCCTACAAGAAAGTATGATAGACAATCATCTAGTTTACATGCCTCCTCTTCTAATTCGACAACCCAATACCCCATTTATAAACTAGTACCTGGTAGATCATAATTGGATAACCATTTGTTACAACATAAAACCAGATCCTCAAAATGTAGATTTTGTAAAGCTTGCATACCCACTCATCTCCCTCTGAAACATTCTGTTTCAGATTCAAAATATTCTACCCCTTCATTTAAAACTTTCTCCTCTAATGTAGAGCATCTCGGACAACATTCAAACTGTGTTGAATGCTTACAGATCCCAGCTCCTAGATAGATCAACATGATGCAATATCCTCTCCCAAGAGCTAACAAAGAAAAAACTTATACCCTTCCTCAAAGGAATCTTGGACCAGGAAACTTCACACCAACGTTCAAGAATGAATCTTTAGCAACAGACCTTGATTTTATTCAGTATAGAAAAATTGATGCTGAAAAATCACCTGACTTGATTAGATTGCAAAATTATTCCAACTATCAGTTTGTTTGCCTAGCACAAAATCTTGATGACCTTGCTCAAGATGTTTTTCAGACTAATGGTCATGTGAATGGTATCCATTCATACTTAGAATCTGTTGAGCACCATCAACAATATTTTTTTGAACAACTCAAACAACTTTCAAAGAAGCTGGATATCATCCAGGCTGCCATACAAGATTTAAAAGAATCCTTTGATAAAGAACAAATCTCTCCTCCTGCTATTCTTTACTCTGAATTAGAAGAACAAACTTCTTCCAGATTCTTGGATTCAACCAGTAAACAAAAAAAACTCACGTTGAAACAATTGAATATTGATTCATCAAAACCACATCCAAGGATTGTGGAAATAGCATTACTAGCGTCTGAAAAGTTAGACCTAGTAAAATCCCAAATATCCCAGTTTGAACAAACTTTGCCTAAACCCTCTCTTACACCAAATAGTATAAAAGGTTTAGAAGAAGGAAAATCTTCTAATGCCCCTAGATCTTCAGAAGATGAAGCAGCAGGAAATCCATTCCAAACTGCTTGGGAAAAATGGTGTAATGCAAAGTATGGTTCAAGCAATAAAGTGCCATTTGATCCTGCAAACTCAGAGGAGCATGCTAGATTCAGTCATGAAAATATAGACCATGCTCTTGTGTCTAATATAAACTGCAAATCAAGAAATGAGATGATGATTATATTTCAGAAATGGCTTGCATGGGCTAAAACCCAAAACTTTCTTTATAGAAATCGTATAGCATGGAATGAATTGGCTTTAAGACTAACATGGGGTTTCATAGGTAACTTAGGACTTTGGTGGGAAAGAGTTCCTGAATTAGATAAACTCTGAATTATGAATCATGATACCCCTATAGATGAACACATTAAGGTTGTAGTTCATGAATTTTATGGTAGTTATAAGATTGACTCGGATCATTATGCTAATATGTACATGAGTAAGAAGCTATGCCATATTATCCAACTTCCAGAATTTCTATGCGCAATGAAAAACTTTCTTTATAGATGTCTTGATCCTAAGAATGTTGCATATCTCATAAAATACCTCTCAGTTATGCCTGGAAAAATACCAAATCTAGTCAGAGAAGGACTACAACAACTAGATATTGATTTAGATGAATTATCATTAGTTGGATTTCATGAACATATCACTACCACACTCCAAATGGAATGTATTCTCCGCAAGACCAATCAGACTATTAAGAAACAACTTGGATTTGATTCTAGTGTGTGTGATATTTTTGCTGAGACTTATCACTTCTGTTGTTCACCAAAGAAAGGACAATCAGAACATTGCAAATATGATTGCAGATGTTTTAAGTGTAAACATCAAAAATCCTTTAGACCATCTAAAGGTAAATTCCCAAAGAAATTTGGTTCCCACCTCAACAAATCATATCCTCAAAAAGCCTATTTTAAGTGGAGGCCCAAACCTACACAATCTAGCAACACCAAGTGCTATATCTGTAAAAATCCTAGCCACTGGGCTTCACACTGTCCTCTGCAGAAGAAAACTAAGTTTCAAAATAAGATAATGGATCTATTTTCCACAACTTATGATCCAGCATACTGGGACTTATTTTCTACCCGTTCAGAAGGTGAATACCTTTCCCTCATCGAGTCTGAACCTGAGACTCCTTCTCAACCCAGTTCCCCCAATTCCTCTTCAGAATATTCTGACAATTTTCCCGAGTGTATGAATTTTTTAAATCTGAAAATGATGTCCACATTTGAAGAGCTTCTAGCCCTTCTTCAACATAGATCTTCTCTGCAATCAAGGTTATCTCAGTTAACCTCTGGACAATTCCAAATTGTTAATCGACTACGTGCCCAGCTCCAAGCCATTGATTCCAAAATCAAAATCCATCAACAGCCAAGTGTGGTGAATGCACAAAATTACTCACCTCTTGATTCTTCTTTTGTTCCACATAAATCTCAACCAACAAAATACTATTTCCACAAAGCTGAGCCAAGTTTCCTACATCAAAGAAAATCTTATGCTAACAAGCACCCAGGTAAAGTGCTTGATGATGTAGAAGAAGATGAAGAATTGCAAGATATTAATTCATTGGAGCAAGCAATTAATACAATAGAAGCCTATATAAAACAGAAGGAATCTTTGATCAAAGATATCTAGAAATCTGTAAATCTAGAGAAAGAAGAGATAAACTTTTTAAAGAAAAAGCAAGATGAGATTTTTGAACAAGAAATAGAAGAACACACATTCTATACTCCACAGATTCCAAAAGATCAATATTCAGAACCTACTACTCACAATCAATTGAATGGGCTTGAAGATAGATTAGTCATTGAAATCGATATCAAAGTATCAGGATATCTAACTTATACATTGGATTCTCAGTTAGATACTGGTGCTATGAATTCTTGTGATAAGTATGGTGCAATTCCTTCTTATTTTTGGCAGCCTATCAACATAACATTCAGAGCTGTCAATAAGACTGAAATCAAAATCCAGTCTTTTGCCCCAGACTTTCCAATTTTATTAAAAGGTGTCACAGTACCAGTGAATCTCTATTGTTTCGACACTAGAGAAGATGTCCTTCTAGGAAAAGATTTTTTAAATAGGTGTTTACCATTTACAATGGGTGAATGTTTTGTACAGTTCACAGTTTTGGGTAAATCCATTTCCATTCCAAGCAAGTCTTCATATGAATCCAGTATAGGATATAGAAGCCTATACCACAGATAGAAAGATCAGCTGAAAATTTAGCAAAGATACAGAAGATTGTAAATAATGTTGACAAACATGGTCTTCAATCCATCAAAGACATCAAAGAAAATATTGAGATAGATTGTACATCTGATTATCCTGATGCCTTCTGGACTACAGAGAAATATTTTGTAGATCTCCCATACAAAGAATATTATTCTGCTAAACCTCAGAAAGCCCCGACTAATCATATGTCGCCTACAGAAGCAGAATATTGTCAGAAAGAAATCACTGAACTTTTGGAAAGGAAGTTGATAGAACCAAGTCGTAGCCCTTGGGCTTGCCCTGCATTCTATGTTAATAAACATAGCGAGAAGAAGAGAGGAAAACTAAGGATGGTTATAAATTACAGAGCTCTCAATGATGCACTGTTACCTATCATATTTCCTCTACCATCAAAAGACATTTTTTTCTTGAAAATTAGTAATTGTAATGTCTTTAGCAAGTTTGACTTAAAGAGTGGTTTCTAGCAGATTGGAATATCTCCAAAGGATAGGTACAAAATTACTTTCATCATCCCACATGGATAGTCCCAGTGGAAGGAAATGCCTTTTGGTTTAAAGAATGCAACTTCCAAGTTTCAAAAAAGAATGGATGACATCTTCAAGCATTTGTCCTTTGTAATTGTTTATATTGATGATTTGTTGGTTTTTTCTTTAGACATTAAGTCGCATATTACTCATCTCAAAATATTTATGACCATTTTTTTTGACATGGATTAGTCCTAAGTAAGTCCAAACTTTGTTGGGATAAAACAAAGATTGAGTATCTAGGATTGATACTATCTCAAGGAGCAATTGAACTACAGAAACATGTTTTGAAAAAACTATCAGAATTTCTTGATGAAATTTTAGATACAAAGCAGCTATAGATATTCCTTGGCAGTCTTAATTATATCCACCAGTTTTACGACCATCAAGCTAAAGATGTGTGGATCCTACAAAAAAGGTTAAAAGGAACTATCCCTTGGAACCAAAACATGAC
Source organism: Picea engelmannii (assembly GCA_009831015.1). Classification (NCBI taxonomy): domain Eukaryota; kingdom Viridiplantae; phylum Streptophyta; class Pinopsida; order Pinales; family Pinaceae; genus Picea; species Picea engelmannii. The sequence goes on along the minus strand of ML777525.1, from coordinate 147,340 downwards.
AAAGGTTGTACAAATTATCAAGCAGAAGATCCAAGATCTTCCTCAGCTACATCTACCTAATGTCTCTTTGCCACTAATTGTTGAAATCGATGCCTCGAATGAGACATGGGAAGCGGTTTTATTAAAGAAAAGCATCCCAATGAAGGAAGAAGTCTTCATTTATGCCTCTGCTTGTTTCTCAGAAGCAGAATCCAAATATCCCTTATCTCATAAAGAAATCCTTGCAATAAAGAATGGAATCAAAAGATTTAGACTATTCTTAAAACTGGTTCATTTCACAGTTAGAACAGATTTAAAACATATGAAAGGAATGTTGTCTAATCAGCGTCTTCTTGAACAAGACAATAATAGGATTCTGAGATGTAGTTTATGGATTGATGGATTCGATTTCGATATTCAATAAAATCCAGGAAAAGATAATTGTACTACAGATTTACTCACAAGGGAAGCAGCCTCAGCCCCACATGCAGTCAAAGAAATTAAAATTATGACATCCTCTTCACAATGCATTCCTACAACCCCACCAGGATACAAATGGGTTTTGTTTTGTGACCATTGTGAATATTGTTATTGTTTTGTATGCATAGAACAATGTATAAAGATTAATCATGTATGTAAAGAAATCCTAGAAAAATGGATCCAATCCTATAACCATTGTATTCCTAATTCCAGTTACTTTATCATAAGCACTAGAATGTCTAGAGGAACAGTAATTAGTGGTCCTATGCAAGGACAAAAATATATATATATGTATATAATCCCATCTTGACTTATGCGGACTATTGTGCTATCATGAACCAAGTCAAATATACTGGTTCAAGATGGATTCTTTTTTATTGTGATACTTTTCAGCAGAATCAAATATGGTGGTCTGGTTGGTTTTTCATTCTTGTATGGAAATATTGTCCTAGAGATGTTTAATTCTTAGGCAATAACAAATAATCCTTTAAGCATTGGTTACGTTCAGAAGTTGAAGAAGCTGCACACTACAACAGGTGCTTCATGTTCAATCTATCTTTCCAGGGCATTGACCTATTATACACCAATACTGAACCTCCTGATCCTTAAGGATACAAAGTTTCAAGTAATTTTTACAGAGATGTATGTGTTCTATAAGAAGATCCGATCCCATCCCTGCAAGGGTCTCCTTTCTATAAATGTTTTAGTGGGCTCCAACCATTTTTTGACCATTATGGATCACCACCTTCTAGTCAAATCAACTATTCTGACAACAGTGATGACAACAAAGATTCTTTTGAATTTGTTTCCATGCATAATATAATAAATAGAATGGAAGCATGATGGGCCTACAGATTTGTAATAGTTAGATTCATGTCTATCAGGCCGACAGTGGTGTCTCGGCTATTCCGTGGGTTCTAGTTGAACTCCACTGTGTTTTACTTTATTCTGTGTGTCGCATCTTTCCATAAAAGTTGGTATGGGTCCCCGTATGGCCGAGCCTTGGAGGGATGAGATAACAGCTGGAGTCCACCAGCTACCCCATCCACTTAAAGGAATCTTACTTTATGACTGGAAGTCACTAGTTTCTGTCTACCAGTAACTTGGAAAAAGTAGTATAAATAAAGCCTCAAGGCTCTCATTGAGATCATCAGGAATGAGAGGCAAGAGTCTGAGTCTAGAGTAAGATTAGTGTGTATCCTCTTCGCTCACCTTCGGGAACTTGTGAACGAAAAACATTGATCTCGATTGTAATATTGTTGTGAATTCATTATCTGTAAGTCAAGGATCTTATGATCCATGTCATAAGAAGTCTGTATATGATCCTACTCTATAAAATTGGTATCAGAGCCATGCATTTGTTTTACATCTAAAGAAATAAAATCATTCTATTATCTGGACTATTGTTGTTTGTGGATTCATATGTGTGAGCCATGTGTTTGGGAAATCTCTAAATATGAGATGTGTAAATTCTACATAGCAGAAGATGTGATTGATTGCTTATGACTGGTCTCTAGCCATTGTTGTAATATGGAAGAGAAACCGGTGAAAGCCCAGGGAGGCGTAAAGAGTTGTGTATCGTCTTTTTCCCATTCTAAGTGATAATCTTACCAACTACTATATTTACTTACCTGTATTTATTTCGCCGAAAGTTGCAGTAGCATATTATGGATTCCCACAAGAACATTAGTCAATCATCATATGATCTATCTTTAGAAGCGAAATTTAAGAAATCATCATGGTTCAAAAGGATTTTAAGTTCTAATTCTTCTGACCCTCTGTATAATACTCGTCTATTAGCTCAAGAGTATGAACCAGACGTAAATTGGTCTATACCAAAAATAGAACCATCAAAAATCTATGATTTTCCCATGTTTAAGTTTAGAGCTACTACTCTAATCCATTATTGCTCTGTTAATGTCCCTCTGTCACTGGGACAAAATGTATATCAGATTCCTATCGTTGAGCAAGAAGACATAGATTGGGGACTGTAACATGGTTACAAATATGTTGACCTCGGTTTATTACAATTTGGTATAAATCCTTTGGTTCACCTTGGATTAGATAAATCTGCTTTATGTTGTGTCTTAGGCTATAGACATAACCAGTTTAATTATGATTTGATTGGTGGATTTCAAGCACCTCTACATAATGGCCCTATATGGTCCTCAATCCTCCCTTGATTTCAAGTCTCTCTCAAAGATCCCTTTATCTATACCCTACTGCAAGCATATATTCAGTTCTCAGGTTTTGATATGGCAACCCCCTATGAAATTGCCCAATTACATGAAACAATATGTCTCCAATTTGTCTCAACTACAATGCATGCACTCAATCCTAATCTCCTCAAGCGCGCTACATCCGAAAGCGTGGTGGTTGGTCCCGGAAATGTCACTCCTCTTACTTTGGGTTTTTCTCATCTTACTATCACAGATGAATGGAAAGATGACTATCAATCTCTCTAACCTAAATTCCATCCATCAGAGACTCAAAATCTATCAATAGAATCAAACCCTCAAGGGACTCCTATACTAAGGATTTGTAGATCTAACTGTAGTAGGATAGACAATGTTCCTTCAAGAAAGTATAATAGACAATCATCTGGTTTACATGCCTCCTCTTCTGATTCGACAACCCAATACCCCATTTATAAACCAGTACCTGGTAGATCAGAATTGGATAACTATTTGTTACAACATAAAACCAGATCCTCAAAATGTAGATTTTGTAAAGCTTGCATACCCACTCACTACTCCCTCAGAAACATTATGTTTTAGATTCAGAATCTTCTACCCCTTCATTTAAAAATTTCTCCTCTAATGTATAGCATCTCAGACAACATTCAAACTGTGTCGAATGCTTATAGATCTCAGCTCCTAGACAGATCAACATGATGCAATATCCTCTCCCAAGAGATGACAAAGAAAAAACTTCTACCCTTCCTCAAAGGAATATTGGACCAGGAAACTTCACACCAATGTTCAAGAATGACTCTTTAGCAACAGACATTGATTTTATTCAGTATAGAAAAATTGATGCTGAAAAATCACCCTACTTGATTAGATTGCAAAATTATTCCAACTATTAGTTCGTTTGCCTAGCACAAAATCTTTATAACCTTGCCCAAGATGTATTGTAGACTAAAGGTCATGTGAATGATATCCATTCAGACTTAGAATCTATTGAGCACCATCAACAATATTTTTTTGAACAACTCAAACAGATTTCAGAGAAGCTAGATATCATCTAGTCTGCCATACAAGATTTAAAAGAATCCTTTGATAAAGAAAAAAGATCTCCTCCTCCTATTCTTTACTCTGAATTGGAAGAACAAACTTCTTTCAGATTCTTGGAGTCAACCAATAAAAAAAAAAAACTCACATTGAAACAGTTGAATATTGATTCATCAAAACCACATCCAAGGATTGTGGAAATAGCATTACTAGCGTTTGAAAAGTTAGACCTAGTAAAATCCCAAATATCCCAGTTTGAACAAACTTTTCCTAAACCCTCTCTTACACCCAATAGTATAAAAGGTTTAGAAGAAGGACAAGCTTCTAATGCCCCTAGATCTTTAGAAGATGAAGCAACAGGAAATCCATTCCAGACTGCTTGGGAAAAATGGTGCAATGCAAAGTATGGTTCAAGAAAGAAAGTTCCATTTGATCCTGCAAACTCAGAGGAGCATGCTAGTTTCAACCGTGAAAATATAGACCCTACTCCTATGTCTAATATAAACTGCAGATCAAGAAATGAAATGATGACTATATTTCAGAAATGGCTTCCATGGGCTAAAACCCAAAAATTGCTTTATAGAAATCGTATAGCATGGAATGAATTGGCTTTAATACTAACATGGGGTTTCACGGGTAACTTAGGACTCTAGTGGGAAAGATTTCCTGAATCAGATAAACTCTGAATTATGAATCACGATACCCCTGTAGATGAACTCATTAAGGCTGTAGTTCATGAATTTTATGGTAGCTATAAGATTGACTCAGATCATTATGCTAATATGTATATGAGTCAGAAGCAATGCCATATTAGCCAACTTCCATAATTTCTATGCACAATGCAAGACATGCTTTATAGATGTCCTGATCCTGAGAATGTTGCATATCTCAGAAAATACCTCTTAGCTATGCCTGGAAAAATACCAGATCTAGTCATAGAAAGAATAGAAGAGGTAGATATTGATTTAGATGAATTATCATTAGCTGGATTGCATGAACATATCACTACCACACTCCAAAGGGAATGTATTCGCCGCAAGACCAATAAATATGTCATGAAACAGCTTGTATTTGATTCTAGTTTGTGTGATATTTTTGTTGAGACCTATCACTTTGGTTGTTCACCAAAGAAAGGACAATCAGAGCGTTGCAAATCTGATTGCAGATGTTTTAAGTGTAAACATAGAAAATCCTTTAGACCATCTAAAGGTAAATTCCCAAAGAAAATTTTTTCCCACCATAGCCACTCATATCCTTGAAAAGCCTATTCTAAGTCCAGGCCCAAACCTACACAGTCTAGCAACACCAAGTGCTATATCTATAAAAAGCCTGGCCACTAGGCTTCACAGTGTCCTCTACGGAAGAAAACTGAGTTTCAAAATAAGATAATGGATCTATTTTCCATAGGTTATGATCCAGCAGATTGGGACTTAGTTTCTACCCGTTCAAAAGGTGAATACCTTTCCCTCACCGAGTCTGAACCTGAGACTCCTTCTCAACCCAGTTCCTCCAATTCCTCTTCAGATTATTCTGACGATTTATCCGAGTGTATGAATTTTTTAGATCTGAAAATGATGTCCACATTTGAAGAGCTTCCTGCCCTTCTTCAACGCAGATCTTCTTTGCAATCAAGGTTATCTCATTTAACCCCTGGACAATTCCAAATTGCTAATAGACTACGTGCCCAACTCCAAGCCCTTGATTCCAAAATCAAAATCAATTAGCAACCAAGTGAGGTGAATGTACAACATTACTCACCTCCTGATTATGCTTTTGTCCCACGTAACTCTCAGCCAACAAAATACTCTTTCCACAAATCTAAGCCAAGTTTCCTACATCAGAGAAAATATTATGCTAACAAGCACCCAGTGAAAGTGCTTGATGATGTAGAAGAAGATGAAGAATTGCAAGATATTAATTTGTTGGACCAAGAAACTAACACATTAGAAGCTTCTATAAAAGAGAAGGAAGCTTTGATCAAAGATATCTGGAAATCTGTAAAGCTAGAGAAAGAAGAGCTAAACTTTTTAAAGAAAAAGCAATATGAGCTTTTTGAACAAGAAATAGAAGAAAACACATTCTATACTCCACATATTCCAAAAGATCAATCTTCAGAACCTACTACTCACAATCAATTGAATGGGTTTTAAGATAGATTAGTCATTGAAATCGATATCAAAGTATCAGTATATCTAACTTATACATTGGATGCTCAGTTAGATACTGGTGCTATGAATTCTTGTGATAAGTATGGTGCAATTCCTTCTTATTTTTGGCAACCTATCAACATAGCATTCAGAGCTGTCAATAAGACTGAAATCAAAATCTAGTATTTTTCCCCAGACTTTCCAATTTTATTAAAAGGTGTCAAAGTACCAATGAATCTCTACTGTTTCGACACTGGAGCAGATGTCCTTCTAGGACAAGATTTTGTAAATAGGCATTTACCATTTACAATAGGTGAATGTTTTGTACAATTCACAGTTTTGGGTAAATCCATCTCCATTCCAAGCAAGTCTTCATATGAATCTAGGATAGGATCTACAAAGCCTATACCACAGATAGAAAGATCAGCTGAAAAGTTAGCAAAGCTACATAAGATTGTAAATAATGTTTACAAACATGGTCTTCAGTCCATCAAAGAAATCAAAGAAAAGATTGAGATAGATTGTACATATGATTATCTTGATGCCTTCTGGACCAGAGAGAAATATTTTGTAGAAATCCCATACAAAGAAGATTACTCTACTAAACGTCAGAAAGCCTTAGCTAATAATATGTCACCTACAGAAGCAGAATATTGTCAGAAAGAAATCACTGAACTTTTGGAAAGGAATTTAATAGAACCAAGTCGCAACCCTTGGGCTTGCCTTGTATTCTATGTTAATAAGCATAGTGAGAAGAAGAGATTAAAACAAAGGATGGTTATAAATTATAGAGCTCTCAATGATGCACTATTACCTATCAGATTTCCTCTGCCATCAAAAGAAATGCTTTTCTTGAAAATTAGTAATTGTAATGTATTTAGCAAGTTTGACTTAAAGAGTGGTTTCTGGTAGATTGGAATATCTCCAAAGGACAGGTACAAAACTGCTTTCGTCATCCCCCATGGACAGTTCCAATGGAAGGTAATGCCTTTTAGTTTAAAGAATGCACCTTCCGAGTTTCAGAAAAGAATGGATGACATCTTCAAGCATTTGTCCTTTGTAATTGTTTATATTGATGATTTGTTGGTTTGTTCTTTAGACATTAAGTCACATATTACTCATCTCAAAATAGTTTATGACCATTTGTTTCAACATGGATTAGTCCTGAGTAAGTCCAAACTTTGTTGGTCTAAAACAAAGATTGAGTATCTAGGATTGATACTATCTCAAGGAGCAATTGAACTGCATGAACATGTTTTGAAAAAGCTATCAGAATTTCCTGGTGAAATTTTAGATACAAATCAGCTACAAAGATTCCTTGGCAGTCTTAATTACATTCGCCAGTTCTAGGACCATCAAGTTAAAGATGTGTGGATCCTACAAAAAAGGTTAAAAGGAATTATCCCTTGGAACAAAAACATGACAAAGTTTGTACAAATTATCAAGCAGAAGATCCAAGACCTTACTCGGCTACATCTACCTAATGTCTCTTTGCCACTAATCGTTGAAACTGATGCCTCCAATGAGACATGGGCAACAGTTTTATTACAGAAAAGAAGCCCAATGAAGGAAGAATTCTGCATTTATGCCTCTACTTTTTTATCAGAAGAAGAATCCAGATATCCCTCATCTCATAAAGAAATCCTTGCAGTAAAGAATGGAATCAAAAGATTTAGACTATTCTTAAAACCCGTTCATTTCACAGTTAGAACAGATTTAAAACATGTGAAAGGAATGTTGTCTAATAAACATTTTCTTGAACAGGGCAATAATAGGATTCTGAGATGGATTTTATGGCTTGAAGGTTTGGATTTAGATATTCAATACAAGCCAGGAAAAGATAACTGTATTGGAGATTTACTCACAAGGGAAGCAACCCTAGCCCCATAGGCAGATAGAGAAATTAATATGATGGCATCTTCTTCACAATGCATTCCTACAGCTCCACTAGGATACAAATGGGTTTTGTTGTGTGACCATTATGAATATTCTTATTTTTTTGTATGCATGGAACATTGTATAAAGATTAGTGTTGTATGTAAAGAAATCCTAGAAAAATGGATCCAATCCTATAACCATTGTATTCCTAATTCCAGTTACTTTATTAGAAGCACTAGAATGTCTAGAGTAACAATAAATAGTGGTCCTATGCAAGGACAAAGATACATATATGTGTATAATCCCATCTTGACTTATGCATACTATTGTGCTATCACGAACCATGTCAAATATACTGGTTCAAGATGGATTCTTTTTTATTGTGATACTTTTCATCAGAATCAGATCTGGTGGTCTGGTTGGTTTTTCATTCTTCTATGTCAATATTGTCCTAGAGATGTTTTATTATTCGGCAGCAGCAAATAAGCCTTTAAACATTGGTTACGTTCAGAAGTTGAAGAAGCTGCACACTACAACGGGTGGTTCCTGTTCAATCTGTCTTTCCAGGGCAATGACCTGTTATACACCAAGACTGAACCTCCTGATCCTCAAGGATACAAAGTTTCAAGTAATTTTTATGGATATGTATGTGTTCTAGAAGAAGATCATATCCCATCCATTCAAGGGTCTCCTTTCTATAAATGTTTTAGTGGGCTCCCACCATTTTCTGACCATTATGCATCACCACCTTCTAGTCAAATCAACTATTATGTCAACAGTGATGACATCAGAGATTCTTTTGACTTTGTTTCCATGCATAATATAATAAATAGAATGGAAGCAGGATGGGCCTACAGATTTGTAATAGTTAGATTCATGCCTATCGCGCTGACAGTGGTGTCCCAGATGTTCTATGGATTCCAGTTGAACTCCATTGTGTTTTAATTTATTATGTGTTTCATGTTATTCCATAAACGTTGGTATGGGTCCCCATATGGCCAAGCCTCAGAGGGACGAGATAACAGCTGGGGTATACCAGCTGCCCCATCCACTTAAAGGAATCTTACTTTATGACTAGCAGTCACCAGTTTCTGTCTACCGGTAACTTGGAAAAATTAGTATAAATAAAGCCTCAAGGCTCTCATTGAGATCATCGGGAATGAAAAACACTGGTCTCAATTGTAATATTGTTGTTGTAATATATATATATATATATATATATATATATATATATATATATCAAAATTTAAATTATAAATTACACATGCAAAAATGAAATAATTAAACTATAAACATTTACATTATGATGATACAAATTCAATCATACAACTAGTACTAACTTAGTAACTACTAAGTTACTAAGTTACTAACATAAATTATGACATTTCCAACTCAACACCATTGTCCAAACCCATATCATCAGGAAACACATCCCACATCTTTGTCTTTCCCTTCAACCACTCTTCTCTCTGACCAGTGCCTGCAAATGAGACAGAGGTTGGTGTACACATACACCACTAAGTCACTTGACACAATGAAAAAGAGAAGAGTTCAACATAAGATTTTATACTTGAGTGAAGGGTACATTTTTACTAGGGTCATGACAGAAGAGTTCAATAATCAATGGCACCATCATCGAGGTATATAAAGGGCATGGTGCCCTTTATTAAATGCCAGTTCCATACCCTCTTACATGATATAATTCAGTGGAAACATTACAAACCTATTGAAATCTTGAAAATCGTTAAGTCTGTTGAATTTTGAATGGGACCTAAAATTCTACTTTCTCCATATGAAGTTCAATGAGGTTGGAACCACTCTCAAACATCTCGAAACAATTAATGGTAATGTTAAAAATTTAAATAAAATTAGTAAGGGATGGGAACCTCTTTAAATAAAATTAGTAAGGGAAAATAACCCTTAGTTTCACATTGAAACACCTCACAGCTGCAACTTGCATGAGAAAAAATGAGCCAGGGTCCTTTTCTGAGCAGGACGCGTGTCCTATTTTCAATACACGTGTGTCTTGTTAACATGGCACGTTCTAAACGTGTATTTGACATGTGCCCTACCGTTTCATGTCCGATACGTAGGATATGCAACATGAGGAGGGGTTTGGACGTGTCAGATGACCTAGGAAATAATATATTCCTTATTTGTTAGACTTTGCTTTCCTATGCACTTTTATCGGTCCTGACCCATCTTTAAATTCTAACTTCATTTTATATCTAATTTTTTTTTTAATCTTTACTTATAAAAATATTTAAGTTAATTATAGACATGAGAGTCTATGACTATTAGAGGATAATCTATCATAAAAGTGATTTAATAAATATTTATTTTCTTGTAACAAAATATAAAATTGAACTACTAGTGGATGTAACACAATAAAGTTAATAATGTCATCTTTATACGATGGATAACTCACTGATATGTGTCGGAGTGTGACACTCTGGTGTCAAAGATTAAAGTGGATTTTAAGTTTTCAATAAAATTCAAATACGCCACTAGTAAATTTGGGTCATTTTACGACGGCTCTTTCGACGTTCTTGTGACGTTATGTTGTGGATATTGTGATGAATATTGGGTCTCCCAAACATCACTTCATGTGTCATGGAAAGTGTGATGAACCTAAGAAAACGTCGCAAGAGCGATGACCGAAGGAAGTTGTCACAAGTGAGACGACCAACGGTGGTCGTCGCAATATAGACGAACAATAGTGGTTGTCACAAGAATGACAAAATAGGTACATCGTCGCAAAAGAGATGAACTAGGGATATCGTCACAAGAGAGACAAAGTAACACTATTGTCGCAAGAGCGACGATACCCTAGTTGGTCGGTCATGCGAATAATAGTATATATTCTTGCGAAGAATTATCTATACTATCGATGAAAAAGGTTCGTCAATAGTATAGATAATTCATCGCAAGAAACTATACTATTCATCGCTCTTGTGACGACATATATTTATTTAAAAATAATAATTATTATTGATGTCCTTGAACCCTAGTTATTTATCTTGCAACACGGTGGAAGAACCATGAGTGACGTTTGAGATTTGTTTCAAAAGTCCCCTCTCGGTGTCACCAAACCTCAAACGTTGAATGCTAATTATAAATATTTGTATAAAATATAATACAAAACAGAGGAGGATTCATTGGGAAATGGGTTGGAATTGGGAAATATACTCAATCTGTCTTAAAAAACATCTCATTATACCCTTTCAATTCAAATACATCCAAGTCATAAAACAACAATGGCTCAAAATAAAGGATGTCTTATTTTTTTCCTTATCATATTACATTCGATGGAAGAGACACTAAATCAAATGCAACAAGTCAAAGTTGATGGCACATACATTGTTGATGTCAAAATCGTTTTTTTAAATAACTTCAATCCAAATTATGATTTAGTAATTATGCTAAAAGAAAGACCATTACCCATCCCTATTACTTATAATCCAAATTGGGTGGGAGGTGAGTAAGAAGGTGATGAAACAACACATCTTGATGTACTTTATCTGTCTATGAAATTGGATGTCGATTATGTTGATGTGGAGCTCTAGGAGGAAACTGTTTTCATAAAAATCATGCATGATAGGAAATCAAGAATTTGTGATCATAGTTTCAAATCATAATTTCAAAGTACTTCATCAATTAAAAAACTTGGTCACATTGTTGCACAATTACAATCCATAGGATCCAACATTGTAAAATTTACAACAACTGCCACTAATGTTACCAATGTGGCTTGGGGTTTTCAAATGTTTTCTCACTCTCAAGTTTCCATTATTGCATCGATGATTTCTACTAGAGGGATAATTAGTTGGATTCTTTGCTCAAATTTTGGTGGATATATTACATTTGGATCCTTGGGAGTAGGGAATGAATCAACTTCAGGTCAACTAGTATTGATGGATATAATAACCAAATACAAGATAAAGAAATTGGGTAGAGATACTAAGATTTTTGGAATCATAGGAAATCCAATAGGTCACAAAAAAGGACCAATTTTGTATAATCATGCATTAAGAGATATAGGACCAATTTTGCCCCATCTATCTATTACAAACTAATGATATCATGAAATGGAACTTCATGTTTTTTTTAGTTGGAAAGTACAAAGTTACTAACATGAAGAAAATCAATTTTCTCCTAGAAACACAAAGATCTTTTGTTTTAAGTACCTTTCTAAGCCTCTATTGGCATAAAGGGTCTAGATTTCATCTCCTACATTGTAAGAGCTATTAATGACACTTGTAATCCATCTAATGTATCAATTTCTCCCAAATTGTCATCCATGTTTATGCTAATGTCTCTACAATAGCTCTCACGTGAAAGAAAGGGTGAATTTATGGGAGCACCCGCTATATTTTTTTTGGGTTACTTGCTCAGATCTTTTCTTAAGAACATAACAATTGGTATTGAGTAAAAAGTGGGAGTATTCTACATGGTTCTATAAGAAAAAAACACAGTGGTGATCCAAATACAACAATTATAATCATGATATCGAAAGATAAAACTTACATGTTCATTACCTTATATGTATGCAGTGAAATCCATGATGCTAATATTATATTCATTTGTTTTTCTCAAAGAGATGGCCTATCATTTGAGGTGAAAATGACACATTCAAGTTATGTTCATTTTTATGTGCAACAAATGGTTATAATCTAGTCAGAAAATTCTACTTGATATGGATGTGTGCCATATATTATGTGGACCTTTGAGGACTACACTAAACATTTTTGCATTAGAACAAAGTCCAATGGCCTTCAAAAAAACATAGCTTGATTATTTTTCCTTTCTATATATATCCATTGTTGGATTTTGCAAAGATGTGCTACAATGGTTTGAACAAATGGTAGGCAAATCTTGTTGTCACTTGTGGAATTGTTGTTCCACTTATTTGTCTTGCAGTTTCCACTAAGAGTTTCACTTTCTAAGACACCATATGGGTGTTGAATGAAATGACTATGAAGATTTGACATTCTTAATAAATATCATGCTAAGGTGATGCAGTCAACAATAATAACTCTCTAAAAGTCAATCCAAGTGAGACATTAGATTCCTCATGAACAATAGATATTATATGTAAATAATCACCAAGAACATCGAAAAATTCTCAAGGCCTTCACCTTGATTTACTAAACTATACTTCTTTTCAAGTCCCAAGTTATAAAAATAAAATAAAAAATGGAGGTCTCTCTCTCTTTCAAGTTATGAAAATCATGTGATACTAGCATGAATTAATCTTTGTAGAGAGGGTTCATATTCAAGAAGAGGAGATTTTGTTTATCTATTAAGTTGTGCCAATGCTATAGAATACCAATGTCTTTATGTCAAAATGAATTTTTAACTCCTTGGATCAATGATTATTGTTGACATTTGGGTTTATATATACATTCTAATATTGGGTAGAATATTAAAAGAGATGGGTGTTGTAAATCATTTGGTTCACATGCAATTGGAGGAAGAAAAACTGAAGTAGTGAAGAAGGTAGGTGGGAGGAAGCTTACAATGTTTTGGACGAGATGTTGTCCAAGGGATACAATCCTAATGTTGTAGCATTTACTACATTAATGGATGGTATTTGCAAGAATTAATAAACATTGAGGAGGCCAGTAGGGTTCTTGATAAGGTGGTTACGCATGAATGTTCTTCAGACTTTGTCACTTAACAACATTATTATTCATGCTCTTCATAATGCAAGGAAGTTACTATAATAATTTCAAATTTTGATGAGCTATCAAAGAGAATTTGTAATCCTAATATGACCCAACATACATATATTTATTTAAAAAAAATTAATAATAATTGAGATAGCTTGTGCCCCTTCTAAAGGAGATAGCTTAAGGGGTTGATCATTCAATAGAAGGTTATCTCTCTTACTCTAATCACATCTTTGATGTCTTATGTGGGTGAAATAAGTTTATGGATGTGTTGTTGTGTCTTTTTTGATCATTTCATATGGTTGTTACATATATATTAGATCTTTCCTTGACTGATAACACTTGTTCTTTGGTGGTTTTGTCACATCTTCTTTATCCATTTTCAAGTTATATTTGTTTCCTAGACTCCATATCCCAAGCACAAGGAACCAGGTCTTGCTTGGATTCTCATGTTATATCTTAAAATACAAAGAGATTACAATTCTACAGATTTGGTTCCCACAAAACAAGAACCGGCACCCCAAGAGATTTATTGAGCCCACATATCAAGTTTGACTAGGTCAACCTTAATCACACCTTTTAATACAATAAAAGTATAAATAATATGACTCTATCCATGATTAATTAGTAATAATGATACACGAGCCATGGCCCCATGTAGAGATAATAGTGTAATAAATCCAATAGTGTTAAACTACCCCTTATATTAGACTACCCCACTATTAGGGAATTCATGAGATACGAATAATCATTTGATGGGTGACCATATGAATATGAAGGAATTTTCCTTAACATCTTGACAAGAACCTTAGACTACAACATCCTTCTAAACCATGACTACATACACGATATTCATGTCATCATCTCTATCCTTTTTTGGTGATGCATTCCCCCATGAGGCCTACATCATCACTATTGACCAACTCGCATTAGGTAAACACTACCTAGGTTCCCCTTCATCTTATTATTCTAATTAACCTTACTCACCTCTAAACAAGTCAATAGGTGAATTCTTTGTCAAAAACATCTACACTAAGCAACTTCTATCACTAGCCTTTCCTTCACCAACACCTTCCCTAGTGATAAATGATCTAAATTGGATCCACAAAAAATATCGGTTATCAGTTGAGATGTTGTCAAGATCAATAGATGAATAATTCTAGCGGTAGAATCAAGGATCATGACTATTGACAATGTAGGAGATGGGGTTGATGGCATGAAGGGCCTCATGTTATGTCAACTAGTGTCTGCACCCATGATCTAATATATGTATATATATCAAAGAAAAATAAAACATGAGAACCATACTAAAAAGATTAATTGGAAAAGACAAAGGAGAAGGCCAATGCTAGGCTTGGGGTAAGTTCTGGAGTTCAGGAACAACTAGCCTTCTAGTTTAACCCCTAGTATTGTCATCCTTCAATAAATTCATGCCCAACTATTTTGTATGGGTTCTTTGGCTGAGACTAAGAGGAAATTTTTTCCAAATTCCCATGTGAATACTAAGAATGAGCCAAAGAGATAGAAGGATTTGTAACCTTCACAATTATCAAGAAATAAAGGATTAATCAAAGTCAATTAAATGTTGTTTTTCCCATTTGGGTTTCCAAAGTAAATAATGTGTCACCATGTTATGGATTTATATTTGATTGTTGTGTAAATAATGATGATATATACTATAAAGGGGATATTTATCTAGTTTGGAATTCCTCATTTAAATCCAAAGTGTTATTTGAATTACACTTCTCTCCTATGATGGTTCATTCTGGATTTTAGAAAACATATGATAGGATTAAGCATTCTTTATTTTGGAAAGGCATGAAGGACATCCACAAATTTGAGGCAGAATGTGATACTCTTCAATGGTGCAACTATCTATACTATTCATCGCAAGTGCTACAAACTAAATCTAAAGAAGCAAATCTAAATCTAAATCCCACACAAATAATGCACATCATCTCCCAAGATCTTATATCCTTGGGTTGTTATAATAAATGCACAATTAATTTAACCATTGTTGTTATTATTAGTAAGGTGCCATTTTCAATATGGAGATTATTTGACCCATTAGGCTACAAGTTGCACTCTTAGGCCATTTGCATTCCCACCATTAGAATCTTTGATACACATTAATCATAAAAAATATATCATTATTTCAATGTCCTTATCAATATTTTGTACATATTCAAATGAATAAGATGACAGAATTTTGGAACTCTTGAAACCCACAAACAAGGTGGTCTCATACAAACAAGCATGTAAAATTTAAATCCAAACTTGAACAATTCAATATCTTAAATTTCACGTTTACCAATGCCTTCAAATCACTAGGATGATATCCATGGAGCCATGAATTGATGAAAAAATTGTATGTCAAGGCCAATAAAACCAATAGAACCAAGGAGTATTGAATCAATATATACCAAGACTAAGAGAAGCTGAAATTATCATTAAGCGTATAATAAAATTACATTCACAGATATATACAAGCCATAGAAATAGCCTTGCATATATTATCAGATGAAAAAGTACCCATACCATCAATGCATTATATGCATCATTACATGTTCAACTATATAATGTACATCTAACTGTCTTATACAATTATTAGACATCATCAATTTCTTTTAGTCTTCTTTTGTGTTTTCTAGTTCTTAAGTAATTCATTGCAAGATACCAGATATATAAAATATGCAGAACAGAAACGAAATGCTAGAAATAACAGAATAACAGTGAAATATCCAGCATAATCTTCACAATACACAGAAATGATATACGAAATAGCAACAGAAATAGCACTTGAACA
>ML777525.1:106962-126162 GCA_009831015.1 Picea engelmannii | reverse complement strand
AAAGGTCTTATTAATATTGACCTTTATTACATCCGAATACATTAATCTACCTATGTGCGGGTTAGGACCTTAACATTCATCCATCTCCATGTCTTCGTTTACTGGTTTCTCTTCAGCAGTTCATGTTGCTTCAGTCCTTTCACGTCGATCATGTCTGTTCTCGTACCCATGACGTGGAGGGTGTTGTGATGGGCCATCACCTACAAAATCAAAAAATATTAAATTTATATGGCCAATTTTTAAATATCATTGAAGTAGTTCATTAATATTAAAAAAAACTCTACATTGTAATTATTTACCTGGTCCACTAGTCAGCACCATTGGAATGGTTGCCTTGTTCATCTGATCTTCAGGTTGAGGAGGCTCAACTATGACATTCTCTGCAATTGAAACGACAAAATTTATAAGGACAAAACCGTAAATGTATAAGTAATAAAAATTATAAATACAAAATTTATAAGTACAAAATGATTAAGTATATGATTAATATACATCCAATTTACCGTCATGGGCCTCAGTCATAGGAACATCTTGGGGCTACACCCCACTGGGATGGGGATGCTGGGGAGCACCATGATCTTCTGGATGTATTGCACTATCAACGCTCTGTTTTCCAGTACTAATGGTTTCGTTGATAGTGTTTCTCCCATGATTAAAACAAGGTAAGACATTAAAGTTATGGACGATATCAAACATTTATGTATTTTATAAGTAACGAAAGGCTAATGTGGACTATTTTTTATTTACCTTATCCCACAAACTGGATCTTGGGGTATTCCCTATGCTTTTCCTACGATCAACCACAACTTTATATCCATACTTGTAACCAAGTTGGAGGTCTTCCTCTGTGGTTTCAGTTCTGAAGTCGTTGCCCTACATTGCATAAGAGTATGTTTTTTTAATGTTTTTTGGATGAAATTACCTAAAAGTTGTAAGGAGATACAAACAATATTCTTAAGATGTTTGGGTACTTACGATTCATGACTGTAACCTCAAGTAGCCACCCTGGCCTAGCTTGTGTTGTCCATGTTTGGAAATCCTTGTTTTGGTTTCCTTCGAAGTGTTAGGAAACCTATCATCAAAATTTTCAAGTATGTTATATGTAACCACACTTTTATTTAGATCTAAAGAAAAGTAAAGCTGGTATTGAAATAAAAATATTGTAATTTACCTTGGGGTACAAGTTATTTTTTCTCCTGATTTTTTCAATATTTTTTCTTTTGAATCATCAATGATCGCCTTCCACTCCCTCTCTAGAATTGCGGGAGGATGCTCATACCTAGGGTCGCCTTCCAAGCTTCGTCTATAAACATCCCGCGCATATTTTAAATATTTGTTCACTGCATAGGTGACCACTTTTTTATTGAATGTGTATACTTCAAAGAGGCCTTCGAGATAATTCATAAGTTCTTTTTTGAGGTTGGAAATCTAGAAATTCCACCTCATGCGTAAGGTTTCCCCAAAAATCAACAAGGCCTTTCTCTCCAGGTGCCTATAAAAATGGTCGTTTCCTACACACACAAAAGATATGATCATTAATTTAAAAATAATAATCTAGATGATTTGTGTATGATATGGACAACATGAAACAATTAAAATCTGAAAAACTACCTGGGAGTCTTATTTGTTTTAATGTAAGTCTGTTATCATCGACCAAAAATGTGCACAGAAGGGTCCTCGTGCTTTTCACACGTCTAGCTCCAGGAAATGCAACCATGTCAACCACATCATTAGCCTCATCTCTGTCACCATCTCTAGGGTCTGACCGATGTCTGGATGTATGGCGGTGTGTGTCATGGATCCTATCTAAATTAGGTGTGGAAGATGGAGAAGTAAATATTAATCTACCAGTTGTATGACAACCTGTGTCAGTACTCTATGGCGTCTATGCATCACCACTACTACCAACACCGGGATGAACAAGCTCCAAAAATCTCTTTATAAAAAAGAAAATGTTTTTTCGTGAGATAATGTAAAAGTTAAAAAACAAAGTTTCATAATTGAACATATGAGTACATTAGAAAAAAACACTTTAAATTAATGGTTATTACCTTATATGTGTTAAGTTGTGACATAAGGATATTGATCCTTTTTAGGACGTCAAGAGTTTGATCTAGACGGTCTAATAAGATAGCAAGTTACTTGTTCGCTTTAATGGTATTTTTTTTATTAATATCATCGGATATGGGGATGAATACAACCCCTCCTCATCGGCAGAATCATGATCAACATGGCATTCCAACTACATATAATTTCAACAAAATCAATGCTATTTCAGTAAAATTATATAAACAAATAATAAAATTCACATAAAATGAAAGTCGAATTTGATAATCATTTACATGTTCTGTGGCTAACCCTTTTCCACAATCATCCTGCCATATTATAATATAATTAGACCCCCAAATATTTAAAAAATTGTTAATGATAACAAAAAAATTGATTGCCACGCAAATAAAATCAACCTTAACGATCAACCTCCAACATTATTATAAAATTGGGACCGTGAAATATTTAAAACAATGTTAAAGATAAAAAATATATATATAATGCAATAAGTAGAGGTTTCTTAAAGAGGTGTTGCATAAGTACCCACACACTATTAGTTGATATTTCTATTTGATTCAAATGGTAATCCACTAATAAATCTTCCTCGGGAGCTATCTTTTTTTATTGTGCACAGGACTACCCGATTCTCTTCGCGTCCCTCATATATGAAATTCAGTTGCTTGTTTGTTTTCCCCGGTTATGTGTTGTTTATAAAAACTGTGATATTTCCAGAAGCTTTAGGCCTTCCATCAATATAGATAGTCTCCCTTAATTTTATCGTTGTTTATTAGTTGTATATAATTTGCAGCAAGTGCATATCTCTGCATACTTCGCATGTATCGGACCAACCACATCCAATCATTATAATTGTAACACGTTCCGACATAGTTCTTCAATTTAGTTACTGTATTGTATTTTACAGTTATTCCATCCATGGAAAATAGCCCCAGGCCATGCAAGGAGGACGATGCAATGAGATATGTCCTATTGCTGACAATGAAGTCAGTGTCTAATGGAGGCAGTTCCTTAGGCACCTATTGCTTCATCAGATGTTTATACCTGAGTGGAACCTCTATGTCTCCTATGCTCTTATCATCATAAGAGCATGATCCTCCTTTGACAAAAAAAATTCCATGTGTCTACAGAATTTTCTTCTAACTTTTTCAACTGTGGTCCTTGTTTGTGTATCATATCTACTAGATGCAGTCACATTTCCCTCTATTTGTCCTATGATTTCCTCACTTGAGGAAGAAATATCTGAAAGGTACCTATTTGGTTGTACCTTTAGTCGCATGTTCATGTGTTGTTAGTGAGCGGTCCATCCTCATCCTAGTTCCAATTTTTGAACTTGTTTTTCTATATTCAAAGTTATAAATAATTTTTTTATATCTTTAGTTTTGGATGCACAATTAGAGGGTGCAATTACCAATATTAGTAGGGGCACTCATGCATGCAGTGGATTCCCAACTTAGTGAAGGGTATGAATCTCTAGGTGGGTGCACCTTAATTTGACTCGCTTATCCATGCACGGAATATGCACTATGGTTAGATTTCACACTACATAATTTTTTTCCATGCGTGTATATTCATTGTACCTCTCTTATTACTAGTTTATAAATTTCACTCTAATTTCATCCCATGGAAGTGTTAATTAGCATAGATTATGTTGGAAGACCATGATCTTTGGTATTATATGGAGATGGTAGAGACTACCAATCATGTGTTGTTCGTAGAACATAAAAAGAGGATGGCCAAGAATTAGGGGTACACCCCTAATTACATGGATTCAAACAAAACTTTTCATTAAAACTATGTTTGTTATAGATAAATTGCAGAGAAAAATGTCATCACCTTTCCATATGGAACAAAATGGACCTTGAAGAATGACCTTTTGTACTCGATATGCTTATTCAAGTTGAGGAAATGCTCATAGAAAGAGTGAATCCAATAATGCAAGTAACCCACACAAGTGGTGGAAAATAAAAATATAGTATTCACACTATCAATTTCCCATAGGACATGAGTACAATTGTCAATTACTTGCCTCACCAAATTGAGGACTTGGACATTTTTCTTGTGAGAAGGAACAACTCTTACCAAATATATTAATATTTTTTTGTTAGTATATATCGCATTATGGAAAGTTTGAAGTACAAGTTAGAACATGATTCTTATTATAAGGATGTCCAACTAACCTAACCACAATTTCTTATTTTCCTATTGAACTTACAAACATACCTCCCATGATTCACCTTGTCACAAGTAATATTCAAGAACCACAAAATAGCCACATAGAACTTCATCAGGGATACACTACCTATATTAACCCACAAGACTATAAACCATTATATTTTGGAGGCATGCTCCCAAATTCATGTAGAGAGGTAGAACAAATAAGGATCTACTTGCAATCTACATATTACATATCCACTAATTCCATTGATTGACCCAAGGGTTGGAATACACCTATAAATCCTAAAATATGGATGAAGACATCTCCATGTACTTGGTACTCAAATTAAGAAACAAAATTTGACAATATTGATAGTAGGGTGAATGAATTACAAGTGAGGAGGGGGGTCCCTTTCTAATATGAGTCTCACACTAACAACTCTCCTCTACCTTAGTAGTGAGTCATTAATGCACAGAACTAACATCACTCCACTAAATTAGTAATGACTCATGAGCAACTAACCACTCATAACTTAGTGATGGGGCATTGATGACTTTGCAAATAAAATATTTCATGTACAAAATATGTTGTGAATAGATACACAACAAAAGTTATTTCTATAGTGAAGCAGGGAATATTTAGGACAAAAACGACAATTTAGTTTGGTTGGGGAGTAAAACAATAAATGCAAAGAGAGATGAAGTACAACTAAAAGAGGTGCAATCACAATAGACATGTTGAACTCTTTACATATAAAAATTAATAGAATCTAGTAGGAAACGATGAAACAGTAATGCTCTATGTAATTTATATAAGTTTAGAAAAAATGTTAGTCATTAAGCACACACAAATGTTTTGTCATTAATACTAGAACTCTTTGAAAGAAAAGATTAATCAAAAGGCTGAATTACTCTAAAATTAGAGTTAAAATGCTCTATTCTTCAATATTTATGAATAGTCTATGAAATTGGATATGCATAAGCATTGTTCTATCAAGTTGTAACACTAATTAGTACAATGGTTCTACTTCATTACTAGTATCCTATTGTTATCATAGAAATCTCATAATGATTACCATATTGTTACTCTTTCGCACTTGTATTATCTAGAACACACTAATTAATCTAGGAGTCAAGCTGCAAACAAACCTTCTCACAAAGAAGCGCTAGTTGGTGATGGAATCCAACATCGCATGATCGATGCACAAAGGGGATGAGTTTCAGCGGGTGGGAAATTTACGTTGACAACCTTCTTAATGAACTAATGCCATGGTGCAAGTTACCTCACTGAGTAGTGGGCAACCCTCCAAGGAGTCCGAGTGATTCTAGCC
This sequence comes from Picea engelmannii, assembly GCA_009831015.1. NCBI lineage: Eukaryota > Viridiplantae > Streptophyta > Pinopsida > Pinales > Pinaceae > Picea > Picea engelmannii. The sequence continues at coordinate 120,610 of ML777525.1, read as the reverse complement.
AACGTCGATCCCAGGTACAACACCACCTTCCATGTGTTGTCACCTTAGGTACGAACTCTAAAATATTATGGCCTCTATGGTACCACCTACTATACCAAAGAAGAGGATGGATAGTCGACAATCGACACCAAGACCAACAAAAACAAGGTTGATTACTTAGTTGGCCCCAATGTGACCTCGTGCTTGACCCTTGTGTTAGAAGGGCTTCCCAAAGTCAGTAATATAGCAACTAGATTTCACTCCCTAACTCAAAGCTTTATGTTTGTTTAGCATCTTTGGAAATTTATTCTCACAATACTATTCCAAAGCTCTACACCTAAGCTAAGATGGGTTTGAAGAGCCCTAGAAAAGTTGCTAGATAAATTTTAATTAGTGCTTGATTTTAGGATCTAATTACTCAAAGGAGTGTTCCTAAAACTGATGGTGTTTCGATTCGACTTTTTAAACCATCCAAGAGGAAAATGAAATGCAATAATTTCAACTTCGACGAAAAATAGCTATGGGAATGAGCAAGAGGTTTTCTCAGATCCTTGTAAGAGTCTTTGGAAGAATATGGTAATTAATATTTCAATATAGCCCACTTAATGGAATCATTCCCAAAAATAAATTTCCCTTGGCTCACATTAATGGTTTTCATGGATGAGCTACATGGTGTAAAGTTTTTTCTAAGATTAAATTCCATTATCTCATATTGAATCACTTACTAATGCAATGTAATAAAGTGGAATAATGTGACACTTGCCAATGTAATAAAGTTCTATCAAGAAGAATTGTAGGGTGATATCTTTGAAGGACAATTCCATGGCAGTAATAATCACCCATTATCTTTGCATTAAGGGATGACAAGACATTTGGGGTCCATAATTCGAGGGGTGGTTGAGAGCCATTTGTTCTCATAAAATACAAGTTAGAAGTATGTGCCACCCATATCCTTATCAATAAATGAATAAATAATTGAATAAATAATAAAAAGTAAAAATGGTATAAAGGATAGGGGATATGCAAGTTGGGAGGATTGTTTTTAGGAATCAGAAGAAGTAAAACAAGGAGAGGTTTTAGTTTTTCCTTCGAAAGTGAAAACAAAGGAAATAATATAATTCTAATTTACTATTTGAGTTGTGAGCTAAGGATTCAAAATATTGATGGGATTTCTTGAATGACAAGTTTATGAGTTTGTTTTCTTTTAGATGTTAAAGAATTAGGGGCAAAGGGATCCCTTAAGTTACATGATTCCATAGGGCGTATTCTTAGGCAATATAATTTGGAGAAAGTAGAGGAAAACACCAAGTTGAAAAGAAGGATAATAGATTTGGAATCTACATTGATTCCTAAATCATTGTTTATGTAACCATTGGCCATTAGGACACCATATGAACTAATTGAAGACAATCCCAAGATAATTTCCACATCAAAATGATCCCAAGGGTTATTGTAGGGGGTTAGGGAGACAATTGCAACCAAAATTAAAAAAGTATTGAAGTTGTTGATGGATCTATGGGAATTCCCATCCTGCCTTCAGCGTCTCAATCAGGGAGACTATTAGGGTTTGAGTCAAGTATGGGAAGGGGAGAATAAGAAAATAATTCCCTCTCCTTCCAACACAAAATGGAACTAACAAAAACTTGTAAAAGCAAAAAGACTATTCTCGCATTAGCAATGTAAATTCATGAAGTGTGCAGAGGTACTCACTGTCATTTCCCTCACCCTTAGTCTCAGTGTCACTTGATCAATTTTATAGATGGCCCTCGACGGATGAAACTATTTCCCTCCACTTGGTCTCATAATCACCTCATATTACCCTTGATGTAGGTCGTCTCGTGCGTAGGTTCATGTATCAAAGCTTAGAGCATAGTGAACCCGGTCGGTTAAGTAATATTCCCTCCACTCAGTCTCATAATCACCTCATGATATTACCCTCAATGCATGTCTCACACGTAGGTGCAGGTATCAGAGCTAATTAGAGCATAGTGAACCCGCACTATGGGTTACATATGTTAAGGGTTAGATGTGATAGGTGTTAAGGGTTTGTGGTTAGGGATAATAGGGGTGGGGGAAAATGGTGAGGTTTGGGGTTGTTTTCATGAATGGAATGGGCGTGGGGATTTAGTGTTATGAGTTTTGAATTGTGTTTTGTTTTTTTTTGTTTTTTTTTAATAATGTTTTTTTACTATTTGTTTTTAATTTAATTAATATATATTATAATATATATATAATATAAATTATTACCCCAATCCTATAGAATAATGGGGCTAGGTGAAAGTCCTATGAAAATTTGCAAAATAGATTACCCCAACTCATGGCGGCCTCCTAGGAAAAGGGTGGTTTCCATAGCATGGTATGGAGTTTATGTATTCCTTCAAAGATAAAAAAAAAAAATAGTGTAGTGGTTGGTTGCTTGTGTTGACTAAAAGAATTTAGTGAGAAAGATTGGTGGTTAGTACTCATGCCTTTTGGTATTTCTAATGCTAGTGTGAATGCATATCTAGCCAAGGTCAATGTCCTTAAGGGTTGTCCCAATCCCTCTAATACTACATATATAAATAGTTTATTAATCCTTGGTGGCATATATTTCTATAGAAAAGTCATTCAACATTTCTCTCACAACATTCAACCATTTCATCAAATCTCCAATCAAAATAATTTATCATGGAATGTCGCAACACCTAAGGGAATTCGGAAATTGAAGGATTCCCTTTGTGTATCTATGCCTTGGCGGTCTCCTAGGAAAATTTGCAAGGTCCTAGGAAAATTTTCAAAATAGATTACCCCAACTCATGGCGGCCTCCTAGGAAAAGGGTGGTTGGCTGGTTGCTTGTGTTGACTAAAATCATTTAGTGAGAAACATTGGTGGTTAGTACTCATGACTTTTGGTATTTCTAATGTTTTAACTACTTTGATTAAGAACAACATCTAGAAACCACAACAAAATCCCTCTCTAGGGGGTCCTTAGCATCAGAGTTGGATAAGGACACCATTAGGAGGTTTTTTGCAGTAAGGACGGGTAGAGAGGCCTTAACCATGGTTGAGGAAGGAAAACAAGTACCTTAGGATCTTGTTGAATATTTTTAGGCTTGAGAGCCTTGAATAAGTCCTCAAATCAACACATCACTCATTTGCAAGGCTTCCTTGAAGACCTCCAAGTAGGATACAGGTGCCATGAGTACGTTTTGTTCCCTAGAAATGGGTCTTAACACCTAAAAATAGTTAAGGGGGGATTAAAGCACTTAAGCCATAATTTAACCTTCTCAAGCTTGTGTGCCATGAAAAACACCTAGAAACCATGACATGATCTCTCACTTCAATGTCTTTGGCCTAATATTTGAACATGGGTGCCATTTATATGTTTTTCATACTACATATGGGTCTCGGGGATTTGACCATAGTTGTGGTAGGGAAACAAGCCTCAAGCCCTTAACCATGGTCAAGGGAGGGAAACAACAACTCAAGCCCCAAACATATCATATATATCTCAAGCACCATGAAAAATTCCGCAGGTCACCACACAAGACCATGTATGTATCAAAAGACCTTAGTTATCATCAAAGAATGAAAACAAGTGCCTTATAATATTGTTGAATATTTTGAAGCTCAAAAGCCTTGAACAATTCCTCAAACCAACATAATAGAACTTTGTCCTTTAAGAGGGATATAGGCATCATGATTAGATTTTGTACATTGAAAATGGGTGTAGAGGCATAAACATGGAAATTTGGAAACAATGGCCTAAATCCATAACTAAACCTTCTCAAGCTCAACCACCATCGACAACACCTAAAAACCATGACACGAGTCCTCTCTAGGAAGTCTTTGGCATCCAAGTTGAAATATATGGGTGACATTATGAGGTCTTCTTCATCATGGATGGGTCTTAGGTTCATGACTATAGTTGATGAAAGGAAACAAGAGTCTTCAACCCTAAACCTTGCTTCTCAAGATCAAGAACCATAGACAAGTAGTCAAACCACCACATATGACCTATGTAACATATCATTCACCTCCAAGTGGAATTTGGGCACCATGAATCAGTTATTTTTGAACTAATAATGGGTCTCAAGGTCTAATCAAGCTCAAGGGAGGGAAACAAGGGACTTGTTCCCTAAGTGAACATTCTTAGGCACAACTTCTATGAACAACAACTACAACCCACACAACTTCTCATGATATAGTGTTGGACGAGTCCTTGAGCCTTCACATAGGACCCTTGTAGGTTGTTTTTGGACTATTTGAGGGATACAAGTACCATTATTAAACCACAACATATGCCCTAAATAAAAATGTGGCATACCCCCTATTAGGAATGGTTCTCAAGGTTGTAGTTGGTGTTCTTTATAATCCAAAGAAGGAAATGGTGCCATAAGTAGGTTTTGTACAATAGAAATGGGTATTGAGGGATTAACATGGTTAAAGGGAAAAGAAGGGTCTTAAGCCTTAAATGAACCTTCTTGAGCTCAACTTCCATGGTTAGGGGAGGAAAAAACTTGGACCTTTTTCCCTAAACATCACTTCTTAGGATCAATCACCATGAATAACACCTGCAAACCATAACACAAACCCTATATAAGGGGTTTTTATCATCATAGTTGGATATGGAATCCATTGTGGAAGCTCGATTGTACTGGTACAGAAGAAGGATGGGACTTGGTGACTATGCATTGTTTACAGATCCTTAAACAAAATCACAGTCAAGAACCGGTACCTAATTCCCAGGATTGATGACCTTCTTGACCAACTCAAGGGAGAAAAGTTCTTCAGCAAGATTGACCTAAAGTCTTGCTACCACCAGGTTCCCATCAAACCAACTGATGTATGGAAGATAGCTTTCAAATATAAAGAAGGTTCTCACACAATATAGTCATCTGATGGCATACCATAGTGAGACACTCTCAGATATTGTCCGTAAATACCCCGCCTATGACAAGGAAATGTATTCCATTGTACAAGCCTGTCGTCAATGGAAACATTACATTCTGGGAAAGGAGATGATCAGCCACACTAATCACAAACCTCTGCAGTTCATACAGACAGAGAAGAAATTTCATAATGGCCTCTCGTGGCTGCACTCACCACTGTGCTCCATTCCTGTGGACATGAGGCATCTGAGTGGCCCCAACTTTATCAAGAAGATACGGACTTCGCCACTACCTATCAGATCTTGGGTACAGGCGCGACTATCATTATTTTCATATTCAAGACGGACTATTATGCCATCTGTTCCATCTCTGTTTTCCTACAAGTGAGTGTGCCAAGCTTATTTGGGAAGCCCACTACAGTCAGATGGCAGAACATTTTGGTGTGGAGAAAACTATGGTCATTCTTCATAAACATTTTTATTGGCCAAAACTTCGATGGTACATCAGCAAGTATATCAAATATTTCATTGTTTGTGCCATTTCCAGGCCAACCATCAAGAATCAAGGCTTATACACTCCTCTTCCTACTCCCGAGAAGCCTTGGTAATACATCTCAATAGATTACATGTCTGGCCTTTCGTCCACCAAGCAAGGAAATGATTGTGTATTTGTGGTCATTGATCGGTTTTCGATGATCTCCATCCTCATAGTGTGCAAGAAGAATATCACAATGACATATACTGCAAATCTCTTCTTCAAACAAGTCAAGGCCACTTTCCAGTAGAGGATCCAACTTTATAGGGTTGTCAAGGCAGGGCAACTCCTACACCAAGGAAATTGGCTCACCCAGGACCAAATTCATCAGAAGTTTCCTCACCTAATAAGGGAACTCAACGCAATGGAGATCATTGCTTCCTAATGGGGGAGGACTGATCCAGGTGGATATTCGTGGCCACCCACCTATTCCAACTGGCTCCTCTTGACAGTTTTAGTTCATCACATTATTCTATACTTCTTTGTAATGGTGAGTTCTACACTTCTAGGGCTATCTAAATCCCTAACACATCTTCCATGTGGATACTGGTGGCCTCCCACCTAATCCAACCAACTTATTTTGTATGTTTCCATGTCATCACATCTTGTTGTACTTCTAGGGTCGTTTTGGGGCCCTTAATAGTGTTTTTTTTGCTCACCATAATCAAACTATATATAGGGTTAGAGTTTGACAGTGTAATGTGTAGCTCTCTAAAATACCTTTCCAACGGGCTATCATGCACCTAAAACGAAGGTCGTATGCAAAATTTACGACCCCGGGAAGTTGAGGTACCAACTTACCCATAGGGGCCCACATAACTTTTGGTGTTTCACCTCCTAGGGTTAGGTTTTTGGATGTCTAGGGTTTTGGCATTCCTGAGTAATATCAAAAAGGCCTCTGGAGCCTCATTGCATTCATTTTTTATCAGACAGATGTGTGTAGTAGCCACATCTCTTCTCAAATATAGCTACCACCATTCAAGCAAGTGTTTCAGTTCTACAATTTTACAGTTTCAGCCTATTTCATTTATTCAATAGAAGATATTGTTCAATGGATATTTGTGTTGTTCTTCATATCTCTATGTTTATTGTATTCATTCTATTAATCAGTTCGTTGATATCCTAAATCTGGATCAATGTGTGAGTCAATTAATTTGAGTCTAGAAACCCTCCCATATCATCAAGGCATGTGAATAGTCTATCCATGTCAAATTTCAGTGCATACATAAACAGTTTGAAAACATTTCAACGTTGGCCCCATTCACATATCATTGTTGTCGGCCATATGTCTAGTACTCCTAGTACAATTTCTTGCCATTGTTCCTTTTAAAATTCATTTGACAGTACACACGTTCCCACATCTAGTACTGCAAGGGCATATTTTTATGGTGTTGATTAAACAATGAACGAAAAAAAGGGATTTTTCATCACAACGAAAAGTTCAAACGAAACAAGGCCAAGATCGGATATATAGATCAGTGGGTGTGTGATTCATATTTGAGATTGGAAACACACTTTCTTCTTGCCACATAACTCATGGGACAAATTCCCATGTTTTCAAACAATTTCAACGAAAATTCTATAGAAATGAAAAACACGTTCATCGAAACTTCGTTGATGAAATACTATGACACTAATGATGACATATACGATCATGATGGTATAAAAATGAATGAGCTTCTCTTGGTTTCAATAATAATTTATCCTCTACTGAACAAGGACAACCACGTGAAGGTGGAAGCTCACATGGCCCCTCCCCTCCCCCTCACATCACTCTCAATTCCCCAATACCCAATCTATAAAATAGAAAATAATCGAAAGCAACGTCCTAGTTATAAGATTCATGCATAGAAACTATAAAAAAAAAATTAATGAAGGTAAATGAAATTATGTGTTTGTAAATGATATTTTTAGTTTACCACGTACTTTAGTATATTGGCGACTATTTTCAGGTTTAACATAATAATTAAACAACATGTAACATAGGATATAAAAATGTCGCATAAAACCTAATAACATGTAATTAACCCATGACATAAGTAAATTATTTTAAGAGAATAATTCATACAAACTAAAATATATAGTCATGTACCTGATCCAACTCAACATCTGTATAATCATACTTATTCTGTATATTCTTCTTCATCGAAATCGACATTTGTATCATCATCCGGTTCAAAAATGGTGTTGAAAGGATTGACAATATTATCGTCTTCATCAATGTCATTTTCAATCATATTTTCATCGACAACATCATCAAGAACTGCATTGTCTCCTACGTCAGGATCATGATCTTCTTCGTCTTCTTCATCTATCGACCCTGCATGATCTTTCAGCTATGTCTGATCTGGAAAATGATCTTATTGATCTTCAATATCATCTTCTTCCTATACATGAGTATACTTAACTGGCCTTCCTCTTGGATCATATCTAACAACAAATGACCACTCCCTCTCACCTGGAACATTTGAGTAAAAGACCTGTTCACATTGGCTTGGAAAAACATAGCGATCATGTCCTCTTTCAAACATTGTTGTTTTAATCATTGGAAATATGTTGGCATGTTGAATAACAGTTCTTTCCTCATCGCTTTCATGCATTCGTAAACTATACCATTTTACGTCGAACAAAACTAATTTGAAGGAATTAAAGTCACACTCAAGTATGTCATCCAAATACCCATAGTATCTATTTTCAGATTCTCATGGATGTTTTTCACTCCTATAGTAAACATTAGTGACCTAGAATACTACAGTTATCCTATTATCAAAAATTTTCCTGGTTTCATCCAACTGTTTGATGCGAAATTTACGACCATTGCACCACATAGCCTTGTGGTGTTTCAACTGCAATATGCTAGATATGTAAAAGATGCATTATCAATTAATAAATTAACATATAATTTATATAACTTGGAAAGTATCTGAAAAATATATAAGTACAGATGTAGTCACATTAATATAATATAAAATAACTGAATAAAAAGGGTGAATTTGTGTGCTTGTCCATCTTTCAAACCATATGTTAAATCAATTTCCCTTTGTGTAACATTGGCATCTCTATTACGACGAGATTCTCTAACCAATTCAGACAGTCATTTCCATGATAACCTACTTCCATGATGTTGTTTACATCTTTCAATCGACACATTCATCCAGTCAAGATTGTTTTCAATGTATAAATGCAGTGCATCCCAATCTTGAGCAACTAAATCAAAAAATCATAATTCACCAATATTAAATATTAGTTATAACGTCCATGATAAATATTAATAATTTATGAAATAACATATATTAATATATTAATGAATATGATCATATACACAAAAAACGGAAAATTATATGTATTATTAATATAAATCTCCACAATTATGAATATATTACCTCTCATTTTTTTCATTCTACCTTTCCCCAATAGGTGCTCCTGATCTTCAAATTTTTAGATGGAGTTCACATCCCAAATGCGATCCACTGCATGCATAGTTTGCGCTACTAATTTAGGAATATATTGACTAATATAAAAAATTGATTGATATACCATATATCCCTCCACCATAGAACCCTCAGTACGTGCTCTTTGTCTAACCAAAGCCTTCAATGATTTCAAGTGCCTCTCCACCATCCACATTGACCTTGTGTGTACAAGTCCACAAATTTCAATCTCCTCAACCTGGTGTATGAGGTAGTGTTCTTGTGCATTGAAAAATGTTGGAGGTATATACTTTTTCATTTCACACAATAGCCGAGAAATTTCTCTCTTCCAATACTTTATATCATCTTCATGTATTTCTTTCAATGACAACCATCTACATGAGATCATGACACAAGAAAATAACATGTTTCAACATAAAATAATATAATATATTACATTACAAGTAAAACACATCATTAAGTACAACAAAAAATTGAAAGAACATTTTGCATATAAATCACAACTACTAACCTCATGTATTTTCCAAGATTATATATAACTTGTTTGACATTGTTTTCAAAGTCGTTTGGGAGAGTGTTGGCAGCCAATTCAATTTTTTCTATTGACCTATAAACTGCCTACACCTGTGTCTTGCGAACTTCAAGTTTTCGTCGCATTTTTCAAATAGACGAAACTTTCATTTCTTGAGACTTTTGCACATTTGTCTTCGTAAAGTTTTCACGATTGTAAGTGTGAAAACTTCCCCTTTCAAGGTCACATTTTGATCACTATATGGACTGTCATGATCTTTTTAATCAATGTTCTTATTGTGCTTACCTTTGTTTATCATTGTCCAGCTGAAAGAACTTTCGAACTGTATTCACTGGTCATTCTTATATTGATTGTGGGATTGAGTTTCATTGAGTTTGCAATACATTAATCTTTGGATTTGAATTTTATATGACTTGCCTAATCATTAAATCTTTGAAAATACATAAGGCTTGGACTAAACTTTTTATATACATGTGATATAATCCTTATGATAATCTTTTCATAAATTTGGCTTGTCAACTATACGAAATTCGTTTGGCACTTTGATAAACTTTTGATTATATACGTTGGCGCATGTTTGATATTGGGTTTTGATTTATATGTTGGATTTGGAAACATTATGGTATAACATTTGCGCACATAGGTATGCACATATCCATTCGATTTCATTGTTTGTGCTCGTGGCTTAATGGTTGAACTATGTTTTAATGGGTAGAACAGTAAACTGGCGGTTGTACTTTCATAATAACTCTTATGCATGGCCAGAGATAACCTCTACAACCCTCGCACACTTTGCATTAATGCCTTCCTCCTTACAGGGTTACCTCTGTTAAGTTTTGGGAAAATATCTAAGCTCACTCTGTTCAAACCCTTGTCCCTTAGCCCAGCTCACTATGTCTTATCTCCTGGCTCCCGAAGGGCGATTTGAAATCCCATGGTGTTCAAAGTCGGTTGTGGTTTCATTTTTCCAGAGAAGACTGCCCCGTAATTTCCCCCAGAGTCACATTTTTGCGTGAGCGATTCTGGGAAAACGAATTTGAATTAGCTCAAATCGTTGAAAACCCAGAACCGTTTTTAGCCCCTTTACCTTCATCGTGGGCAGTTTCTTCTGAAAGTGAGCTACTACAGAGATCTAGCTCTCATTTTATAGGTCAATTTTTCAGTGGCTGGAACATGCGTTTTGAGTCTGTATGCATTCCTTCAAATCTGTTCTTCAGAACTCCCTCTCACCCAACAAGTCGTCTCGTCGCTCCACAGGTATGTTTGATATCAATCAATTTTTGTAAATAATTCTTGTTTATATAACGAATTCGAATTCTTTGAATAGTTCTGTCTACAGCGTGGATTTTCTCTGTCACATTATATGCATTATGTACATAGTTTTGTTTTGATAAAATCGAATTTCGTTTTCCCAGTTTAGCTTTGATTGGATCTCCTTCGATTTGATTGATCGTGGTATGGATTGGATTGGTTTGATTTAGCTTAAATTGGATGCTCTGCTGTTGATTGAAGTCGTTGGTATCTATTATAAGCACAAGTTGTTTCTCATATTCGATTCTGAATACAATCATATTTCATTTTGATTTCGTTTGGTGACAATTGTGATATGGTTAACTGTTACGGTTTTATGTACATATGACTTTCGACCAAGCTCGAATACAGTTTGGATTATGTTTAATATGATTCTATTTTATATGCACCCAAATCATGAATAGATACGAATCATAACAGTTATATCCAGTCGGTTGATTTGCGTTGGTTTACTCCACCATGCTATCAGTTCGATTCATATTGCAATGAATATACTGTTTAAATTTGATTTGAGGAACGAAAGTGACTATACCCAGAATCACGATTTTTTTCTATATTTAACTCAGTCATGATTTGTTTCAATTGTTGCCCAGTTTACGATTATCACTTCTGTCGATCTGATGATGGTTCTGATCACTATTTGATCCTGTCTATTGACTGTGTAATGCTCAGCGATCGAAATCTATGGAGAATTTTGGTTGATGCTGTTATGAATGTTTTATTTACCCATAATCGTAACAGTCTTTCCATCTTTGTATTTTATTAAAACAACATGAATCTTATGCTACATTGTTATAGCCATAACAAATGGATTATGATTGTGTTGGATTAGATCGTATCTCATACGATATGACTCACTATTAATTTCATTTGATATGAAACAATCTTGTTACGGTTTGACCCTATTTTATGATAAAAGAAAAACAGAGTATTCTTACCCCTGTTTTCGATTGAATCACTTTTGATTTTGTTTAATTTTGAATGATAAAATCATTTGAATCATTAGTGATTCATTTTTTATCCTTATTGAAAGTAAATTGGATTTGATTTAAAAAAAAAAAAGATTTGATTTGATTTTTATTCTGATCCTGTATGCTATTTTAGACTAGCTACAGAATCAGATGATTCTATAGCTGAGTCTGTAGGATTAGATTTTTAGTGTTTTGTTAATAAATTATCTTTCTAAATTGTTATTTTTGCTCTATTGCAGGTAAATTTGAAATTGCAGTAGAGTTAATGAGCAGTTAGGGGATATTTGAAATATTTCACTTGCATTTTAGTTTCCTAGTTTAGTTGATTTTGGGAATATCTTCCCATATTATGTAAAACAGTTTGATATTATCCACAGGGAGGTTTTACCCTGTGGAGAGACTTATAAATACCCATCACTTTTGTAATAATGATCATCCTCGTTCATGGGAGAACAAGGATATGGAACTTTAATTCAGACTGAGACAGAATATGATATTTTTCTACAGCTTTAGCTTCTCATTATATCAATATTTTGTTTTATGTTTATGTGTATCTATTTGCATTGGGTTAATCACTACTTTAGCTATCTTAATCTGCTGCAAATGATATGATTTAATCAATATAATTCATATCTGATTTCTTCCAAGTATTTAAAAGACATAGCAATTTCTTGATTCAATTTGTGAATCATAGATTTTTCTTCTTCATTGATTGGATTATTAAGCATAAGTTTTTGCATAACAGGTTTCCCTTATTGTAGAGATTTATAAATCATATAATTGTTATGATTTTTTATGTCTTGTTTGTCCTGTAAACAACTCAAAGAGCAGCACAGCCTATCGTTTACGAGAAGCCTCTGAATCATCTGGTGCGAGTTTCCTTCCTCCAACCAGCTTCGCATTCATCATACACAGGACAAATTGGAAGCGTGTCCAGGTCAGTTTGTCGTTTATTTGTAATAGTTTAGTTTAGATATAATTCTAGTTAGATATATATGTGTGTTTAAGTATATTAGATTGTTTAATTTCAGTAAGTTTTATTTCTTGTTTATAAAATTATAAAATCAAAAAGAAAAAGAAATACCTTCCGCTGTCTTAGGGAAGAAAGCAAATGAGTTTTACAGGTTTTATTCAAATCTGCAAGTTGTAAATATTGTATATTTGTGAAGAAGTTATAATTCAATTGGTAATTAGATAGTTAATTAGTAGTAGTTAGTATAGTATTAGTTAGTAGTTTATATATATAGATAGTAGATTAGTTAGTTGTTTTAGTAGTTATTTTTAATTAGATTAGTGTATTAGTTTGTTTTAGTGTTAGTAGTAGTTTGTTTTATTTAGTTAGTTTAGTTTATTGTATTTAGTTTAGTTTGTTTGTTTTATTTAGTTTTAGTTGTTTTATTTGTTTTAGTTAGATTAGTTAGTTTAGATTAGTTTTTTCTTTGGTTTTCCTAGGACCTTAGAACGGCCAACGGAGTCGTTAAACCCGTCAGGGTGGTTCATTCCAAACAGCTTGGGTTATTAGACAACCCCAGACCGGTTCCACTCTCTCAGTTGATGGACGGTCAATTTCGCCCGTCAACAAATGGCTCTAGAAGGAGGGCCGACTGACAAGATGGCCTTGTAGGAGCCTTTATTTTAAATGTATTCAATTTCCCCCATGGCTCCCCAAATCACTGTGTTGGAACATGCTTTCAACTTCTCATTACCCAATGTTCCCAACGAGACAGTCTCATGCTTGTCCAAACTCTCCTTTGATGGTGAAAGCAATACATCTACTAAACACCACCTAACAAGTTTTGGTGCAAGTGCATCAAACATGACATCTCAGATTTAGGAGTTTTATGCAGACTTTTCTCTTTTACTTTTAGAGGTCAGGTCAAACAATGGTTTGAATCCTTTCCAGCATGTCACATCTTTGATTGGTTTCAATTTGTAGATGAGTTTCTAAATGCTTTTGAAATTTATGATTTTGATCAATTATGTGAAGAATTTCATACTTCGCTAATCAACGGCGATCCA
>ML777525.1:81015-97886 GCA_009831015.1 Picea engelmannii | reverse complement strand
TAATTGACAATATAAAAACATATAATGAATATATAGATAATTACCATGGGACTATATTCATTCGATCCCCCATCAATGCGCCCATATTCCCTACAATGTTTTCTAGCTGATGCTATTAAAAATTTTACGGGACGTGTAGTGAAACATCTTTTGCAACGGAAATAACATCTACCATCACCCTTTTCACCCTCTTTACTTTTTTCCCCACCTCTAATATTTTGCGACATTCTTCCGCACAAAAATACCCGTTATGAACCATTGTTGTTATAGCAAGATTGTTGCAACATCTCTAGTTTGCAAAATATTTATAGATATTTTTTTCTTCGCAAGAGAAACGAACGTTGACCACGTCAATGTTGACTTTGTCAAATAGTATAACAATCATTGTTGACTTTATCAAATAGTGTAACAGTCAATGTTTATCATCGCTCTTGCGACGATAACCAAAGGTCATCGCAAGAGTGACGATAGTCCACTATCTTCAATTTTGTCGCTCTTGCGACGAACATTTGGTTTCATCGCAAGAGCGACGAATTCGGGCTAGATTTATAAATAAAAATGAAAAATTGAACTCTTTATCTTGAATTTTGCGACAAAAGGGTAGTTTCTTCACAAATAGTCATCGCAAATTTTTCAATATGTAGTAGTACTTCATATGTCTTTAAAAAATGTGGACCTTATCCATATCATATAAGTGTGATGATCACTTGTGAGGAACTTTGATGTGACAAGTTTTCTTTTGTCAAACCTATCAAATGTAAGTGGGTTTACTTACATTACATCAAATTTCCAAAACATGACATCACCATTTTTATTTGAGGTCAATTTATTTTTATTTTTATTAATTTTTTAAATTTTTTTATAATATTTGTATTAAATAATTTTTGAAAATATTAAAAAAAAAAAATTCAAATTTTCTATAATTTTATATTCAAACTTTTTAATAAAATTTCCAAACTTCTTTTATAAGTAATTTTGAATTTTTGATATAGATAAATGATGTAGTCAACTATATATGTTTACTTAGTGAAGGGTTTCAATAAACTTTTTTTTATTGAAATGACAAGTTCTTGGTTATGGCATAATTGCCATATTTAAGGTAGCAAGCTTTATTATATTTAATTTAGCAAACTTTATTATGCTTTGTATTTAATATAATTTAAATTAATAAATGTAAAGTTTAAAATTCCAGAATGAAAATAAAGATGGAGTAAATGCTATGAATAAAATGCAATGAATATAAAAAACAAAATGCACCTAATTAAATCCAACTGATAAAAGGGATAATAGTCCACCACTATTATAAAAAATTCAATCCGAATAGGACCCTCTCAACTCCCTTCATAAGTGAAATAATCCAATTGCTAAGAACACTTCTATGTCATAAAACTAGTTAGTGATTGTTAGCGTCGAAAGTCACTCTTGGATTGTTTGCAGGAGCAGAGCCCAACACCCATCAGTTTAATGTCATGATTTGTTTATAAAGGAATGATCAAATGGAGATAAAGGCTCAAGGAGATATCACTCTAACTCGGGGACTGGGTCTAGCATGTATGGGACAAAGGAGGTCTCGATCTAACTTCAGCCAGTGGGTTGATTAAAAGATGAGCAGGTGGAAGACTTGGTAAGAAAGGTGAACAGATTTAGGCAACAGGTTTTCAGCAGTTGCAGAAGAAAGACTCTAAATACAAGATCCTGTTGGTTCAGGGTCTCAAGAGACTGAAAGGGGACTTGACTGGATCCTCCAATTCCAAGTCACTCAGCGCTGAGAAAATTAAAAGAACTGATTAGAAACAATGTAACTGCTACAGTGATCCAACCTACATCATCCTATAACAGCTACAACTCGACTGGATCCTCTAATTCCGAGTTGTTCTAACATAGTATAACAAAGATGGAAAAGAAACTGGCATTCATAAGGCAAGAAGTCTCAAAAGTCCATACATAACCAAAGTATTAGTGCTTCATTAAAGCTTTACAACCGGGATCTCTACTCAACCATCGATATTTTCAAAAACACAATTACTGAGTCTATATCCTCAGAAAATTTGCCTAACGGCGACCTGTTCAGTCCTTCCAGGCTTGGTGTCCCTTCAGCCAAAAATGGGACGAGTAATCACTATTGGACCTCACCTCATCTGTGTATGGCCCCTGTAAGAAGAGTAGCTGGGTCATTAAGAGTCGGGCTAGCATGCACAGACTTTCTTCGTCTGGTTGAGGGTTCAGCATGGCCTCTCTCTGAAAAATTGGGTACACAGGACCCTCTCGAGCGGACCGCTCGCCATGCCCTACATACCCCAAACTTAATGAGCATCAGGACGTCTCAACCACTCGATCACATCTTCATTTATTCTGAGTGAAAACCAAGAACGAGGTCTCACCATTCGGTGCCTGGAGACCACGATGATCCCTTCGACGATCAAACCTGACACCTTTGGCCCCTTTATGCACAGCTCCTTTACTCCCTGGTGACCATGGGCTGTGATCCTGAGTTTAATTTCAAAGCATTGTCGGCATTTCGAGGATCATGGGTGAGAAAGGAACATGACCTTTCCTCTTCAAAATCACAATGAACGAACTGTCGAGAGAGCTCAAATGGGCACCACGTGTCCTTGAAAACAGACAGTCCCAAATTCACCCGACGCTGTTGTGGGTCCGGGCCCGGGACTCTCTCGGCATCTCGCGCATCGAAACATAATGGAGCTGCTTTTTGTGTCTTGGAGTCGCGATGGGCGAAACGCCGAGACGGGCCAATTTGCTGCCAGGTGTTCCCTTTAGATGGACAGGTGAAAATGCCTCGTGATGTCGCAGGCCCAAGCTTCAGCGTTTTCGGCGTTGTCGGGGTTCGGGATTTCGCGATGTTCGAAGACATAAAACCTTTACCCCTCAAACTCCCGAATGACGATATGATGATGTGACTGGATCTTGCGCCATGCGTCAATGGATCGGACGACCCGGACTTAGCTTTAAAATATAGGTGCTTCCTCTTACACTATATATCAGGTGACTTGGTAGCCCCGATATCCCGATGACTGTTGATCTGCTTCGTGGATAGATCTCGGTTGCCGGCAACAAAACCTTGCCCGCTCGCTTGACTCATAACCGGAGAAGAGATCCTTCCGCTACTGCGCTTGGGTGTTTCCCGTTCATCCTGCAGACCGGGGTCCCTTGTGCCTAGGACAAGAAATGTCGCTAACATTAGGCTCCATGGGGGATAGAATCATCCCTGTGATGCTCTAAGAACACTTTTGTAGATTCAATGCCTTGTTGTTGGGCTAGGGAGTCATTTATTAAGCTGAAGACAAAAGCAATATTTACAAAAACAAAAGAGCCGATTGCGGCTCACGAAAAACATTTTTTCAAGAAATGCCCATTTACTGGGCCACTAAAAGCTTATTTGCCTTCCAGATCCTGCAACCTGTAAGTGTTGTTTGAAAATACTTCAAGGATCTTGAAAGGCCCAAACCAGAGAGCATCAAACTTACTGTGCTTGCCCCGGTCCTGCCTGGGTGCATCCCATTTGAGCACCAGGTCACCCTGCTCGAATTCTTTCTCTCTGCTCTTCCTGTCGAAAGCCTACTTGATCTTCTGCTAATAATTATAGGCCATGTCCACGACCTGCTCTCTGATCTGCTGCACTTCCACCATCTAATGAATCCTTCTGACCATATTGCCAGGCTCTCCTTCAAGGTCCTGGAGGAATTTTTCCACAGATAAGGCGAGCTGAGTAGGGAAAACGACCTCTGTTCCATAAACCAGTTGGAAAGGTGAGATGCCCAGGGACTTCTTTGTTGTCACTCGATCAGCCCATAGAGAAAATTTGAGTTTCGAATCCCAGGCCCTTTTATTGTCTTCCAATAATTTCTTAATAAGCTTGATCAGACTTTTATTGGAAGATTCCGCCAGACCATTTCCTTGAGGATAATAGGGAGTAGAGTGAATTAGTGAGATACTGTACTATTCACAGAAATTGAACAAAGGCTCAGCCCTAAAGGGGGCAGCGTTGTCATTGACAATTTTGCTGGGGCAACTGAATCTATCTATGATGTCTTCCAGGAAGTTGATAATTACTTTGTGGGATGTGCTCCTGGTGAGGACAGCTTCTATCCATTTGGTGAAATAGTTTGTCATGGTCAGAATCCATCTGTGTTGGCCACTTGAGGGAGGATGAATTTCTCCGACGAAGTCCAATCCCCACTGTTGAAAGGGTGCTGAAACTACTGCAGGCTTCAATGGTAGAGATTTGAGTTGCTTCTTTCCTGAGAACTGTTGGCATTTGATGCAAGCTTTAATTTCTCTGCAGACATCAGGGAATAAAGTGAGCCAGTAATACCCAGCCCAGAGGATCTTGTGGGCTATGGTCTTCCAAAAATGATGACCCCCACAAAGGCCACTATGGAAATCAAACGTAACCTGCTGGGCTTCTTGTGGGTCCAGGCATCTTAAAAATACCCCTAAAGGGTCTTTCCAGTACAAGGTTTGGTCAATGAGGCAATATCTGACCGCCATGAGATTTAAAGATCTCACCTTGCTCTTTTCCATTCCATTAGGAGGCCTCAATTCTTGCAAAAAATACAAGATATCCTTGTACCAGGGGCATGCTGCTAGCGATAAGGCATCTTGGAAATACTCGTTGGATGATTCAACTGGCTCGTTGATGAAGTTAATTCCTAAGGCTTTGCAATTGGATTCAACCATAAACTTGGATAAACCCTGCCCCTTTATCAATTTGGTGGGCTTAACCTCCAGATCAAATTCCAGGATCTTAGCAATCCATTTACCTCTTCTCCCGTCTATGTCGGGTTGTACGAGGATGTCCTTCACAGATGTCGAAGGAACATATGCAGTGATTTTTGAGTGCAAGACATAGACTCTGAAAGCTTTAAGAGATTTCACTAGGGCATAGGCCTACTTCTCCATGGCTTCGTACTGGAGTTTTTCATCTCTCAATGCCTTGTTGTAGAATGCAATAGGTTGTTGTCGCCCTTGATAATTTTTCTGCAACAAGACCGCTGCTACTGTATCATAGGAAGCAAATGAAAAAATCAGGAAGTCTTTGGAATAGTCAGGACTGATCAGCACAGGTGCCTCAGTCAACGCCCTCTTTATTTGGACAAAAGATTCCTAGGGTTCGGTAGTCCATTTCACTTCATTTCCCTTCCTGAGCATGGTTGTGATGTGCTTCACCAACTCAGCAAAATTTGAGACAAATCTCCTCAGAAAATTTATCTTCCCCAAAAAGGCCTGAACTTCCTTCTTAGATCTGGGAAGTGACAGGGTCTGAAGTGCTTCTACCCTGCTAGGGTCAATTCTTACTCCCTCTATTGACACTATATGGCCTAATAGCTTCCCCTACTTCATAGTGAACAAAGATTTCTTGGGGTTTAAAGATAGGCCAAACCTTCGACACTTCAGGAAAACCCTCTTCAAGTGGCAACAATGCTCCTTGTCTATCCTGGAGAAGACCGTGATGTCATCTAGATAGATTACCATGAACTGGTCCTTCTCCTCGATGAAGTCTATGTCCATGGCTCGCTGAAATGTTTCTCCTCCATTCATCAGTCCGAAAGGCATTTTGGCATACATGAATGTGCCCCAAGGAGTGGTGAAGGTCGTTTTTTCCCTGTCCTCAGGCATGACTGATATCTGATTGTAACTAGAGAAGCCATCGATCATGGATATTATAGATGCACCAGTGACCTTCTACAATATGTGCTCCATGTTGGGCAGGGGATAATTGTCTTTCCTTGAGATCCTGTTCAGGTTCCTGAAATCAACACAGAGTCTGATTTCCCCTCTTTTCTTCCTTACCGGGACCAAATTGGCCACCCAATCGGAATATCTCAAGGGGACAATGATTTGGGCATCTAGTAGCTTCTTCACTTTTTTCTCCATGACAGGAAACAGCATAGGATTGATCTACCTCAGCTTCTGCCTAAATGGCTTTCCTTCCTCTTTTAATGGTATTTTATGCTCAATGACAGAGGTGTCATAGGTTTTGAGGTCTTCGTAGGTCCAGGCAAACACATCAGCAAACTCTCTCAGCAACTCAGTATATTCAAACCTCTGCTCCTTGGTCAAACTCCTTGACAGCTTGACAAACTTGGGCTCCTCCTGTGTGCCAATGTTGCACTTAGTTGTGTTAGCATCACCACCCAAAACTCTCCCCTTTACCGCCACGTCATTCCCATCGAACAATCTCTCTAATGGGACTAGTCCCTGCAGAATGTGATTGCTAGGCAGCTGACTAATTTCATGCTTTGCTATTCTACTCAGCAGCTTACCCCCATCAAACCCTTCCTCAGAGGTGGAATCTTGGTCGATATGCATCTCTGAAAATTCTTCGATAGTCTCCAAGAATTTTTTGATCTCAAGATCATCCTCAAACACCTTCCAATGCTTGACATTGTCAGGTATGGAGGGCCTGTATTTTACTTCTACATCATACCTAATCTTGGGCGGCAGGGGTACTTTGAAATTGCTCATTGATGTAGCCAAGGAATCTGCCACTGTGTTCTCCTCTCTTGGGATGAAGGAAATGTTAAACGCTGAGAAGAAACTGTCAATAAGGTCCCATACCTCACTTATGTAACTCCTGAGTCAAGGATGCTTGGCCTGATAAGAGTTTCTGATCTGTTGGACCACCAACTCTGCATCATCGAACACTTCTACCTCCTGAATTCCCATTTTCCTTGCGGCTCTTAACCCCAGGACAAGAGCTTCATACTCTGCCACATTATTGGTAGCTTCAAATTCAAATTTGTATGACAGAGATATGGTTTCCTGAGAAGGTGACACAAAAACCACCCCAGCTCCAATGCCTTCCCTGGAAGAGGTTCCATCAAAGAGCATTTTCCACACGGGGGTGATGGAGGGAGGAAATTTAGGGGAAATGGTGGGCTGCTTTTTGAGTTTCAGAGGAGGCTCGGGGGCATGGGTGAGCTATTGTAAACTGGAGCCTAAATCAGTGTCCAGGAAAAAAATGGGATGATTGGTAGGGTTGGCTTCATCACTGATTATGTAGGCCAGTTGGGCCTCCCTGTATAGTCTTCTATTCTCTCCTCTGAACACTGGGATAGTAGCATATGTAAGGTCCATATGCAAGGTTCCCCCCAGTATTTTAATCCAAGATCTTGATAACAACATACCAAACTTGGTGGGGACATCGGCCACTACAATATCCATGACCACACTTTTCATGGGCAGTTGAAAGAGAGTCACAACCAGATCCTTAATAACTCCAAGACACTGAACTCTCCTAGAGTCGAAGGAATAGAGATCATGATAGGCTCGGGTGACTTCTAGTCATAGCTCTTCCATGACAGTTTTGGGCATGAGGTTTTGAGAAGCCCCTGAGTCCATCAAGCAGTTGTGGAGCACTTTATCATGTATGTTCAGGGACGTGTAGAAAGGAGGGGATGAATCGTCTCTATATTCTACCATGGGACCTAGGACGACTGCTGGCTTTTCATCTTGGAGGTTTATGGATTCTACGGGAAGGCATGAGGCTTCGAATTGCAAAAGCTTAGAGAAGCGTTTTTTAAATTCCCCATGTTTAATTAGCTCGGTGAGGGGTACAGGGATTCTGATCTTTTGAATCTCATGTTCGAAATTAAAAGAAGATGTAAGCTTTGGGATTTCTCTAATTTCAAGAACATGATTGTGGACAATGGGAGAGAGGGGTTGAGCCTTCTTACCTCTGTGGCTGTCTGCTACCTCATTAGCAGGTTTCTCTGTTCTAGTGGACTGCTCAGGAATATCAGGTGTTGTTGTCTTTTTATCTGACCTCAGGTTATACCTGCCTCGGCCACCGCTAACCTTGTCTCCTTTGCTCAATTCATTTAGTTGAATGTTCATGAGATACTCCTCGTAAGCTGACTAAGTCAGATGAGGAAAAGGGGGAGTCTCTCTGAATTAATGGATCTTAGGTTCAAGCTCGTATGTTTCCCCTTCTTCATCTTCAGCCACAAAATTGTTTTGCAATGGATCCTGAATCCTCTGGTCTTCTCTGTCTCTCCCCTTCTCCCTTTTCACAGTTGGGGAAGCAATATTTTTGGGCCTTCTGAAACCTCCTCCCCTTTTGGTGTTTTGGGGGCCTTTGTATGCTTGCCTCCCTTCCATATTCATCCTCTCCATCTCTACGGACAGAGACTTCACCATCCTGGTTAGTTCATCCACTTGAGCGTGGGGCAACGATGGGCCAGAAGTTGAGGCTTCGGACTTTCCCTTTCTTCTGTCTACGTCAGCCTTGTTCCTCAGTCTATCAGCTGCTAATATGTTGTATTCCACTTCTATGGCCGCATATTGCATTTGAGCTAAGGAGGTGGCTCTTCTTTCCCTCAATAAAAGGCAGAAATCAGGGCCAAATGCACCAGCGTAGGAAATTTGGGCAGAGGCTTCTGAGGGCTTTATCTCTGCAAGAATCTTATTATACATTCTATTGAATCTTTTGGAGAAGTCAGAGACAGACTCTCCTTCCATTTTCTTCAAGGACCCAAACTCTGTCATGTAATACATGAAATCCTTCCTATCTCCCCACTGCCTCAGGAAATCACTATCTAGAGCTTCAATCCCAGCAATAGACCCTGGGGCCAATCCTCTAAACCACTTCCTCACCTCACCATCCAGGCTCTGGACGAAGACTCTCATCTAGACATCTTCATTTTCAATGTTGAGGTTTTCTGCATAACTGTATAAAGTAGCCAGGTTCTCTTCGGCAGTTATGTCTCCTTCCCCAGTGAACTTGGGCATATACTTCAAGTAGTCTCCAGCAGGGAGAGGATTCATAGGATGGGGTAGGATTAAGGGAGCATATCTGGCAGCAACTATGGAATCCATTCTATTCAGAGGGGGATTAGCACCAGCCATAGGAATATTAGGTGGAGGAGAGCTTGGGGGAGAAGGAGTTTGTGAAGGGGCTACTGGGAATGAGTCCCGAAGTGGAGTGGGAAACAAGAGAGGATTTAAGGAGAAGGCTAATGAGCTCAAGTCAGCAGGCGCTCCTCTTTGTGCAGGAGTGGGGAAATCCTCTGCAGTCACGGGTCTTCGCCAAGAAATAGCTTCAAAGGAGAGGGGAGTGACAAGGATTTATCCCTCTAGTCCCAGACCAGGGGGGGGGAAACTCTGCAAGAACACTCCCGAAATTTAGGAAATGGGAAACCTCTGAAGGAGGTCTATCAAGAAACTGAGGAGGAGAAAAAGGATTTCTTACAGAAGGAAATGGAGGATTACCTTTTTTGGCGGTGGAAGCTTCTTCTTCAGGGGTCTTTCCTTTTCTGAGAACCACCTATGGATCAGTTAAAGGTGTA
This sequence comes from Picea engelmannii, assembly GCA_009831015.1. Lineage (NCBI taxonomy): Eukaryota > Viridiplantae > Streptophyta > Pinopsida > Pinales > Pinaceae > Picea > Picea engelmannii. Next base: position 88,578 of record ML777525.1, on the reverse strand, counting down.
GCTAGAGGCAGTTGTGGATGTGACCACATATGTCTGCCTTTGGAAGCCACAATTAAAACAGTGGGTTCGCTCCATTGGAGTCGTCACAATGGAGTTTCCAAGTGCACAGTAGCAATCTCAATAGCTCTGATATCTGATGCACCTTCAGAATCAGTTAATCGTTTTCGTTCAATCTCGAGGAAAATATTCAACTTTGTCCCCGGCAACGACGCCAGAAATGTGAGTGTCGGAAGTCACTCCTGGATTGTTTGCAGGAGCAGAGCCCGACACCCATCAGTTTAATGTCACAATTTGTTTATAAAGGGATGATCAAATGGAGATAAAGGCTCAAGGAGATATCACTCTAACTCGGGGACTGGGTCTAGCATGTATGGGACAAAGGAGGTCTCGATCTAACTTCAGCCAGTGGGTTGATTAAAAGATGAGCAGGTGGAAGACTTGGTAAGAAAGGTGAACAAACAGCTTTAGGCAGCAGGATTTCAACAGTTTGCAGAAGAAAGACTCTAAATACAAGATCCTCTTGGTTCAGGGTCTCAAGAGACTGAAAGGGGACTTGACTGGATCCTCCAATTCCAAGTCACTCAATGCTGAGAAAATTACAAGAACTGATTAGAAACAATGTAACTGCTACAGTGATCCAACCTACATCATCCTATAATAGCTACAACTCGACTGGATCCTCCAATTCCGAGCTGTTCTAACACAGTATAACAAATATGGAAAAGAAATTGGCATTCATAAGGCAAGAAGTCTCAAAAGTCCATACATAACCAGAGTATCAGTGCTTCATTAAAGCTTTACAACCGGGAGCTCTACTCAACCATCGATATTTTCAAAAATACAATTACTGAGTCTATATACTCAGAAAATTTTCCTAACGGCGACCTGTTCAGTCCTTCCAGGCTTGGTGTCCCTTCAGCCAAAAATGGGACAAGTAACCACTGTTGGACCTCACCTCATCTGTGTATGGCCCCTGTAAGAAGAGTAGTTGGGTCATTAAGAGTCGGGCTAGCGTGCACAGGCTTTCTCCGTCCGGCCGAGGGTTCAACATGGCCTCTCTCTGAAAAATTGGGTACACGGGACCCTCTTGAGTGAACCGCTCGCCAGGCCCTCCATACCCCAAACTTAATGAGCGTCAGGAGGTCTCAACCACTCGATCACATCTTCATTTATTCTGAGTGAAAACCATGATCGAGGTCTCACCATTCGGTGCCTAGAGACCACGATGATCCCTTCGGCGATCAAAACTGACACCTTTGGCCCCTTTACGCACAACTCCTTTACGCCCTGGTGACCATGGGCTGTGATCCTGAGTTTAATTTCAAAGCGTTGTCGGCATTTCAGGGATCACGGGTGAGAAAGGAACATGACCTTTCCTCTTCAAAATCGCGATGAACGAATTGTCGAGAGAGCTCAAATGGGCGCCACGCATCCTTGAAAACAGACAATCCCAAATTCACTCGACGTTACTGTGGGTCCGGGCCCGGGACTCTCCCGGCATCTCGCGCATCGGAACATAATGGAGCTACTTTTGTGCCTTGGAGTCGCGATGGGCGAAACGCCGAGATGGCCCAATTTGCTACTAGATGTTCCCTTTAGATGGATGGCTGAAAATGCCTCGTGATGTCGCAGGCCCCAGCTTCGACGTTTTCGACGCTGTCGAGGTTTGGGATTTCGTGATGTTCGAAGACATAAAACCTTTACCCCTCGAACTCCCGAATGTCGATATGCCGATGTGACCGGATCTTGCGCCACGACTCAATGGATCGGACGACCCAAACTTAGCTTTAAAATATAGGCACTTTTTCTTACACTATATATCAGGTGACTTGGTAGCCTCGATATCCCGATGACTGTTGATCTGTTTCGTGGATAGATCTCGGTTGTCGACAACAAAACCTTGCTCGCTCGCTTGACTCGTAACCGGAGAAGAGATCCTTCTGCTGCTGCGCTTGGGTGTTTCCCGTTCATCCTGCAGACCTGGGTCCCTTGTGCCTAGGACAAGAAATGTTGCTAACAGTGACTAAGTTGAAACAAAACATGATTAGACATATGATAATAGGGAAAATAGTCTACCAACAAAAGTACATGTATAATTAGAGATTTTGAGCAACCAAGAATACTCATGAATCATCTAGAAGATTCTTGTTTCATTTTAAGTGTTATCAATCATAAGAGAAGTACACCTAAACATCAATAACACTAGAATAGTCCATAAGTTAAAATGCTCCCACCCACAAGCACTAGAAAGGAGAAAATAGTCCCAAGACCAAATATGGCTTTGTAAGTATATAAACAGTTAAGCTAACATCAATCTCTTTTTTAACATAGGAAGATAGTTTATAAAGAAAAGAAAAACATTTTCCCAAAGGGGTTGGATCCAATGGTGGAAAGTGAGGAGTTTTTCACCATTGGGCTAGGTTCAATTCCCGTGAGGGCTTAACCTAGAGCCATGGGGGCACCTTGAGGTAGTGGTTGAACGTGTGGTTGCACCTAGAGATATTATAATAAATAATATCATGACCCGTGCAAACATAAGTGAATCAAATCTCACCCCCATGTCCTCCAAATTTAAGTCCCCGAGGTGTAGGACAATTGGTGACAGAGTGTGTTGTTAAGGCACTCTGTGATGTTAAGTCACTGGTTAGAAACCTGCGAGGACAAAAAATCCAGCCATGTTAAGGGTTGGTGTGGCTCAGCTTGGGTGCAATCCCTGAGTGATTTTGACGGCTTAGATTCCCCTAAGTCAGGGTTTCTCAGCCACAGGCTAATCCCACAGGTCACAGACAAACTAGCAAAAAAAAAAAAACACCCTTTACATCAATCTCTTTTTTAACATAAAAAAATAATTTATAAAACAAAACAAAACACCCTTTTCTTTAATTCAATGGTTCTATTTATAAGTTTAGTTTATGGCTCTTGTCTTTCTAAATTCATGAATCTTCAACTACCCTATATAATTCTTGAGCTTACAAATTCTTTGACTATTTAACTAGCTTATTATGAGAATAAATTTCAATAAAATTGAGAGATTACAATATTTAGCTCATTCACTCACGTGACACTTTCAAAGATAAACATTAATTAAAGACAATCAATAGCATTAATTATATGTCCACTTCCAAGTCATTCCTTGCACTTTGATTTTCAAGCATGCTTTGCATTTACATTTGCACTGTATTGCTTGGGTAGGAACATTGTTTATCATGGAACTTGCTCAACAAATGACTCTCCTCTTGTATTAGGCAAGATTTTATGACAAATATGCTTGAAGACTTTTCAGTGTGTGTTTACATGAATAAATATTAGGCGTGAATATATCAAAATCCTTGTATGCCAACATGTTGGTTTCATAATTATTTTAATGTTCTACTTAACCTAATGGCTCGGATTAAAAATCACATGGGTGTTGGTTTTCCTCCATAACTCTATCAAGCATCTTGATGATATTTTTAACTATGCAAAACACAATAACTTTCTATAAAATTAAAGAAGTTTGTAAAAGAAATTCTAAAGATCATGAATGTATAGGATTTTCTATAAATATTATTGTTTTTAAAATTGTAATTTTTTAGTGACACATAGTATATAGTACTTTATTATTTATATTTAATTTTTAATGGACTTAACCATTTATATTTATATATAAGAAAAGAAAGTAAACTCTACAAAATTTATAAAAAATATCAAAATTTTCATTATATTATGTATCTCAAATGTTATGTGTATAGAACATCATAGCGATTCAGTAACTTTAAGATTTAAAAATATATATATAAACATTGTGAATTTTTTTAAAAAATAGTGTTACATTAGTAAGGAATTTACTTTACAACATTACAAAATTTTATAAATAAAGATTTGTGTATAGTGTGAAGTGTGTACAAACATGTATGTTATTTAATGTTGAAATTAAAAAAAATAAAATAGAAAAACTTTAATTTATTGTACTTCTAATTAGTGGGGCATTTACTCGTGTGACACGTGGTCATGAGATTTGGTCATGGGACACACAAGGTAAGTGGGGTTTAGAATTGGTGACTTCACATAATAGAGTGTCTTAAATTTATGAGGTTTTTCAATCTCTACGTACAACATATTTACTTTTTACTCCTACCTAAATTATAGAAAGAATTCCATAAATTATGGTGGACAACAATTTATAGTAAAAATGTTTAATTACCTAAATATGAGGAATGTACTCCATATTTACTTCTACCTATATTTATGCAAAGACTCGCATGAATTATGGAGGAACAATTTAACAAAGTTAAATACTATGTGGATGGATTATAACCAAATTAATCTTTGGGTAGTTAYTRGAGGTATTCTCCAATTATTTATAAGAAAGAAAATTTAATTTAAYTTTAAATTTAATTTTCAAAGGGACTTGTCTTTTTTGGATCAATTTAATATTACTATAAAAAGACACAACAATAGACACACATATTTTTCTCTCWCACACAGRCCGAATACTAAAGTAATATYGTTGGAAGTAATTACCACTTGCGGAAAATTGTACTTGTCTAATTTAACACTAGAAAATCAACATGGTTAGTCGTATGACATCAAGTATATGATGGATGTGTGTTAGTAGAAGACATATCATTTCTAGGGTCATTGTATATAGTTTTGTACAAGATAAATTGATCTCCTCTAGGAGATGTTTTTTTGTTGTTCTTGTTTCTTATTATGGGCACGTCAGAGGTAATAGCTCTGAGAAGGAGCCATAATGACAGTTGCGGGAAGCAACATGAAGCAAGACTATCCAGACATAGAGTTGTGCACATCCATGTAATGAAGAAGAAGAGGAGGTCAACACATACAGAGGGAGTGTTGATATTTTATGTAATTTCATATGTTATTCTTAAGTGTTAATGTTTTAACATAGGGATGACATTCTCTCAGGATTGGTCATGGTAATTTGACCAATGGATAATGACCCTAGCATAGTCTTCTAAGGACATAAGACTCAAAGTGTGTGGCTTTCAACATCCATAAGGATTGAAATTCTTCATGTGGCACAGATGGCAACTTGATCAGGAAGAATGGTCCTTGTAGTCACAAAACACTCTGTTGAGTACGTGACAACTGCGGGACACTCAGTGTGCAGATTGAAGAGGGATTTATATGGATTAAAGCAGGCACCCGGAGCATGGTATGGAAGGATCGATAATTTTCTGACAAGCTTAGGATTTACAAACAACAATGAAGATACTAACCTTTACTTTAAGGTTGTTGATGATGGTCTAGTAATACTACTGTTGTATATGGATGACCTATTTTTAAACAGGTGTGGAAAATATCATCTTAGAGTGTAAGAGAAAAAAAAATTGGCTACTGAGTTTGAGATGAAAGATCTCAAGATGATGCATTATTTTTTGGGTCCCGAGGTATGGCAGAGACAGGATGAGATCTTTCTGAATCAATGGAAGTATATAGTAGAAATCCTGAAGAGGTTCGGGATGTTGGATTGCAAGGTAATGGCTACACCTATGGTATCAAATCTGAAGTTGTTGCAGGATACGAATTTAGAGATTGTGGATGTTACTTTATGTAGGCAGATGGTGGGTTCATTAATGAACTTGACCAACACAAGACCAGAGATATGTTTTTTGTGAACACCCTGATTCAATATATGGAGCAGCCCAGGTAGGTTCATTTGGTTGCAGCAAAACATGTGATGAGGTACCTTAAGGGTACATTGGATTATGGTCTCAAGTATGTGACAGACCATGATTTCAGGTTATATGGATATTCGGATTCAGATTGGGCTGACAGTATTCCTGATCGGAAGAGTACTTCGACATATTGCTTCAATCTAGGGTCCAGTACGGTTTCATGGAGCAGCATGAAGAATTTGTGTGTAGCACTTAGTACGGCTAAGGCAGAGTATGTGGCAGCATGTTCAGCTAGGCACGAAGCAGTGTGGCTTCGGAAATTGATAACAATTGGACTGAATTTGACTTGTAGGTAAGACCTACAAGAAGAGGATGACAAGACTTGTTCTTGGGGACAAGTGATGAAGTCAACAGGTTGAAGATCCAGTTGATATTTAGTGCTTGAGAGGGAGCCAGACAATTAGTTCTAGAGAGAAATTGGTACTACAGTAAGAAGCAAGAGGCTCTGTCAGATGCAGGAAGCAGTCATGTGTGGCGCTCAGTATGGCTGAAGCTAAGTATACATGTGCAACAAGTCATGAAGTAGTGTGGTTTTGGAAATTGCAAACTATTGGACTGAATTTGAATTGTAGGTAAGACCTACAAGAAGAGGATGACGAGATTTGTTCTGGATGAAAAGTGATGAAGTTAGTAGGTTGAAGATTCAATTGATATTCAGTGCTAGAGAGGTAGCTGGACAGTTAGTTCCAGAGGGAGATGGGTACTATAGTAAGGAGTAAGAGGCTCCATCAGATGCAGGAAGCAGTCATGTGTGGTGCTTGGTATGGCTGAAGCTGAGTATTTGGCAGCATGTGCAGTAGCAGTGTGGCTTCGAGAACTTTTGTCTAGGTTATTTGGTCTCAGATTGGAGGTGACCTACATTTGGTGTGACAACCAGAGTTACATGAAGTTGTCAGAGAACCCTGTGGTCTATGACAGGTTGAAGAATATTGAGATTGGATATTACTATATCATGGATATAGTGTATAAGGGAGCAGTGAGGCTCCAGTTTCGTGACTACAGAGGATCAATTTGCAGACATGTTTACCAAGCCGCCATCGACGATGAAGTTTGAGTACTTCAAGGACAAGCTTGGAATGGTCCCTCTTCAGAGGGAGTGTTCTCATCTAGCATGAAAAAGGGTTGGCACTGAGACATGTGGAACTCATCCAACATGAAAAAGGGTTGGCACTAAGTGTTCTCATTCAACATAAAAAAGGGTTGGCACTAATACAGGTGGAACTCATCCAGCATGAAAAAGGGCTGGCACTGAGTGTTCTCATCCAACATGAAAAAGGGTTGGCACTGAGACATGTGGAACTCATCCAGCATCAAAAAGGGTTGGCACTGAATGTTCTCATCCAACATGAAAAAGGGTTGGAACTGAGATAGGTGGAACTCATCCATTATGAAAAGGGGTTGGGACTGAGTGTTCTCTCATCCAGCATGAAAAAGGGCTGGCATTGAGACAGGTGGAACTCATCCAACATGAAAAAGGGTTGGCACTGAGACAGGAGTGCACATGATCAGGTGCTCATGCATCGCAGGGAGTGGATGTCCTCGGGACATGTTGTAGCTATTGAGAGCTACCCACAGACCTTGGTTGCATGGGGTGAAGTCATGTTGCACTATGGATATACGAGGATGTATACATTCACATGTTCAACAACCAATGGATGTGAGCTCGTGTGGTATTTGTTCGACAACACAGGTATTCCAACAGAGGATGAACACCTTTAGTAACCACTCACATAACCAGATCAAAGATCAACACACCGATGTTTTCACGTGGTAAAACCCCTACGGGGAAACATCCACGACCCCAGCCAACGCGGCCACTTGGAGCAGTTTATTAATGAAAAGAAAAAGATTACAGAGAGATTTTACAAGAGAGTTTCTCACA
>ML777524.1:871594-888931 GCA_009831015.1 Picea engelmannii | reverse complement strand
TGACCAAGTACGCACACTTTTGTGCACTCTCTCATCCCTTCAAAGCTAGTACAGTTGCCACCGCATTCATGGAGATAGTTCAAAAGCTACATGGCAGCCCAAAGATTATTGTAAGTGATAGAGATCCCAACTTCACCGGACATTTTTGGATAGAATTATTTTTGTGTTTGGGTACTCAATTGGCTCATAGCTCATCCTATCATTCTCAATCTGATGGACAAACTGAGATAGTGAACAAATGTCTGGAAGGATACCTTCATTGCTTCGTCTCTGATAAACAAACACAATGGTTCAAATGGTTACCTTTGGCAGAATAGTGTTATAACACTTCTTTTCATACTGCAACAAAAATGACACCATTTATGACACTTTATGGATACCACCCTCCTTCCATCACTTCTTCTCTAAAAGAAAAATCTAAGGTTCAAGCAGTGCAAGATCACATCAAGAATCAACAACAAGTTCTCCAAATATTAAAGGACAACCTGACCATGGCACAAAATCGTATAAAACAATAAGCAGATCAACATTGTAGAGAAAGAAGTTTTGAAGTAGGGGATTGGGTGTTTTTAAGACTACAACCATACAAACAAATGTCCCTCAAGCAAGCCAAGAAGGATAATGAATTATCACCAAAGTACTATGGCCCTTATAAGGTGTTGCACAAGATTGGTACTATGGCATACAAATTGGACTTGCCTGCATCTTCACGAGTACACCCAGTTTTCCATGTTTCATGCTTAAAGAAGGTTATAGGTGACAAGATCCTAGTTCAAACTATATTGCCAGAACTTGACGAGGAAGTAAAAATCATATTGGATCCTAAAGCCATCACTGACATAAGAATTCGTCAGCTGAGGAATAGATCCATTTCAGAGTATCTCATTAAATGGAGGAAACTATTGGCTGAAGATTCCACATGGGAAGATGAGTCTTTTATACAGAAGCATCCAAAGTTACTCAAGCATTGCGGACAACACTTGTCTCAAGGGGAGGGGCATGTTAAGCCCTAAATAGTGCTCATTACCCCTTAATTAGGGCATATTATATTAGTAATGTTATTTTATTTATGTTAGCTTTAGTCCATTATTTGTAATTATACCTCCTAGTCTCCTATATATACCAAGGAGACATTTTCATTTTGAATCATCTTGTAATTGTACATTTATGTGGGCATAAGGAGGTTTCCCCCTCGAAGAGGCTTATTATCTAAGTTTCTCTCTTTTTCAAGGTGTTGAGTACTTATTCTGAGGTTTTTCTATGCTATATTGATATTTGGTTCTTAACACAAGTGTCCTCAAAGAATAAGTCAAAGTGTGATCGGTAGAACGCGATTTTACAATCTAAAGCTTCCTGCATTGCTTCAGTAAAAGTATTTTTTCTTGCACGTTTAACAAACATAGAAATGGAAACTGGTAAAGAAGAGGATTAAAAGTCAATCTGAATGTCTAAACCAGGTTTGGATGTCTTAGGCATTTTATTAAGAAGTTTAAGGAATCTTTGATTGAAATCTTTTGTTTTCTCTTTAGGACCCATTTTAATTTTGGATAATTCTACTAATAAAATAGATGAATATTTATCATCCCCTAATTTCTTAATGAATAAATCCTCAAAGGGATCCCAATTATTAATAAAATTATCTTGCAATGAGAAATACCAAGTAGAATCTTCTCCTTTGAAAGTATATGGAAAAAGTCTACATACAACGTCTTCATGCTCAACATCTCTCAAATTAACAACTAACATAAATTTGTTAATATGATCATCAAGAGTTTCTTTTGATTCTGGATTAAATTTTGCTAACCATTTATCTCGATTTTTAGGTAAATCATGTTGATTTCTAGAAACATTTACTTCTCCCAAAGTTCTCCATGGTGTTCTCGGTACTCCAACTGTTGATGTTTTGGTAGCTATGGGAGGTATTAACCTCCACATGTAACCTATTACTTAGAATAGAATATTCCGGAAGCAAGTGAACCTTTAAAAAAATGTGCGGAAACCCTAGAAGACAAGTCAACCTAGAAGAATAAATAATATTAGAATATTATATTCAAGAAACACAAGTCGGATCCACAGGAAAAATATAAACAAAAAGTATAATTACCAGAAAGTCAGGTCGCCCTAGCCAAAAATGTCACTGGACAAATTAATATAAATAGAGCACGTTTTAGCTCATTTTTATACCCAATTAGTATTCAAGTCCTGTGGAGAGTTGTAGTTGCAGCTGAAACTATATATGGAAGGAAGAATAAGGGTGCATGGTCATCTCTTGGTGATTCTCTTGGTGATATTCCTAGTGATATTCTTGCTAAGTATGGCACAAGTTTGAGAGAGGGTAGTGCAATTGTAGTTGTTGCAGTTATGTATGGTACTTGTTCTGTGAATATGGAGACTCTCTCTCTTGTGCGCTACCCATGGAGAAGGAGTGCTCTAATTGTCTTGAGTTGTTGTTGTAGTTAGAAAATAAGGTTTATATGTTGGTTTTGGAGTAGGATTGCTGGAATTACTCTAAGTAATTTTTAGTGTGCTCAGGAGTGGAATATGTGAATGCCTATGGTTGGGTGAAAATGATATCATGACCTTGTCTATGGTTAAACGAGCATACCAAAATTTCAACATGGTATAAGAGATAGTTTTCTTCACAACAGTCTAACCATTGGAAGGAAGATCCTCAGCTTCCCCCATTTCCAAGTTTGTTGAACACTTTATGAACTCACTAAGAAGGTCACCTAAGTAGGGCACATATCTTCCTCAGATCTAATCTACAAATTTATGAAGTTGAGATATTAGGGTTTCCTCATAAAAACACTAGGTTTGCAGTGCTAGTTCCTTCATGCCAGTTCCTTCGTACCAGTTGCAACACTAGTTGCAGTGCCAATTGCAACACCAGTTGTAATACCAGTTGCAACACAATTTGTAGTGCCAACACCAGTTGTAGTGCCAACACCAGCTGTAGTAAATTTTCTATGAAACGTCGGGCCTAATCTTTGGTTGTTCTAGTGAACCTTACCCTAACGCATCTCCAATTACCTTTAGATTTCAAGATGGAGCACTTTGAAGTTTTAGTGTTCTTAATTGCTAGTCGATGCTGCCAGATGGTGCCACTATCTGCCGCTACATGTCATTGTTGTCGGAGGTATGTACTTAGATATGTTTAAATTGTATCACTATTTTGAGTGTGATTGCAGGAGAAGGGATCTCTAGTCCAAGTGAAAATCGTAGATCCATATGTATCTTAGATCCAACACATTTAGAGGAACAACACACTCCATGTTTGATTGTTTTCATATGCCTTTAGATGTCATGGCATTATTGTGACCTTATGAACATATAGTTGTATTTTGATATATTGAAGTTATGATTATCATACTAACCTCTGTTCAAAGTTAAAGTTAGAAACTAAATTTAGTCAAAGTATTAGATTGATTAAGGTTGATACTTTAGAGTTTATTTGCACTACATTCTCTAACTCAGATTTTTGTATAGAAAGCATATTGTCTTAAGTACAAGGGATAGGATGAAGAGAATACTTGTCATCTTGAGTGAAGGAGACTTGCAAGAAAATAAACAAAATTCCTTCGTGAAGATAAGACTCCAGGTTATAGGTTTGATTAAATCAATAAGTTTCCAATTTTCACATATCAGGTTTGATAATTTCTACATTACTAGTTGTTAGTTTTTGAGCTATTATTAAGTTTCTTTTCAATTTACTAGATAACAATAACATAGGTAGGATCACTGAGAGAAACACAATCGCAAGATATATCGTATGTATCCTAGGAAACCCTCATGGGGGAGAAAACCCAACAAAAACTTCCTTAATATAGATAGCCAATACAAAAAACCAAAACACTAGAGAATATCCAACACTGAGCAATGCACCTCTTTCTTCCTTCTTCTCCCAACTGCAGTTATCTCCAAAATCGTGCACTTGTTGAGTGGAATGAGTGAGTGAATGAGGTGCTAGCCTCCCTTATTTATATTAGTTGGCAAGTGTTGGGGAGGTGTCTCTTCACTAGGAAGGGACAACTTCTTTACTTAATGGTTAAAACCACATTAATTAGGCCCGGGGCCGACTTCTTAATTTGCATGATATAATTAGGGTTTGACCAATCCCCAAAAGAGGATTTGGTCATTTACAAAGTCTAACATGATCAATACACAAAAGGGGATTGATCTAATTAATAATAACTCAATAATAAATAGAATATTCTTTGCAGTTACAATATTTCAACACTCCCCTTTAACAAGAAGGGTATTCTACAACATCATCAGGAGAGAGAGATGGTAGCAACATCAACAACATATGGAACACTAACTAGCATATCTATAAATCATCGAAATTTTTTCTCATCATCATTCACAACATGGAGTTGGAGTAGTATCATCATCATCTGCATCAACATGAATTAATATAACACTACTACATCATCATCATCAATAACATCAATAACAACAACATCAATAACAACAACATCATCATCATGGGGCAACGGAATGAGGCAGGTGTTACAACATTTTTGGTACTTTGAAAGTCCCTAAGGAGCTTCCTAGGAATCATAATATTCCCCAGGATATAAAATCCTAATAGATATACGACATCGTACTCTGACAGACCGGCCTTACCGGACCTTTAGGATTTGCCTAGGAATTATAAGATTCCCTAGGATTATAAAACTCCTAATGGAGCTACCACTATTGACCATAGCTAGAATATACATGCACAAGTAATATGACAGACCATCCTTACCATACCTTTGAGATATGTCCAGGAATGATCAATCCCCTACAATTTAAAATCCTAACTGATCTACCCCCTATTGGTCAGGATACCATAGTATCATCAACACCACTCCCCCTTTCGAGGGAGGTCCTTTCAGACTATACTAAGCTTGTCTCGAAAGCACTCAAACTTTACACAAGACAGAGGTTTGGTCAACACATCTGCAACCTGATCATCTGTGCCAACATATTGGAGATTTATGTCTCCTCTCTACACCATATCACAAATGTAGTGATACCATATTTCTATGTTCTTCGACTTGTTTTTTATCACATAGAATGATGGTTGCTTCCATATCCATATCAACTAGACCTGTCAACAACTTTCGTAGCCATATGGCTTCAAAACTAGTGGAATATGCAACAATGTCTTTCATTTCTGTTGTGCTGAGAGAAATAATAGATTGCTTCCTACTCTTCCATGAATTCATGGATGACCCCAGACTGAAACAACATCCTGAAGTGCTCTTTCTATCAAAAACAATTCCATCCCAATATGAATCGGTATAACCAATCATTATAAAGTCTTGGTCTCCATTGTAGAAGAGGCCAAAGTCCAACGTACCCTTAAGGCATATCATCACATGTTTTGTAGCAACATGGTGAACATGTCTGGGATCTACTAGATACTGACTCAAGGTGTTAAAAAATAGCATATATCTGGCCTGGTGTTCGTCAGATACATCAATGATCCAATGATCTATCTGTATAATGTAGCATCAATCAATTTTGATGAAGTATCAACCAGGAGCTTCAACTTTGTTTCCGTGGGTGTATTCATGGATTTACACTCCAACATACCAAACCTCTTCATTATTTCAACTGCATACTTCCCTTGGTTAAGGAAGATCTTCTCTGGGCTCTACCAAACCTCAAGACCTAATAAATAGTGCATTAGGCCTAGGTCTTTCATCTCAAATTATGCAACAAGCTTATTATTACAATCAATGATGAAATTTTCTTCTCCAGTTAAAAAAACGTCATCTACATACAACAACAATATAACAGGATCATCAATCATAACCTTGAATTAAAGGTTATAATCAACTTTACTTTTGGTAAATCCCAATCTCATCAGGAAACTATCAATTCTTCCATACCAAGCTCTAGGAGCTTGCTTCAATTTGTACACATCCTTATTCAATATGGCATCTTCTTGATTTCTTGAGTGTTGCATTTTCATCAAAGGTTACATCTCTATTGATATCAATATGATGGTAACCTAGTATATATATTCTGAAGGCCTTGGAGACCTCACATTATCCAACAAATATTCCCTTCTTTCATGAAAGGTCTAGCTTGGTTCTTCTTTCTTTTGGAATGTGTACAAACACTGGAAAACCAAATATTTTGAGATGTATTACTTCTGGCTTATTTCTGGAGAACATCTCTTCTGGGGCTTTAAACCCAAGTGCACTATGGGATAATTTGTTTTGTACATACACTGTTTTTCTTGCTACTTCTACCCATAAGTGCATTGGAATATCTTGATCATGGATTATATTCTTCATTGCTTCCATTATAGTTATGTTATTTCTTTCTGCTACACCATTTTGTTGAGGATTATAGGGAGTGGTGAACTCCCTCTTAATCCTTGCATCTTTGCAAAATATTACAAACTCTTTTGAGGTGTATTCTCCTCCATTATCTGACCTAAGTGTTTTGATATTTCTTTCAGAGATATTCTCTATCAAGGCTTTGAATTCCTTGAATTTACCAAACACTTCATCTTTTGATTTCAAAAAGTAAACCCAGGTTTTGTGAGAATAATCATCAATAAATGATGCATATCATACCCACTAAGATAGGTGGATGGAATTGGGACACAAACATCTGAGTGGATGAGTTCCAAGACTCCTTTTGCTTTACTATCGCTCTTCGGAAAACCATTCTTGATGTTCTTTCCTTGTGCACATACCTTGAACACACCTTCATGATCAACCTTGAAATCTGGTAGACATGTAACTGCCTTGCTCACATATGGTAAGGACTTGTAGTTGATGTGAGCTAGTATTCTATGCCAAATTTCACATGGATTCTCAGTGGATTGAATCAAGGCTGCATCTCAGTGAACTTTTAATTTATATAGGCCACCTTCTTCTTTTCCAATAAAAACTTCATCTTCTATGGATTTTCCTTTAGGCCACATGAGGACTTCACCATCTATGAATGCAACCCTGAAGCCTTTTTTATATAAAGCTGAGATAGAAAGAAAGTTATTTTTCAAACCTGGTACATATAGTACATCCTTCATATTTATTTGGGTCCCTAAATCAATTTTGTAATTGGATTCTCCTACTCCTTTGATAAGGTATTGATAATCATCTCCAAGTGTAACTTTCTGGGGAAAGTTATTTTCTGTAAGGCTAGAGAGAGTGTTTCTCTGACCTGTCATGTGCTTGGAAGCATTGCTATCTATGAGCCACATATCCTCACCATGTGACACTAATCCTGAGCGGGTAGAGAATATGACATAGTCTTCAATCTTCTCTTTGATCATGTTTGTGGGTGGCTCTTCATCTTCAACTGCATGGGCATGGTGCCTTTTGTTTCTCTTCTTGTATTCTTCTCTTATAGCTAGAAAATTATTATCAATATGTCCCATCTTTTCACAATGGTAACATTGGTAGGATGATAGATTCTTTTCTCTTCTTTGACCTTTCTGAAACTTCTGGAATCTCCTTGGAGGGTGAGATTCTTTATGAATGAATTTATATGGGGAGTGAGAATCCTTATGTGGGTGGATATCCTTCTTGAAGTGATGACTTCTCTTTCCTCCTTTAGTATGAGTAGCTATAGCTTGATCATCATCCCTTAATAGTATTTCTTCTTGGTTAGCTACTCTTTCTTCTTCTTGAACACATTCTTCCCAAAGATTGTCAAATTGTAGTTTTTCCTTTCTGGCACAAATGGTTTGGATGAATGCATCCCAAGGTCTTGTGACACCATTAAGAGTTATCATTATGAGTTCATATTCATCTAGGGTATCTCCAATTACTTCTATTTGTTCCTTCAATTGGGAGATTCTAGAGAAATATTCATGAACTGTTTCTCCTTTCTGCATCTTTGTATTCTTGAGTTGAGTTCTCAAGTTCATCTTTCGGTTAATGTTTCTTCCTTCATATAATATGGTTAGGGAATCAAACATTTATTTTGGGGTATTATTATATTCCACTTGAGGGATCAAGTGATCTTTGATAAAGTCTGCAATGATTCTTTTGGCCCTAACCACGTCCTTCTGGTACTTTGCTTTAGCTGTAGCATCTACGAGTTCTAGTACATTTTATTTGATGAATATTGCTAGGTCATTCTATTCAAGAATGAGTGAAATCCCATAATTCCAGGAATGAAAGTTTTCCACACCTTCTAACTTGTCAACAAGATTGGTGCTTGCAGACATCTTGACCTGGAGCTAGGAAAACTGCCAAAAAATGAAAGTGATTAGAATTTAGATATGAACTTACCAGAAGGTACGCTTAGCTGAGGTGAGTAGCCTGGTGCAGTCAGTTTTCTGAAAATCCAACTTTTACCCCTTGAAACTGAGCTTGCACAATTCTGGACTGGTACTTTTGATATTGGTTCTAGTTTCTTGGTTTTCTAGTACTAGTGAAAACTAGGGTTTCACTTTCTAGAGTTATGTCCACTGGAAAAGTGCACTCAATATACCAATGAGCTCACTAGGCTATGGCGCACTTCCTTGATGATTTTTAGGTTGAAATTATCTTCCAATAAAAATCCCTAATTTCTTGTACGACAACACTGACTCTTTTTCTTATCCAATGAAAGGTGTTCTCTTAAACTTAGCTCTGATACCATGTTAGTTTTTGAGATATTATTAAGTTTCTTTTCAATTTACTAGATAACAATAACATAGGTAGGATCATTGAGAGAAACACAATCGCAATATACACAATATTTATCTTGGGAAACCCTCATGGGGGAGAAAACCCAACAAAAACTTGCTTAATATAGATAGCCAATACAATGCCAAGACAATGAGCCAAAACATTAGAGAATATACAACACTGAGAAATGTGCCTCTCTCTTCCTTCTTCTCCCAACTGCAGCTATCTCCAAACTTGCGCACTTGTTGAGTGGAATGATTGAGTGAATGAGGCGCTAGCCTCCCTTATTTATATTAGCTAGTAGGTGTTGGGGAAGTGTCTCTTCACTGGGAAGGGCCAACTTCTTCACTTAGTGGTTAAAACCACATTAATTAGGCCCGGGGATGACTTCTTAATTTTCATTATATAATTATGGTTTGACCAATCCACAAAAGGGGATTTGGTCATTTACAAATCCCGACATGATAAATCCACAAAAGGGGATTGATCTAATTAATAATAAATAGAATACTCTTTGCAATTACAATATTTCAACAGTTGTGATAACAATCCTTGAAAGGTTATATTACTACTAAATACAATGAATACTTGGCATCATATGCGAACTACTGATATAAATTCTTTCATGGTGAACTAACATATCCTCTAGAAGATATTTCTTATTATTTTATTTTTATTTTGGTTCTTGTTCCAGGAAGGTCACAAGCAATAGCTCTGAGAAGGAGCTACTGTGATTATTGTTCTCATTCTTATTTTTATTATTATAAGAGTATTATTCTTGTTTACTATTTTTCCCTTTCTGTTCCTTGTTCTAAGTAGGTCACATGTGAGAACTCTGAGGGAATCTATAGTGACAGTTGCAGTAGAAAACATATTAGATGGTATATATTTTGAGACATGGAGTAGGTTATCTAGATAATAAGTTGTATACACAACCGCATGCATCCATGTACCAAAGAAGAAGAAGAGGAATAAGGGTAATTTTGTGAGATACATAGTATCTCATATGGAGATTGATTGTAAGGAGAAGAAGGCTCCAAAGATGATGGAACAAATCCCTCTAGTGCAGTTGATCACTCTTCAGATCATCAGGAAGAGTTAGTAGAGCTAGAAGGTCCTACCTAGAATCGTTGTAGTAACCAAAAAGAGACCAGTGTGGTCCCATGAAAATTTGCAGGATGCAACATTGATGATCCATATCATGAGGAGCAAATGGCTCTAAAGATTATACAGACTCAGAGGGATTCAACCTTCAGAGGGAGAATGGAGACTCAAATACTTTCAGATTCTGATGGAAGAGATAGATGTCTTCCGTAACTGACAAAAAAATGTCATGGGTTGAGAAGGATAGATAGAATCCTCAAAGGCTTTGAGGAGATATGAGATATTATGTGAAGATTCCCTTGCTTCATTAGACTTGCTATAGTGAATGAGGAGGAATCTAGTCAGAAGGACTTTGATACATATATTTTCCTTGGTTTCGAGACCAAAAGGGAAGTAAGTGGTGGCTTCCAAGTTGATCTACAAGATCAAGCATGTTGCAAATAAACATCCTAGATATGTACAAAGCATGATTTGTGTCCAAAGGATTCTCCCAACAAGTGGGAGAAGAATATGATGAGACACTTTCTCTAGTATATTTCTACCGATGAACATGTAGCATATATGTTGACCAAGCCTCTGTCAGGGACAAGCTTGGAGTGGTCCAAATGATTTTTTTTTCCAATAGTGAGAAGTGATGTGTTCCCCAGTAGAGGGAAGTGATGAGATCCCCAATACTGGTATGATAGCCCAATGTAGGTTGGTATGCTACCCCAACATAGGTTGGTAATCCAATGCATGTTGGTATGCTACCCCAACACAGGTTGGTACTCCAATGCAGGATGGTATGCTACCCCAGCTCAGGTTGGTACTCCAATGCAGGATGGTATGCTACCCTAGTGTAGGTTGGTACTCCAACGCAGGCTGGTATGCTACCATAGCACACATTGGTACTCCAATGTAGGATGGTATGATACCCCAGTGCAGGTTGGTACTCCAATGCAAGATGCTATGATACCCCAATGCAGGTTGGTACTCCAACGCAAGCTGATATTCTACCCCAATGGAGGTTGGTACTCCAATGCAGGCTAGTATTCTACCCTAGGGTAGGTTGGTACTCCAACTCAGGTTGGTATGCTACCCCAACGTAGGTTGGTACTCCAACAAAGGTTGTATGCTACCCCAATGCAGGTTGGTACTCCAATGCAGGAGAGTATGCTACCCCAATGCAGGTTGGTACTCCAATGCAGGAGAGTATGCTACCCAAACGCAGATTAGTACTCCAATGCAGGCTGGTATGTTATCTCAACGAGGTTGTTACTCCAACACAGGTTGGTATGCTACCCCAGAACAGGTTAGTACTCCAACGCAGGTTGGTACTCCAACACAGGTTGGTATGATACCCCAGCGCAGGCTAATATGCTACCCCAACACAAGTTGGTACTCCAACATAGGATGGTATGCTATCCCAACACAAGTTGGTATGCTGCTCCAACGAATGATGGTATATTACCCTAGTGCAGGTTGGTATGCTACTCCAAGAAAGGCTGATACTTTGCTCCAGTGAAAGTGTAGAACTTCCTATGACATATAGATCCGTGACTGAAAACATGACAATGAGCGAGGTGTGTATAGGCGTAGAAGCAATGATGATGGTCATGCCAAGAGAAATACCTACCTCGTTAAGAGGGATGTTAAATTTTTGAGTCATATTCTGTGTGAGATAATGAGTTACTAGTTTTGTATGAACTAGATACCGACCTGTAGTGTCGAAAATTATTCCCAGTTAGAGTGTCAATCATTAGCATCAGAGGTTACTATATGGAGGGCCAAATA
The DNA here is from genome assembly GCA_009831015.1 of Picea engelmannii. NCBI lineage: Eukaryota > Viridiplantae > Streptophyta > Pinopsida > Pinales > Pinaceae > Picea > Picea engelmannii. The sequence goes on along the minus strand of ML777524.1, from coordinate 877,427 downwards.
GTTGTGTTGGAGGTGTTTTCCAGCTAGATTTATAATGTGGGACTATGATGGTGATACTTGTTACATGATCTATTTGATCATATGATAGCTTATGTGGCTATGGTGATGCTACTTGTAGACTGGTATGCAAGACCATGTGAGTCTTTCCCATGCCATGTGAGATGGATGGATGTGTTTGAGACCACTACATGAAGAACATTTTAATTAATACATCCCTGGATAAGAGGGAGTGTTGGTGTTTTAGTAGCCGTGGGAGGTATTAACCTCCACATGTAACCTATGACATAGAATAGAATATTCCAGAAGAAAGTGAACCATTAAACAAATGTGTGGAAACCCTAGAAGAAAAATTGACCTAGCAGAATAAATAATATCAAAATATTATATTCCAGAAATATAAGTTGGTTCCATAGGAAAAATATAAACAAAAAATATAATTACTAGAAAGTCAGGTCAGCCCAGCCAGAAAAGTCACTAGACAGATTAATGTAAATAGAGGACATTTTAGCTCATTTGTGCACCCAGTTAGTGCACAAGTCTTTTGGAGAGATGTATTTGCAGCTGCAACTGCATATGCAAGGAGGAATAATGGCTCATTTTCATCTCTTGGTCTTGATCTCTCTCTTGGTGATTCTCATGGTGATATTCTTAGTGATATTATTGGTGATATTCTTGTTAAGTATGGCACAAGTTTGAGAGAGAGAGTAGTGTAGCTGCAACTACTACAATTCTGTATGGTAATTGTTCTGTGAATATGGAGACTCTCTCTCTTGTGCGCTATCCTTGGAGAAGGAGTGCTCTACTTGTCTTGATTTGTTTTTGCATCTAGAAACTAGGGTTTATCTGTTGGTTTTGGAGTAGGCTTGCCTAAATTATTCTAAGTAATGGTTAGTGTGCTCAGGGGTGGCATATGTGAATTCCTATGGTTCGGTGACAATGATGTGACATTGTCTATGGTTAAACAAGCATACCAAAATTTCAACATTAACCATAGTATTTGGTTGACGAGGAGGTGATGGAGGAGGAGATGGAATGGGAGACGTATGTAAAGGTGTATGCAAAGGAGGAGTAGAGGAAGGATTATTTCCAACAGTTTTGATTATGGTTTTTCTAATCTAGATAGGAACTTGGAAATGAATAGGTTCGATACCTAACCTCTATCTCTGTGCTCTTGTAAGACCACCTAATTCCTGGACAATGGAATCTATAGAATCACAAGATCCTTGAGAAATTTCTCCTTGATTTCTAAGCTCTTCTATTCACTTTCTTATTTGTTGAAATTCTGGAGAACTAAGAAAACTGGAGGAAATATCACTTACAATACTTTGAATTGGAGATTCTAACTGTGAAATAACAAAAGATATTATGGGAAAAGTTGATCTACTTGAATGGTATTTAGTTTTGTTTGTTGTTTTGTCCATTCATTATCAGATCACCCTCCTTCTAGCGCCAAAAATGTTGATAGTCAAATATGACCATGTTCAACATTCAGGAATCACTCGGTCAGGATACCAATTAGACCCTTATCTATTGTAAATGGAAATTCCAACTGGTTTAGGTCCAGTTACCTATAACTATTCTAATCTATAAAATAAAACTAAATAAAAAATATATACGCTTGCTAGTTGATTGTAGAGATTTTATCTTTATTTGAATAAGAAACTGAAATATAAATATATACAGATTTAAAACTATGTACAAGAAAAAGACTAATTCTAATTATCATAAAATTTACCCCTACGAAAGGGGAAATTTTTTTCTCTTTAAGACAAGAAGTAGTTTTGATGAAAATAAAAATTAACTAAAGTGAATAAAACTAAAAAAAATGTAATGCCGGAGCCCAAATTCAGATAGTCTATGAATTTAAGTAAGGTAAACATTATTCTAAAGATATAGATATTCATAACACATGTCTGAATAAATTCACTGAGAATGAAACAATAAACATGTTTAAATAGTTAGCGCATACTCATAATCACAACAATAATTCATATACATAATAACCACTGAAATGATGTGTTAAATAAAAACAATGAAATTGATCTAATTTATTAGCAGTAATCAACTAAATCAATTGTAATTCCACCAACACATACACCAAAAAAAAACTTTGATTTCAAAAAATGAGCGCTCAGATATCGATAATAGTACCGAATACCGATTACTTATATTAATATTAAAAGTCACAAAAAGATTCAGTATAATGTATCAAAACATAGACTTGTACAATAGTGCATATGTTTATATTTCTTCTTCAAAAAATTGAACCCCCCAATTTATAATCTTTCTTTCAATGTTTTATATTGAAGGAATTCAAAACAAAACTTAACTTCCATAACTACAAATAGTTATCTATTTAGAATGGGAAGTTAACAAAATTGTTTAATTTCCAAATCAAAGTACATGAAATAAACATTAATTAACTGTTTAATTTTTAAAATTCTTCCTGGAAAACTAATTCTTATATTTTCCCGTGTTCCTTCAGGTCATTTCTTTTACACCTGTAAAACAAAAATGAAAAGACCAAAATTAATAAAACATAAAACAAAATTAGAGTTGCTACATAATTTTAAATTTTGTAGCTACTCATTTATTAATGAAAAATAACAAAAATGAAACTAAACTCAAAACATTAAAATCATACCAATAAACAAGAAATTTAATCATTGAGTATTATTAGACATAGTCTTAAATTCTGAGTTAACGAAAATCTTAACTCCCAGTGAGTTGATGTTAACCGTTTCTCCCTTTTTGTCCTTCTTGAGACCTAAAAACTGTCTTCTTTGGCTATCGAACAAAGATTTATTTTCTTCCTTAAGTAATTGGTTTTCTAATTCCAAATCGATTAAGTTTTCATGTAGCGCTAGAACCACTGAATAGTATTTGTCCTTCCAGAACGAATCCTCCAGATTGAGATCGATTTTAGTTTTTCCCTTCTTTGTTTCTTCAATGACCTTTTCAATGGGTTCCTGCAAAAAAATGTGCTGAGGGGATGATACTTCTTGATTTGTAACCAAATATTCATCTTAAATTTGGACAGGAGAACCGATTTTGGAAGTTTTTCTGAACTTATTTCTGAGCATTCTAGATATTTTCCTTCCTTGCCACTTGTTCATAAATCAACTAAAACCCTGTAATCATCATTATTTTTGTTAATAGGTGGGTCAAACTAAGATGCAAGAGAATATACTATGACATCTTTGGAAGCTTCAGAAGAAACTTGAGGCGCTTCACTAAAAATGAAAGACTCTCGCTTGAGGTTAAACTTTACATCTTTACTGTGTGTAACCCTCACAACGTTTTGTTGAGAAATATAATTTTGAGGGCAAGACAAAACAGGATCTTCTATAGGATTTAGGGTTTCTACCTCAGAAATATAAGTCTATAAATCTGACTCAGAGTTCTCTTGAAAATGATTTCTTTTGACAAAATCTTCCCAAAAATCGCCATTCTGTTTTAGCTAAAACTCAACTAGAATTTTCACTAAACCATGGTGAAAACCATTTCTTTCTGAATTGATGTTTTTTCTCTGATAAAATTGTGCCATTTTTTAAAGGATTTTAAGTAAGAGAACCATCATGTTCAATTCGTGATCCATGAATACCATTAAGGATCGAAAATGATATATAAATAAAAGGCTATATCTTCCCTCACAAGTGATAAAACCTTAATAACACTTAACAAAAAATGACATTTTTCTTTGACTAGAGATATAGGCATACCTTTGTAATAATATTTTCATTCGGGGGAAACCAAGATTTCTGACTAGGGAATCTCCTTCATTCTTTTGGTCTTAGACCAACATTCCCCTTTTAATGGAAATTTAGTCACCCTGGCTATTAATTCTTTGTCTATATGTAACTCTATATCTCCAATTTTAGCGCGTTTTCCATTGAAACTTAGTGCAAAATATTTGGTGACCTGCAAATTGTAACCATTAAACATGCACAAGAATTCTAACCAACCAACCCTTTGAAAGGTTGGAAAATAGTCATCATGAGCTTCAATAAGCTCGACACTAGGTTCGATTTTGATATTTTACTATACCACAATTAAAAAGACCCTCATGAATTCCTAACATGTTTTCACTCACAGGAAAACGAAACACAACTTCAATACATGAGTAAAAAATATCAATTCAAGGAAATTTACTGTATATAATATTTGACCCAAGGTAATAATTCGTGGATATGGTGCGACACCACAACACTACATGGAGGAGAGTAATTAATATTTGGGAAAGGAGAACTGTTCATATGTAGTTTGAAAATACCTTGATCTAATTTCCATTAAGGTCATTTAGAACTATGATGAATAGGTTAGACCCGATGTCCATATACATAATATCAAACAATTGTTTTTGGATCGTGGGCATCATGGTAATAACATGATTATGATAAGCTAGCTAGGATTTCATAAATTGTGGTTAATCGTTGGAATATTAATATTTTACCCAAACAAAACATGTTAATAAAATTTTAAACCAACAACATAATAAAATATTGTAACTTGCCATATATTGTAGCTCATATAGAATCTTGTTCAAAGTGTGTGTGAGAAAAATCGTCAAGGACATAACAATTAGAAACATTTGATAACTTGTAAGTCAAAAATACATATTTTTTTTTATGAAATTAAATATATCCCAGAATAAAATTTCATTAAAGGCTAAATGAAAATTCAAAAAACTTGAGAATATGATCAACAAAATTGTCAAAACTGAAAACAATACTCAAGTGAAAAGAATTTAAAAAAAAAAAAATCATTTTCAAAATTAAAAGAAAATAAGGGGACCCCAAATTTATTTATATCACAAAATTTGGGAGGTTGTTGTCCACCACAACACTCCTCTAATTATTTCGGCTCTGAACCTTGTTTGACTTCAACATTAGAACTTGTTCCTAAGTTGGAAATAGTTCCTCATACACTACTATCCATAGATTTACCATTATCAAAGAAGAGTGGTATTTTCTCATCTACAACATCTCTATTAATCACAATTTTCTTTGTAGATACATCTAGTTGTCAGTATGATTTAGGCTTCTTACCATAGACAATAAACATATATACCTTTTTATTTTCATATAAGTTACTTCTCTTTTCCTTGGGAATGTGTGAAAGAGAAATACAAGAGAAAAAAAATTAAAATTACCTAAAGAAAGTTTTAGCCTTCTATTCCATGAAATTACTCCTAAAGAATAGGTTGTAGCCTTCTCTTGTTTAAATTCAATTCAACCTATACACATCCATAGGTTGATATGGAAGTGTATAGGTTTGTATAAATTCAAATAGGAATTATAATTACATATTGAATAAAAACACTAGCAAATTTGGGTCATTTTACGACGGCTATTTCGATGCTCTTGTGACGTTATGTCATGGATATTGTGACGAATCTTGAGTTTCTCAAATGTTGTTTCATGTGACATGGAAATTTTGATGAACTTGAAGTAACATCGCAAGAGTGACGACCATAGGGAACTTCTCACAATTGCGACAAAAAAAGAAATATCGTCGTCAATACGACTAAGTGACGAAATCATCGAAATAACGACACAGTAGGGAAATCATCACACACTCGACAATATAGGAAAAGTAAGTGAAACCAAATGTTCGTCGTTATTGCAACGAAAACATGGTATTGTTGGATCATGTTTTCATTGATGCCAATGGTTTGATTGATTGATGTCATTGATTGATGTCAAAAGATTGATTGATTGATGATTGATGTAATATAATATGTATTTTCCTTGATGAGAATGCATAGATGAAGATGGATCAATGAGTTGTCATTGATATGATGAAGATGGATCAATGAGTTGTCATTGATACA
>ML777524.1:839924-850037 GCA_009831015.1 Picea engelmannii | reverse complement strand
ATATATATATATATATATATATATATATATATATATATATATATATATATATATATATATATATATATATATGACCCTTTTTCAAACATATAAAAAAATATGCAAATTTGTTGAATCCCCTCTTTCTGCATCATATATTGTCATATTGTAATGTTTAAGTATGGATAAAGAGACTTTGGTAGCAAAAATTCTTAATGGTGGAGTCCATGTGTATTCTTTGTAAGGATTACATAAAGGTGAATATCGTCACATAGAAAGCTGCTAGACAAGTGAAACTCACAGAGTCAAGAAAACTGGAGGAGTTCTTGCATGCATACAATTATTGAGGTTTAATTTTGATTCTTACACTATGTTGAAAACATTTTTATCCAGTATCCTTAATTGGATAGGCATTGGTCTTGACAAATTACACCATCCATTTTATTATAAACATTACATCAAAAAAATTTCTTTACTAAGGTTTCCCCCCTAGTGTCGAAACAAAAACAACCTAAAGTGAGTGGAAGATTTCTTGAGGTGACAATGGGAAACCTTCCTAAGTGCCCCTAGAAGTGTACTTTCTCAAAGGAATTTTTAACATTTGAAGTGCATGTTTGGGAGGTAACAAGTATCACAAAAGGTTAGGATATATCATGACAAGAGAAACATACTATAGATAGTGAAGGGGTGTAGGATAAGAACTCAAGAAAAATTAAACCAAGCAAGAAAAAGGAACGGGCAATCATGAATATGCCTAAGAAATCTAAAGGTCCAAGAGAAACAACAAGGAAAAAAAACAAAAAAATGGCTAAATGTAATCAACCAAGCATTCAATCAAAGTTCAATTAACAAGCATATGGTGGCAAATAAACCAAATAGAAAAGATGAAATAAAGATAAGTTGTGAATCATACCTACACTAACTTGTGGTTGGCAAGTTGACATAGAGTGTTGATAATGACTATTGAGATCTTTTGTAGCTATACTTGTTAAGTAACCTCCAAACTATTTCCATGTTATATTTAATAGAAGGGTTTCATTAGGGAAAATGAGCATACAAGATGCGTCGAATGGAAAAAGGATGAGGAATTTTGTTGTGTTGTTAGTAACCCATTGGAGAACAAAGGAGAGAACTAGAAACTAGATGACCAATAGGGTTCTTTTCAATCCATACAACTACAAAAACTCAAGTGTTTCCTCACCTTCCACCCTTTCAAGGAAAATAAAACAATGAATATATGTAGCTTCATTCAAACAAACCTAACATTGATGAAGCACACTACACTTGAGGAAATTAGATGATACAAGAAAGACAAGACTCACTCTAGCCAAATAATAAACATGATCATAAGAGCACTAGGAATGTCCCAACAAAAAGACTACTATGAGAAGGAAAAAGGAGTAGGGCCATAAGGAGTTGAAGGTAGGCCAAGAGGCCAAAAAGGAGGAATAAGAGTTTTAAGGAAAACTGAGAGGCCAAGAGGAGCATTGAGAGGATAAGAATGGGTGATAAGAGGTAGTAGAGATATTGCAAGGCCAAATGAAGGATCAAGAGGTTAGGTCGAGGGGAAAAGGTAGTTTGAATAGGATAAAAAGGAGGTCAAGAGTATGCAGAGGGGTGGAAGACTAGGGACAAGAGGCTTGGATGCTACAAGTCCAAAGAGAGCAAGGAGATGCACCACGATCCCAAAGAACTATTGAGAATCACAAAACAAAATAAACAAAGTACCAAACCTAGGTTTGGCAAACCAAAAAAACTACCTGCAAGGCAAAGGCATGGGTTTATGGTGGATAGTGCTACAAACATGGTGGTTTCCATAAGTTGTGAAAACAAATGGGTTACTACTAGGGCTATTGCAATGGTAAGGAAGAACATGAGAGTTATTGAAAAGCATCAACTATGGTTGTAAAAAGTACTTAGATCTACACTGTATGAAAGTTGTGAGCAATGGGAAATTAGGTTGGGGTTTTTCATGCAATTTATAAAATTTGAACAACCTATTTTAAGAAAGGGTGAACTAAAAGAGGAAAACAAAGAGAAAATAGTTGCAATGATGGAGGCCACACATGAAAGAAAACTTGTAATAGATTATAGGATATTAACAATAAATCAATAAAGCCAGAATGTTCACTTTTAATGACTTCAAATGCTAATTTTTGTAGGGTAATCACCATTCTTGGTGCCCTTGCATGTGCCCTCGACTACTTCCCTTGGTTACGCGCTCCACAGATTCTGTGAAGACTATCTCCTTTCTCCTCGCAGATAGGCGTGCTCCCCTTGCTCTCCTCAGGGACTATCCCTTTTCTCCTTGCAGACTCGCATGCTCCCCTTGCTCTCCTCACAGACTATACCCTTTCTCCTAGCAGACTCACATTCTCCTTCTCTCCTCACAGAATATATGTAATGTTCATGACTTGTCTAGTCTAGGAAACACTGCTAATGTGTGTGTAGGATCAAAGGTTTACAACATATAAATGATCATACAATTAATAAATGCAACAAAGGACTGCAAAGTTTGTATTATGATATCTCTGTGGATTACAAAATGGACAACTGTGGCTAAATAAAATGATGATACTCAAATATATCAACAGACAAAGGATCTTAGCCAGAATACAAATAAGCAACTAAAAGATAATACCCGAAATATGGGAGCATTGCGGAATCAATGGATGTGCTGGGACTACGACAACTCTAATGGTAATTGCTGGAAGTTTGGAAAGTTCGCCCTGGGAGCTATACTTCTCGGAATGGCCCGAAAACTATCCCAAATGATGCGCCTTACTCTAGTCCTCAGTACTGGTATTTGTCGGACCCATCTATTGATGAATCTGGACCTTGGATGGATACACTTGGGGGAGTGCGCCCCTCTTCTTCTGGAAAAATGAATCCTAGTGATTCCACCATTGGAATCAGACAAGATATGTCTCAAAATGATTGCCTTGGTCTACTGGGAAATGGGTCAGAAGGGTTTCCCTGAATCTGGTCTGATGCTTGCTCTGGAACCCCAAATGTGCCCGCCAAAAATGTCGCACGTCCAAGTTTGAAAAATGCATCCCAGTCGATTCCTCTGTCGGAATCTGATGAGGAACCAAGAAAAAGATGCACCTTTACCTCCTCTCAAATGGGTCAGAGGAAAATCTTGGAATTCTCCCTGGATGGGATAAGTAAAAAAAAAAACCTCTCAGAAGCTATGCCCTCACTCTGGATGAATGCGCCCTTGCTGCTGAACACTGTGTAACTGCTGCTGAAGAATGATGGAAAACTTGAATGATCTTCTCGGTGACTAGGGTGTGTCTCTCAACGCTGAAATCGACCAATTAGTGTCTTCCTCCTGTAATCCACTAAACTATCTCTCCTGAGATGTGCTTCTTCTCCTCAATGACAAGCCATAATCTGCATAATGATGAATTAGGTTGCTGACCCTTCCTTTATAGCTTTCCAAAAATCTAAATCATGATAAAACCCTAATTCTCTGTTGACTTCCAAAACTCTAAATCATTGTTGAAACCCTAATTCACTGTTGACTTCTATTTTTAGCTCATAATGAATTAAAATAATTTTTAACCCTTTTTAGCTCAATGTCACTTTTCGAATATAACACCTGTGACTGGAGTGACCTCTAGTAACCCCATTTACCCTTATTTTTCCCTGGATATAGTCTAACAGGGTGGTTTAGACCAGTAAGCCTCCTCTTTGGAGCTCCTATTTGAAAAGAGACATTACAGTCCTCCCTTCCCAAAATTGCTTGTCCTCAAGCAATACCAGTCTAGGGTGTTGCAACACCTGCTTGATCTCCCAAGTAGAGTCCTCTACTGGAAGCCCTCTCCATCTGATCAAACACTCTCTGATGACCTTGATCCTCAGTTTCCGCTCCCGAAACTCCAAAACCTCCTCTAGAACTAACTCCAACTGTCCCTCCTCATCCAACGGGGGAAGCTCCTCTGATGTGCTAATGAATTGTCCCACTTCCTTTTTGAGGCAAGACACATGGAACATGTTATGAATATTGCTCCCCTCTGGAAGCTCTAGCTCATAAGCAACCTTGCCTACTCGGCGCATGATCCAGTAAGGACCATAAAATCTGGGCTTGAGCTTCTTGGCCCCACTCTTCTTTAGAGATGATTGTTTGTAGGGTTGGAGTCTCAAGAAAACCAAATCTCCAACCTCAAGGATGTTCTCTATCCTGTGCCTATAGGCACTTATCTTCTGTCAGTTTTGTGTCACCTGCAGGTTCTCTTTCAACAACTTGAGAATCTCCTGACTCTCTATGATCCAGTCCTTGGCCTTGGGAGCTCTTCTCTCCCCAAATACCAAGTCTACCAAAGTGGGAGCATCATATCCATACAATTCTAGGAAGGGTGTCATACCAATGGACATGTGGAAGGTGGTGTTGTAGCAATGTTCTCCTAAATGTAACCACTTTACCCACGTTCTCTGCTATCCTCCTACATAGTTCCTCAAATACCCTTCACCCACTTGTTGACAATCTCAGTTTGCCCATCTATATAAGGGTGATATTTTGTGCTAGGTTTCAAATCCATCCCCACCAACCGAAAAAACTCTCTCCAAAATGTCCCTATGAACTGACTCTCCCTGTCACTGATGATGTTCTTCGGCAACCCATGAAGTCTGAAGACCTCCTTGAAGAAAATATCGACTACCTGAACTGCACTGTACTCTGTCAGTATGGCATAAAAGTGAGAAAAATTGGTCAATATGTTGACCACTACATAGATAGATTCCTTGCCCTAGACCTTGGGTAGACCTGTGATGAAGTCCATAGATATATTCTCCCATTTCTACTTTGGAATGGGGAGTGGCTGAAGTAGCCCTGCTGGAAGAGAATTCTCTAAATTTTTCTACTGGCAAGTCACACACTCACTGACGTGTCTCATAACGTCCTGTTTGAGGCCCTTCCATGAGAAACTCTCTCTGATCTGTCTATAGGTTTTGAAAAACCCCTGATGGCCTGCTAGAGGTGAATCATGAACTGCGGTGAGGATCTTCTTCTTGAGCCCTGAATCTGGCACCAAGTAGACTCTATCCTTGTAAAATATGACATCGTCAATGAACCTATACCAGTCATCCTATATCTTCCCATCCATTACCTCACAAGCGAACTTGTTCTTGGAATATTCCACTAACAAGTGGTATTTCCAATCCGCTAAAATCTCCATCAAAGAACATGTCATAGGTCTCCTCGATAGTGCATCAGCCACAATGTTTTTCTTCCCCTTGACATACTCTATGTCAAATTTGAATTCTTGTACCTTCGTCACCCATTTTTGTTGGCGTTCATTGAGGTCCTTCTGCTCAAGGAAATACTTCAAACTATTGTGATTGGTCTTGACCACGAATTTGTTGCCCACCAAATATTGTTTGAACTTGGTCAAGGCATGCATGATTTCCAACATTTCCTTGTCATACATGGAGTACAACCTCTCAGGTTGACTAAGCTTTTAGCTCTCAAATACAATGGGTTTTCCTCCTTGCATCAAAACTGCACCGATCCCTTTGCCGAATGTGTCACATTCTAGTACAAATGGCAAGGTGAAGTCTAGTAGCGCCAACATTGGACAAGTTCCCATGATTTACTTCATGTGATGAAAGGATTCCTATGATTTATCAGTCCATATGAAGGCCCCATGCTTGGTAAGATCTATCAGTGGTGCTCTAAGCTGAGAAAAACCCTGGAAAAACCACCTGTAATAGCTGCACATCCCAGAGAAGCTTCTCAATTCTGTCATGATCCTGGGTGTCGGCCAATCTAGAATGGCCCTGATCTTCTCTTGGTGCACTTGTACCCCCTGTGCACTGATGATGTGTCCTAATTAAAGTAGCTTTGTCATACCGAACTCACACTTGGAGTCTTTGGCATATAATGATTGTGCCTCCATGATACTCAATACCTCATCTAGGTGCCTCCTATGCTCTTTCCATGACTGACTATAGATCAAGATGTCGTCGAAGAAAATCAAGACTGATTTCCTTAAATGATCCCTGAATATATGGTTCATGCAAGATTGGAATGTAGCGGGTGCATTGGTTAGCCCAAATGGCATAAATAGGAACTCGAAGTGACCAAAATGACATTGAAATGTCATCTTCTCTATGTCCTTCTCTCATATGTTGATCTGATGATATCCAAAGCATAGATCAATTTTTGAGAAGAAAACTACCCCATGTAGTTCATCCATCAACTTGTCAATGCGTGGGATAGGGTATCGGTTCTTGATGGTTTTCTTGTTCAAGGCTCGGTAATCAATGCAAATGCACATGGTGCCATCCTTCTTTAGAACTAAGACAACTGAAGAAGCAAATGGGATGTTTCTAGGTCTGATGTGTCCCATCACCAACAATTCCTTGATTTCCTTCTCTATCTCATCCTTGAACCTCCTAGGATGATGATAGGGGGGGTGATCATAGGTTTGGCCCCCTCCTCCAACTCAATGGTGTGCTCAAACCCCCTGTTAGGTGGTCTCCCTGGTGGAATTGGCTCAATGACCTGCTGTTGTGGTCCCAATAAATTCTTGATCTCTGTATGGTACTGTTTTTGACCTTCTGAATCCTTCCAAGTAGTGATCAAGCATTCTGTGGCATATGCTACCTCCCCATGTCTGCATATCCTCTCAATCCTCTTGGCTAAAACTGTCTTGGGTGCTCCTATCAACATACATCTTAGAACAACCTTCTTCCCATCCTGATCTCTGAATCCCATTTCCAAGGTTTGGTAGTTGGTGGTGATTTTTCCCCGGTAATCATCCACTGAACTCCTAACACCACATCTGTGTCCGATAGGTCAACCACATAAAATGTGTCTCCCACTATGTAGTTTCGTAACTTCATCTCTAATTTTGGAATTCTGTCTAAACACTCCACTATGTGGCCATCTGCTACTGCAACATCAAACCCCTCAAACTCCTCTGTCTGAAGTGCCCGTCTCGATACTAGTGAAGCATCGATGAAGTTGTGGGTGGCCCCACCATCTATCAGGGTGATTTCCTATTTCCCCTGAATAATCCCTATGATACAGAGGGTATCATACCTGGGAACACCAGAAAGGGTCGCTATGACTCCTCCCTTTGTTGGTTTCCTCCTGTTAGCTTGCTCTGGTGGTTTTGGGACTACTGGAGGATGGGCTCCTGCCGGTGTCGGTGGTCTACGGGGAGGTTGCTCCTATGAACAAGTGGATCCATTGTCCTGCTCCTCCTCCTCACTGTCCATGTTGTCTGTTTCTACCTTAATATAATGAATCTCTCCCTTTCCCATGCACCTATGGCTTGGGACCCAAGGATCTCTGTAGCTAAATAAAATCTTCTTCCTCATAAGCTCTCTCCTAGTCTCATAACCCAACTTCTCCTTTCCCTTCCATTCTCTCTGGAATGGATTCCTATATTGATCCCTCTAGGCACAAATGGTTTGGAGAAAGTTTTAGTCTTTGGCACTGAGTCTGCCATATCTCGAGTGTGAAGGATGGAATCCTACAAAGTGGGAGGTCTATGTGCCTTCACCCATCCTCTCAAAGGATCCGTGAGTCCTTCTTTGAATAACATGATCATCCTGGGCTCTGATATATCTGTCACTACCACGGCTACCCGCTGAAACTCTGTGATGAACACCTCTGTTATGCTAGTTTGTCTCAACTGGGCTAGATCCCTAAAGTGTATCTCAGGACCTTCCTATCAAACCTATCCATGAGCCTATCTGTAAAATCCCTATAGGAGGTGATGCGACTATGACCCAATGTCACCAGTCCATGATACCACCACTTGTGTGCCTCACCCTCCAAGTTTAAGGTCGTGAAACTGATGGCCTCTGTCTCGGTCATATGGTTGAGCTTGTAATACGTGTCTAGCTTCTGTACCCAAGATCTGGTAGTGTGTTTGGACAATCCGTCGAAAGAAGGGATGGTGAGTTTCCCAACTTTTCAGATGAAATTGAGGTTATGCCCCTACTGTTGTTGTGGTCCTCCCCTCTGCGACTCTCTGGGGTGGTTCTTGAGTCTAAGTCCATAGTACTCAACTAAGGTCATGTCCTAATTGAAGTCATGAACCAATGCTATGTACTCCCTCCTATACTCTGCAATGTCATCTGCATGAGTGGGTGGCCTCTGTGCTATCGATGGCGGTGCTACTACCAAAGGTGCCCTCTGGAAACTGGGAAACAAGGGTCTGGGAATCCTACTTGTAGAGATGTATGTATGAGAGGGTGACTGGGGTCTACTGCCTGCTCCTGAGTTCCCCTATGCTACGTGTGGGACTTGTTTGTTTGGGGTACCCACTCTAGCCAATCTATCAACCACCTATGCCAAGGAATGAGACATGGTCCATTGACTAGCTAACATATCATTGATAACTTACATGAAAGATGTTTCTGGATCTACGGGGGCCTTGCCCTTGCCCTCTAGTTGCTCATATTTGTCTCCTAGCATCCTCTCTACCTCGTGCTCTACCCTTCTCTCTGCTTCTCTATGTGCCTCTTACTCTTCCTCTGAGCTAGGAGGAAAAGGGGCAAAATCAGGCCTATGCCTTCTTTCCTTATGCCTGTTGTAAGTGACATATTTGTCAGCTATGTGTTCATGACCCTCTGGGTCTTCTACTGCACTCATTGTCTTTAGTCACAGGCTGGTAGGACTAAAGCTCTGATACCACTATAATGTTCCTGACTTGGCTATTCTAGGAAACGCTGCTAATGTGTGTGTAGGATCAAAGGTTTACAACATATAAATCATCATACATATAATAAACATGACAAAGGATTGCAAAGTTTGTATTATGATGTCTCTGTGGATTACAAAATGGTTGAATGTGGTTGAATAAACTAACGATACTCGACTAGATCAATAGACAAAGAATCTTAGCTAGAATACAAATAAGCAACTAAAATATAATACCCAGAATATGGGAGCACTACGGAATCAATGGATGTGTTGGGACTATGGAACCTCTGACAATAACTGTTGGAAGTCTGGAAAGTTTTCCCAGGGAGCTATACTTCTCAGAATGGCCTGGAAACTGTCCCAAATGATGCACCCTACTCTAGTCCTCAATACTGGTATCTGTCGGACCCCTCTGTTGAGGAATCTGGAACCCGGATGGACACCCTTGGGGGAGTGTGCCCCTCTTCTTCTGGAAAAATGTGTCCTAGTGATTCCACAGTTAGAATCAAATGAGATATGTATCAAAATGACCGCCTTGGTCTACTGGGAAATGGGTCGGAAGGGTTTCCCTGAATCTAGTCTGATGCTCGCCCTGGAACCCCAAATGTTCCTACCAAAAATGTCGTGCATCCAAGATTGGAAAATGCATACCATTTTATTCCTCCATCGGAATATGATGAGGAACCAGGAAAAAGATGCACCTTGCCCTCCTCTCAAATGGGTCGGAGGTAAATCTTGAAATTCTCCCTAGATGGGATAAGTCGAAAAAAACCCTCTCAGAAGCTGCGCCCTCACTCTGGATGAATGTTCCCTTGCTGTTGAACACTGTGTAACTGCTGCTGAAGAATGATCTTCCCGGTGACTAGGGTGTGTCTCTCAACACCAAAATCAACCAACTGGTGTCTTCCTCCTGGAATCCACTGAACTATCTCTCTTGAGATGCACCTCTTCTCCTCAATGACAAGTCATAATCTTCATAATGATGAATTAGGTTGCTTACCCTTCCGTTATAGCTTTCCAAAACCCTAAATCATGCTAAAACCCTAATTCACTGTTGACTTCTAAAACCCTAAATCACTGTTGAAACCCTAATTCACTGTTGACTTCTATTTTTATCTCATAATGACTTAAAAGTGCTTTTAACCCTTTTTAGCTCAATGTCACTTTCTGAATATAACACCTATGACTGGAGTAACCTCTAATAATCCTGTTTACCCCTCTTTGGCCTTGACTATAGTCTAATGGGGTGGTTTAGACCATTAAGCCTCCTCTATGGAGCTCCTATTTGGAAAGGGACATTACACTATACCCTTTCTCCTCATAGAGGTCGCGTGCACACTCTAATCATGCGGGGTATGGAGTGCATAGTACAGGGATGTGGTCGGGGTATGGATCGGGGATATGCATACACAAATGGGGGGGCTTCATTTTTGTTAAAAGGGTTTTTGGTTTTGTTTATTTATTTATTTTTT
>ML777524.1:798882-821221 GCA_009831015.1 Picea engelmannii | reverse complement strand
TGTGTGGATGTTTTAGTAAGTAATAAACCTAGGAAAACTCGTGTTTAAAAAAAATACCCAGGAAAACCCGCATTTAAAAAAAAATTACTATTAATAAAAAAAGTGTGAATGCATTCACAAATATCACCGCGATACACGATCTCTCATTTATTACAACTACTAGAAACCTGGTTAGCATATTAATTCCACTCTCCATATCCAAGACGATTTTAGGCAGCCTGGGCAACAACCACACTTGGGGAAGATGAAATATATTAATAAAAAAATCCACCTATCTCCAAATTATATAATAAAAAATTTCCTTCGACATGCACCTCTTTTAAATTTTAAAGCATTTTGATTGGCTATTAGCATATGACATAGAATTCGTATTAGGGTTCGAGGGTGCATTTTATAGTGAAATTTCCCCTAACGCCTTTATTTAGTTATGTTGTAGTGATTGTCTTGGCTCATGATTATTTTGTTCTTTATTTATTTTTTATTTGGTTCATAACTAAGCAAAAAGGTATATTTTTTTATTCTGATGAAATGCTAGGATGGATTCACTGGTTTTATGATTATACCTAGATTTTCAGTTGTCATGTAGTATTAGAGTATCATTAGTTAGGTCATTTTGTGTGATTTTAATTGATTATATTCTCTTTTATCGATGTTGTTTATTGTTTTCTTATGCATCCATGTTACTTTAGACCATATATTTATGAAAAATACAAAACATTTCTTTCTCACAATGAATTTTACATTATTTTCTCACTAGGGTGGATAACATCCCTCTGTCATTGGTTGCCAATTCCTTTGATGTTAGAATGTAGAATTTTTTTTAGAGTGATGCAGGTTGCAGGTCTTGGATTACTAGAGATGTTGAGGTTCTCATGCGCTCTATAATGAGCACATGTTGCCATGTTTGATCCAGATGTTACCCCCTCTCACCTATGGGTAACTAAAGGTGATCATGTCTCATGTATTGTAATGAATACAATGATACCGATGATGATGATCAAAATTATCTACAACCAATAGCCCCCCATATGCCTCATTCCTCATCTACATAGCTCATCACCCCTGATCAACGTGGTTCATTGGAAAATGGTGGTCCAACGAATTATGAGGTAAATTAGTCCTTGTTTCATATAAAGTGTTATATTTAATTCATTTGGTGTGTGCATGAGTATCATGGGTTGAAGATGGATAATGAATCATAAGCTCAAAAGTTATGTTATTTTCCTTGTTTCACCTTGGTGGCCATCATTAGTGTTCTAGTCCCATGTTGTCACTCTTGGGGAACAAGAGTAATACTGGGAGGCTTTTTTAAGGGTAACATACCATTCCCCCCCATACTAAACTCTTTCCATGCTGGGGCCTTCCCCGGTGTAATAACATTTGGTATGGCTGTTACATGTACACAAAAAAGGCTTGTGGTTCATTTTCCTATGAGAAGAAGGGATATAATGTTGAGGTTGATGCAACTGCTATAAAAATGAATAAAATAATAGTTCATTTACTAAGGAATACCAACATAATAATGGAAACATGTTGAAATCCATATAGGATAATAATGTATATTTAATAATGAATACGATAGATGCCATATTGACTAATACAATGCCATGTGATATACTTATACACATTGACTATGTTTATGCTTTTGTATCATCATGAGGCATTCCCACTAGGGGCCATTGTGTTAGGCATGTGATAATATTCGTTGTCACCTGATTTTTCTTTCGTTTTAGTGAAAATTTCCTTGGGATGAGGCTAGGGCGTCATGGGAAAGTTAATGGGATTTGTGGGATTGTGTTAAGGTTTCACACCCACAAAGAAGAATACAATATTGTAATTAATTGTTTAGTTTAGAATGGGTTCCTAAACTCACTCATAATACTCCTATATAATGAGGGGAGATATTGTATGATTCTTTGGTAGGTCTATACCAAAATGGGAATACCGATAGGAAGTTACATTTGAAGCACCAACTTCAAGTTGTCAAGATGTCCAGTGATCTAGATTTTATGAGCAGAACGAAATGAACACAAATTATTGTTAATATTAACACAAAGACACAATGAAAAATAACAAAGATACATTTAAAATGTCTTCTATTCAATAAATAAATATGCTGAAATTGTAAATTGCAGACTAAAAACAAGCTTGCTAGAATGGTGGCGACGTATCTCTGAGAAGAGATGTGATGGTTGCAATCATTCACAAGAAGATGAGTAAAATGAGGATATGAAAGTAATTTTAGAATAAACATGAATTCCAAATCCATAGACATCCAAAAACCTAACCCTAGGATATGAAGCGCCAAAATTCAGGTGGGCTCCGTTGGGGTAAGTTGGTACATCAACTTCCCGGGCTCATAACGTTTGCATACGATCTATGTTTTAGGTGCACAATAGCCCATTGGAAAGGTCTATCTGAGGAATACACGTTATGCTATCAAATTGTGACTTCCATTACAATTTGACTATGGAAATCCCTAAAAATGTTGCTTAGGGCCTCAAAACAGCCTCAGAAGTTCAGGACCCGAAAACTAGGAAAAAATTGCCAAACTGAAAACTGCCAAGATGAGCCAGTTGGAATAGGTGGGTGGCCAATGATATCCAACTATATCAATCCTCCCCAATTAGGAAGCAATGGTATCCATTGCATTGATTTCCCCCATCAGATGAGGAAATTTATGTTGAATTTGGCCCCGGGTGAGCCACTTGCCTTTGTGCAGGAGGTGCCATGCTTTCACAACCTGATAAAGATGGATCCTCTGCTAGCGAGTTCCCTTGATATGTGTTTCCATGATATGATCTGTATATTATTGTTCCATGCAGTCAGGGTTGAGCTCTATTGGTGTCAATTGTTCTTCTATCTTTGAGGTGTCTGATAATGGTGGAAAATATGGTTGAAGGAGATCCACATTGAACACTAGGTGCAAGCCAAGGAAGGGGAGAATGTTGAGCTCAAAAGAATTCTCACCCAAAACCTTGATAATGGTGTAATATACACATAAGATTGGATGAAACTTCCGATGGGGCCCTGCAAGGCATTCTTTCTGCAGGTGCAACCAAAATTTGTCTCCCACTTGAAACTTGTGTGGCACTTAGTGTTGATCATGGCACTTCTTTTACTTGGAATTGGACTTCTGTAAAATATCCTGAACCTATTGGCAAATGTGATAGATCCACTCAATGAACTAGATGGATTTGTCAGCTTCAGTTTGAGAATGGGACAAGTCTGCTTGGGTGGCTGCAAGGGGTAGTGCAACATCCATGGGACCCAATGGTTGAAATCCCAACCCCACCTGAAAAGGGTTGTGGTCGGTTGAGCTATATATGGCTCTGTTGTAGCTATACTGAACATAGGGAAAACTCTCATCCCATGTGTCGTGGTTCTTGGAATTGTACATGTGCAGGATATGCACAATCATCCGGTTGATGACCTTGGTTTGGACATCTGTCTAGGGGTGGAAGGCAGTGGATTTGGTGATCTTGGTGTCTAGTAGTGACCAGAGGCTCAACCAAAATGTGCTAAGGAACCAGTTGTCCCGATCTGAGATAATGGTTTGTGGTATGCAAAAATGTACCGACACATTCAAAGAAGAGGTTGGCAGTGGCTTCCACTATGATTTTCTTCTTCCAGGAGACCATAATCACCATCTTGGAAAAGTGATCAACAACCAAAAAAATAAAGTCATTTCCCTTCTTGGTGGACAGAAGGACGAACATGTATTCCATTGATATGGATTCCTAGGGCCTTTCAAGAGTAGGAAGAGGGGTGTACATGCCTTGTTTCTTAGTGGTCGATTTGTAAATAACACAGGAAATGCAGGATCTGATATACTTGCTGACATCATGTTGAAGCTTCGACCAGTAGAAATGTTGTTGCGACACTTCCACTATCTTTTCTATGCCAAAGTTCCCTGACACCTGATTGTAGTGGGATTACCAAATCAACTTTTATCACTCACTTTATGGAACACATAGATGGTCCAGATGGAATGGAATCCCATCTTGAAGATGGAAATTAGTGATAGATTTGTTTGAGCCCAACATCTGGTAGGTGGTGGTGAAGTCAGGATCTTTCTCATAGATTTGGGGCCATCTGGAGGTCTCGTGGCTGCAAGAGTCTAGCACTGTGGTGAGTGTCGCGACTGGAGGTTAGTTGAGGAAATCAACGACACGGTTGGTATGTCATGTCTTGTACTTGATGTTGAGGTGGAACTGCTGCAAGTATGTGGACCACTTATGATGGTGGTCATTCTTCAATTTTCCTTGTGTTTGCATGAATTGCAACGACTTATGATTAGTGTGGATGAATTTTTCCTTCCCGAGAATGTAATGCCTCCACTAGAGGTAGGATTTCACAATGGAGTGAATTTATTTTTCATAATTAGGGTACTTATGGATGACATCTGATAGTGTCTCAATATGATAGGCCATAGGGTGGCCATGCTGAGTGAGAATTGCGCCCACAACATAGTCTGAAACATATGTCTTGATATCAAAGGAATATTGCAGGTCGAGTAATGAAAGCATTGGGGATAAGCACTAGCATTGCTTAAATAATCAAATTATTGTTTTTGGGACAGACCCCACACAAAATTTCCCTTACCACCACCCCTGGTTACTTGGATGAGGGCCCATGCAATATGGGAGAATCCCAACACAAACCTGTGATAGAAATTGGCAAGGACTAAGAAGCTTCGAATATCAGTGAGTGTGGTTGGGGCTAGCTAGTCACAGATGACCTAGATCTTGGCTTGATCCACATGCACACCATGCTCATTAACAATGTAGCCTAGTTGTTGGACACTGTCCATGACGAAAGAGCATTTTTCCAAGTTGGCATATAGCTTGTGTTGTCACAGAGTGTGCAAAACCTGCTGAATATATTGCAAGTGTTCCACCCAAGTCTTGTTGTAGATGAGGATGTCATCTAGATACACCACTACAAAATAATTGGTGAAATTCCACAAGATATCATCCATCATCCTTGTGAAAGTTGTTGGGGCACTTTTCAAACCAAAGGGCATGACCATTCATTCAAAAAGACATTTTGACTTGAAGGGAGTCTTCCATACATCTGTCTACTCTATTGGTACCTATTGGTAGCCAGAATTTAGATCAATCTTACTAAAGTATTTTCCCTCCTTGAGCTAATCAAGGAAATCATCGATTCGGGGAATCGGGTATTGGTTCATGACTATGATATTATTTAGGGCCTAGTATTCAGTGCAGAGTCACGAGGTCTTGTGTTTCTTCTGCATAAGCACAATTGGGCTTTCACAAGGTGATGATTTGAGCCAGATGTGCCCCTTTTGGAGAATTTCTTGGATCTTATGCTTGATCTCCTCATTTTATAAAAGAGAGCGGTGATAGACTGGCACATTGGGTAGTGGTGCGTTAGGGTTTAGATTGATGGAATGCTTGACCTGACAGTGCATAGGTACCCCAATAGGTGAGGATAAGATGTATTTGTATTCTTCCATGACTTTATCCACTTGATTTTGTTGCATGGAGAGGTCAGTTGCGAAGGCCATGGATGTGGCTGCAATATTTCTCTCATTCTGAGAGTGAATCACAAAGAAGAAAAAATTCCTAGTTTGAGAGATGACCTTCCTGCATTGCTTGGCATAGATCAAGGAAATGGAACTAGGTGGGACTACCTTAGGTATCCTATACAATTTCTTGTCCAAAGTAATAATAACACTACGAGTCCTAGACTCATATACAACATGATGTTTCCACAAATAAGGTTGGACCAAAATAACATCACAAAATTCAAGGGGGAAAACATAACACAATACCTCATATTTGAAGGGCTTGATGTTGTAGGACATGAGACACTATTGGATGATGCGAAGATCGCTTCCTTAGTGGATCCATCCGATTATGTAGGATTGTGGGTGCAACATTGTCGACAGGGCCCACTGCTTGACGACCTCCATTGCAATGAGGTTATTCTGGCTACTTCTATCAATGATGAAGTGTAGTGGGGTACCTTTAAACTACATCTATGAATGAAAGATACACTCACCTTCCTATGGCTCATTAGGTTCATCAGGGTAGATATTGGTGGTAGAAACGATGGCATTGGGTTCTTCATCAATGATCCATATCCCCTTTTTTAGTTATGACTCAAAGTCAAAACTTGCATATGATTCAGAGGCTTTCACCTCAGCCATGAATGAATTCTTTGAGCATAAATCAATAGTTTTATTCCAGGGGATCTTATGGAAGTCGCACAACTTCCTAATATCTTTCTTTGTCTTTCCATTTTCCTTATTTATTTGTGTATTACTCTAATTTTCCTGAGGTTGTTAATGCTGCCCTTTATTCTACGGGTTGGGGCTTCCATTTCCCTTCTTCTACTATGAAGGGTTCCTAGACCCTAACTTCTACAACTTTTGTTTAAAATTCTACTTGATTTTGACGACATATCGATAGGCCATGCCCAAGGATGAGATGTTCAGAAACTCCATTTTTTCTTGGATTTATATATGCATACCACCACAGTACTTGAGCACCATATTTCGCTCAAAATATTCGTTACCTATCTTGGTGCGCAAGGTATGGAAGATATTTGTGAATTATGGCACTGCTTGGTCCCTTTCCCACCGCAATGTGGTCCATTTTGTATACAGGTCGTCGTGACTTCCAACAAGGTAGTATTGTTCCTTAATATCATCCCTGAAGGACTCACAGGTGAGTGTGACTGTAAATAATGAGGGTTCCTATGTTGTATTTTTCTCACAAAAAGTCTCCCACCAATATTTGACATGGGGGATGACTTTGAGGAGCACAAAGGAGTGCAAAAGTAATATTTTCTCTATTCGAAAAGTTATGGACATAAAAATACCCTTCTAGTAGATTCAACCATTTTTCTACAACATCTGCGTCTATATGACCTTAAAATATAGGAATATCAAATTTGATTTGTACCTTGAATGGGGAATCGCCTCCACTCAAGGAAGATGCATCGCCTGTTGATAGTCATTGAAGGATTTTCGCAAAATTATCCATTATCTCATTTCATTCTTGCATAAGGGATTCCTCAAGAAACAATTTGAAGGATCTCCTATCCCGTCCTCTTTATTTTCTCCCAACATGGAAGGTTTATTGGGCATGAGAGAGATCTTGTCTTGAAGAGAAACAAGCTTGAGACCCAACTCTTTGTATCCTGACTTCGTCGGGGACATGCACTAAGAATGACAAGGAGAAGACTGCTCTGATACCACTGATATGGATTTTTTGAGTAGAATGAAATGAACACATATTATTATTAATATTAACATAGAGAAACAATGGAAAATAATAGAGATACAATAAAACTGACTTCTATTCAATAAAGAAATATGCTTAAACTGTAAAATGCAAACTGAAAACAAGATTGCTAGAATGGTGGAGTCTTATCTCTGAGAAGAGATGTGATGACTGCGCTCATTTGCAAGAAGATGAGTACAATGAGGTTCTGAAATCATTTTTAAAATAAACATGAATGACAAAACCTTAGATATCCAAAAACCTAACCCTAGGAGATGAAGCGCAAAATGTTATGTGGGCCGCGTTGGGGTAAGTTGGTACTTCAACTTCTAGGGGTGGTAACTTTTGCATACGATCTCCATTTTAGGCGCACGATAGCCCATTGGAAAGGTCTATCCAAGGAATACACATTATTCCATCAAAATTTGACTCTATTTAAATTTTGATTGTGGCAAGCACTAAAAATGTTGTTTGGGGCCTCAAAACGATCCCAAAAGTTCAAGACCCAAAAATTAGGAAACAACTGCCAAACTAAAAAACTGCCAAGATGAGCCAACTGGAGTAGGTGGGTCACCACCGATATCCACTTGGATCATCTAGTGAGGGACATAGTTGTGAACTATCTTATGAATATTACACATATCTGAGATCAACTTGTGGTCATTAGTGAGAAAGTTGAGGATGTTGAGTTAATGAATGTGGCGTTGAGAGGTATTCCTAGGTCTTGGGAACCATTTATGCAGGCGATCTATGCACAAGAGATGATGCATGAATTTTATAGAATATGGAATAATTGTATCTAGTAGGAGACTTAGTTAGTATTCAAAGATGTATTGGATGGGTTGGTGAAGAGAAACAATGATAAGAACAAGGCCCTTGCATCCCACACTAGGAAGGATAGAAGAGTGTTTCCAGGTAGAAGGACTTCTATCGATAGAGAAACATCTCCAAAACTGATATGAAAGAAGGATATTAGTAAGATAATATTCTTTGAGTTTCATGATTATGGTCACTATGCTTCACAGTTTCCACACTAGAAGGGAAAGGGAAGAAGGAAACATGCATACAAAATGGATGTTGATGAGGTTGTAGACAGGTTTCAGAGGGAGATCTTTTTGGTCTCCACCCTTTCAGGTAAAGTATCTAGTAGTGGGACTTGGTTGGTGGATAGTGAATCTTCTTTCCATATGATAGGTGCATGAGAGTTGTTTGAAAACTTCATAGAGAATGGATCAGAATTGTGTGTGGAGCTTGGTATGGGAACCGATCATGCATTACGAGGATTTGGTACAGTATCGTTTCGATTGGATTTAGGAGAAGTGTTGAGGGTGTCAAATGTGTTATGGGTGCTAGAAGTCAGGAGGAGTATTCTCTCAGTCTAAAATATTGAGAATAAGGGATACCATATATTTTTCTAAGATGGATAAGAGTTGTTTTTGCCTAGACGTTCTATCTTTTTATTAGTTTTGGTTCATGGCATTAGAGAGGGAAACCTATATAGGTTGAGGGGGTAGCTTATGTGTGTTGTGGCCAATAATATAGGAGAGACATATGAGGAGGAGAAGGTAGCTCCACTAGTTATGAGGTAGGTACCTCCACTAGTGGTATAGTCTCATAAGGAGCCATACTTTAGCGGGAGTCAGACCTCAGGATCTAGTAGGGAGGAGAAACCTCCCAGGACAATTCATAGGAATTTGGAATTCATGGGAAGTCAATAGGATCAGAGGTGCCATCACTCATCCAGAGGGAGTTTACCTTTAGGTGTAGGTGGAAGAGAGGAATATTCCAAGTATTTTTCATGGGTTGATGGGGCCAGACAGGAGGATCTGAAGAAGGAAGCTTCTAATAGAAGTGTATCTTCCATGGAGGACCCATTTTTTATAGCAGGATTTACCTCAATGACTGAGGGAGAAGTCAATCAGGAGGATTGGATAGCAGAATTTGCTTCAATGGTTGAGGACACAACCAATTAGGAGGATTGCAGAGAAGGATTTTCTTTGGTGGCATAGGGAGAAGTTGGTTAGGAGGAGTACAGTGCAACTATGGTAGTAGACCTAGTATGGGAGACATAGATACTCTCTGGTGATGGAGGATGGAATGCCTCCCTCTCTAAGAGGGAGTTTTGATGTTTTTGTAGCATCAGGAGGCATTCCAACTAGGGGCCATGGTGTCAGGAATGTGGAAATCTTCGTTGACACCAAATTAGCCTTTAATTTCAATGAAAACACTCTTGGGATGAGGCTAGGGCCTCATGGGAAAGGTGATGGTATTTGTGGGCTTGTGTTGGGGTTTCACACCCACAAAGAAGAATAAAATATTCTAATTAATTGTTTAGTTTAGAAGGGGTTCCTAAACTCACTTATAAGAATTATATATTAGGAGGGGAGAGATTGTGACAAATATCATTGTATAATTATGGAGTTAGCATAAGTGAGAGTGCACTTGTGCTAGAATCTTGGAAATTTTAGCAAGGGGAATTCTACAATTGTGGATATATGGCCTAGGGTTCTTAGTGATTTTTTGTTTCTATTTTTCAGTCAAGGAAGGATTATGATTTTCCATCCACACATGTGAGTCACATGTGTGAGGATGAGAGAGAAGTAGGGCCACACGTGGGAAGAAGGTATGGCCACATGTGTGAACATGACACACGTGTGAGAAGGATGTATGGTTCACATGTGTGAGAAGGATGTACGGTTCACACATGTGAGAAGGATGTAAGGTTCACATGTGTGAGAGAAACAATATGGAAAATGGTTGTATGTGTGGTATGGATAAGTCACACGTGTGAGGGAAGAAGGACAACCACACGTGTGATTTTTGGGGGTAGGTTTGAATCCATATGTGTGATATTTTTCTGGGCAGTTTCAATAGTCCGTACCACTGACATCAATAGATTGTATAGGTGGAATTGGTAGTAGATTTGTAGGTAGAGGATATTTATGGGATTTTTGCGGAGGTTTGGTTTGCTGAATTTTTTGGTTTTCAGAGGACAAGGTTGTCCTTAGTTTTGGTGATTTTGTATTAGCGGGGAGGGTTGGTTTTCCCCTTAAAATTTATGAATTTGAAAAATTTACAGAACACAAAATTGTGTCCCGAATGTGTGAATGATTCATATTTGATCTTGATTGGTTCCACTGCTATATTTTTCAGACAATAATTTCAATGTAAAATTGTTCAGTGACAACAAGCTAGGGTTTGCTGTTTTCTCACTAGGAAGCAATTTTCAGACCTGAAATTAGCCACATAGAGTTGCATGTGAAAATTGACAAACTAGTCACAATGGTTGATGGGTCATGTTCCTTGCTTAGGTCATGTACTTTAGTTAGCGTTGTAACTTGATATGATTTTGAATGCAATTTAATTAAATTTTATTTTAATTAATGTTAATTATTTAGTTAGCTAGTTTAAACTTTTAAAATTTCTTTTAATTTTATTTAGTTTCATTTATGTTTCATTTCAAAAGAAATAAAAAATAAAAAATAAAACATTAATATAATAGTTTAGGTTCTTTTTATTTATTTTAATTAATTTTTTTTAGTTTAGTTCTAAAACATTTAAATAAAATAAAATATTGTTTTATTTTGATTTTTTGTTCTTGTTAATTAGTCGTTGAATAAACTTTACATTAGTTTTAATATGTTATTATAAACTTTCTTTTAGTTTTAATAAATTTAATATATGATTTGATATATTATTTATATTAATAAAAAACATTTTGGCAGGTAATCATGTTTAAGGCCCCCCATGTTGATGTTTAAAAAATAGGGGAGGGGGGGAGGGGTCCTAAATATGGTCTTGAGTTGAGTTACCCACCTCCCCCATGGTTTTCAAAAAAATTGGGGACCCCCCCGCCCATGGTTTTAAAAAATATTGGGGACCCCTCCCCCCCACAATGGACAAAAAACCGACATGTTGTGGTTTTAGGAAGCAAATGTCCGACTCAATTTTCGAAGACATGGAGATGAATCTGGAAAATATAAAAACATGGGTTTTTTTAATAATGACCCAAATTGGGTGACATCAAAGATAATTTGACATGGAAGCAAATTTTAAAAATAATGAATGGTTTGGGAGATTTGGCCTTTTTTCTAAAGAGGAATTTCTCAGATTTCATGAATGGTCAGTTTTCTAAAAACATCCAATGCCAAATTGAACGACTATCTAGCCTTGAGGAGGAATCAAGCCATTCCTTGGTTAAATTATGATAAGGAGATAATATATTAAATTTGAATCACAGTCTATTTTTCATCCAATCTACTCCAACACATACATATTATTTTTAGCATTTGTAGAAGAGGGTGCATTCCAAATATATGGCAATGAATTTTTTATTTTTATTTTTTGTACTAGGGGAATCGACAACGGGTGGTTGTCGTACTCGCGTGACACAGGGTCGATACCCGTCCGCTACCACTATAACCCCAGGTGCAACCACCTAGCCCACAAGAATGGCACACGAGTAAATCTGGGTGAGAATCAAACATGAGACCTCATTTTACAAATTTCCTTCCATTTACACGACACTTGCCAATCCGTCTACACCCGTGCGGGCATGTCAATGAAATTATATTGTAATCCTCTGATTTAATTTAACATCAAAAGGGGTGATCTGAAATCAAATTCCATCTATATGCTTTGTTGGAATATCTATATCTATTCTAAATTTATAATGGAGAATGATCTGAAAATCATATGAGTGTTGGGATTTGATGACATCTTTATTGGAACTCATTTATGGTACCATACAACAAAAAACACTAGAATAAGTCTCAAAAAGTGGTTAGCTTTGGCTTCTCAATTAATCTTGAAAATAGTTTACAATCTCAAGCAAAAAACCATTTTTTTATCATATTTATCTCATTTATACGAAATAAAATGAGAAAAAAACACTTTAGTTCCCCTGACTATTACTATCCTCCACTTGGCTAAAGGATGTTTTTTATTTTTCCCTATTATATATTTTAACATATATTTCCAAGATTAGAAAGATTGAGAATCACTTCAAAATATCGATTAAGAATATATCTTTAAGTGATGTTGATTAAAAGGTTTGTTTATCAATGTTTCATCGAAACCTGCACAAGAGATCTAGCTAAAGCAAGTACAAACAAAGATTATCAAAAAAGGAAGAGATATTCAATATGGAAGAATGATAAAATATATTCACACTAATCTAATGAGATGATCAATGAATGAATGATTGATACAATGAATGAGTGGAATACACTCATATATGGGTAGGAACATTCCATAATTAAGAAAATAAATCAAGAAGTTAGATTTCCTTAGGAATGCATGCATGCATAATAGTGATGGTCAAAATAGAAAGTCCTAAAATAGAACTAGTAAGTTAACTCCCACTGAACTAGTGTGTTGAAAATAGAAATTTCTCCAACACCCCCTTGAACATCACTATGGAGTAAAAAATGAGTCCTGACAACTAGGCCATATTAGGTACTCATGTACAATGCAACTAATGAACACTGCATAAAAATGAGGAAATAGGGAAAACTGCGTGCGAACAAAAACTCCCCTCAAAATACAATGCATCAAAAGAAGAAAAGGCAGCTGCTAGGAAACTATGTTCTTCACTCTAAGATGATCCCGCAAAGTATGAAACTTTTACTCACTAAATTTTTTTGTGAAGATGTAGAAATCTTTATGGATCTGATTACGTCCTTTGGAAACCCATCTAGCCTTGTACCTCTTGATCTTGTGGACCCATCTACACCTAAAAATATTCCTTTCTGGCCGGAAGTGGAACCAGATTCCAAGTTTGATTCTTTAGGAGTGATTCATATGCCTTATGCATGGATGATTTCCATAGTGTATTTCCCGCAACCTCACTATATATTTGTGGATCAAAAGATTGAACCATATAGAAATGCATGGGAGTCACTCAGAATCTGTAAGTACATGAGAAGTATTCTCATGATGAGATCAAGTCCTCCTTGAATCCAATAGATTCCCTGCAAGGTTGCTTGTTTCCTGAAGTGTGAACTTTTCCCTATTGGGCATCTACTGAAGCTTCGGTGTTGGATTCGTATATGGATATACTACCTGCTCAAATCGATGTACAAAATCTGAGTGTATGGAATCATATCTGATGTCTAGAACTGATGGAAGCACAAGAGTATTTGCATGTTGCACTAGAGGTGCATGAAAAGTACTCTCCTTATGTGTAAGTAGAAAAGATAAGTCATCATCAGAAAACTTAGTGAATTTATAAAACTTATTTGTGATCCACGTTACCAATTGAAATAATGGAATTGTCACACATATCAAGTACATGAACTGAATCTGATGTAAATTTGACGTTTTACATTTATGAGTGATTTGATAATTGAGAATAGATTCATAGAAATATTTGGAACATGTAAAACATTCTCAAGATTGCCATTATGAAGTTCAACTCTTCCCTCTCCTGCTATGGCTACTGGAGTATCATCCCCCATGAGAATAGGGGGTCTTGAGCATGGACTGAAAGAAGTGAAAACTTCATCTTTTGTTGCCATGTGATGTGATGCACCATAATCTATAATACATGAATAAAATGAGGAATTGATTGAAACAATAGCATGGTGATTACCTTTCTTGGGAGCATGATCTTCTTCCTTTTGTTTCTTGACTCCTTTTGGAATGAAGTTTCCAAGGTTGTTCTGCTGAAGTACATGTGCCATAAGATCGATTTGTTTCTTCATGCATGTGGATTATTCATGATTTGGTTTATTTTAGTAAGTGCATTGCTTTCCCTTCTTCTTCTTCTTGGAATATGAAGAGTCTTTGGAACTTGAAGAATCATTGAAGGGTTTGGAATATCCCTCCTTCTCATTTTGTTTCTCCTTTTTGTTCTATTTGGATGATCATTTTCCATCATGCATAGTAAGTGCATGTGATTTGGGATCCTTTATTAGGCCCATCTGAATGAGTTTTTCCTGCTCATGTGTGAGAGAATCAATGAATTGATCCATGGTAGGAATCTTCCAATTTTTTCCCATGAGATACCTACCAGAATGGAAAGTGGAAACATAGACAACATATTATGGTCCTAGCTGAATCAAGATTGTTAGAATAAGTTGGTCCACTTTTTTAAACTTATCAATACCACAAGATTCCAAGCTCAATATCAAATATTTAAAATTGGTAAATAAATCCTGTATATTATCAAAACTTTTAGGATCCAAGGTATTCAACTCTACCTCAAGCATATGACCTCTCATTTGATCCATCTTTCCAAAGAGACTTTCCAAGGTGGTACAGATCACATTTGGAGTCTTGCATGATGAAACATAAAACCATAAATCAATTGAAATAAATTCAAGAAGAAGTCATATCGCCTCATCCTTTCAGTTTACCCATCTGGTCTTCTCAATTGCTAATGTAGGTTTTGTTTCTGTCCCCATCGCCAAGTTGTATGATCCTTTCCTTCTGAGTTGGAATTCAGCCTTGGGATTCCAATAAAAATAATTGTATGGTGTGGGGATTACCACCAATATTGACTGTAGAATAGGTTATGTATCCATATTTCTCATTGTGTCTATGAACCACACTATTGCAAGTGAAAAACTTGAGAAATTACTGCAGAAAATGTACTTCAAATGAAAAATTCGAATCAGTTTTAGGAGGCGATCTCCCGACTTCCTTTCTAAGAAAACAGTGAGGAATTTATCCAAATGGTTGCAAACACACTTGCATAATGGGTTGATTTACTTCTTGGGTGTGATGTTTTCTCATAAAGTTAATATTTTGGGAGAAATCACTGAAAAAAAAAGACACTTTCAGAGGGTGGTCACACCTTTTCTTAAGACATAGAGTGACCGGGTCCTAGTGGTCACCCTTTTTCCAGTGTATAGGGAGCGAACTTGCTAGAAGATGGTCACACTCATATTTAAAGAGGTGGTCACACCTTCCCTTGAGACACAAAGAGACCAGGTCCTAGTGGTCGCCTTCTGCTAGTGTATGAGGTGTGATCAGTCACTATGCTAGTGTACTGGGTGTGACCCTATTTGTTACATGGATTTCGCTCATCGAAACTATGATTTTCCTATTCTTTGTCTTGTATAGATTTCTCCAAGAAGCATAGCTATGATACCATGTCAATGTTTCATATAAACATGCACAAGAGATATAGCTAAAGCAAGTACAAACAAAACTTATCAAGAAAGGAAGAGAGATTCAATATGGAAGAATGAGAAAATATATTCACACTACTCCAATGAGTTGATCAATGAATGATTGATACAATAAATGAGTGGAATACACTCATATATAGGTAGGAAAATTCCATAATTAATAAAATAAATCAAGCAGTTAGTTTTCCTTAGGAATGCATGCATGCATAATAATGATGGTCAAAATAGAAAGTCCTAACATAGAACTAGTCAATTAACTTCGTGTTGAAAATATAAATTTCTCTAGCAATTTTATGTTAGTGTTTGGGGTTAATCTAAAATTGAAACCATCCAACATAGACATCATGATTGATATGGTGGTTTTCTAAAACAAATTCTCCATATTCAGGGGTGGAATAGTCTCATACAACAACAAACACTAGAATAATTCTCAAAAAGAAAATGAGAAAAAAAACACTTCAAAAGAAAACGAGAAAAAAACACTTAAGGTCCCCTAACTATTAGTATGCTCCACTTGGCTAAAGGATGTTTTCTCTTTTTCCCTATTATATATTTTAACATATATTTTCCAAGATTAGAAATATTGATCAACAATCACTTCAAAATATTGATTAAAAATATCAATTTAAGTGATATTGATTAAAAAGTGATTTATGTTAGTGTTTGGGGTTACTCTAAATTTGTGTACCATGTTTTGGGGTACTTCATGATATTTGGGGTGCATGGCATATGTTCAGCACCCAGATGGTCTGATATGGATTGGCACATGCAAGATGAACCATGATGGATTTGCGTAGTGAAGACAACTTTCTCAATGATTACTTGACCTCTATTAGGTGTTGACTTGGTATTATTCCCTTAGGGTGTTTGAGTTCTCTTGATAGCTTGAGGGATGTACTTCATGATGGACACAAGGAGAGGTTGAATTTCCTAGAGAATTCCCTACTTAGGAGAAGCAACATTGTTCATCTTGGAGGAGGGAATCATTCCCTAACATTGGGTTGCTTGGATTCTTAAATGGAGGCTTGGAGTTGGCTTGGGGATGCCTAAGCTATGATAATTTTCTTGCAAGAGAAACTAATCCAAAGGAGTACATGGATTTAGGAGGAGAAATGGAATCCATATGATCTTATGTAGAATAGGTTTGGACATACCTTGTGTAGACACATCATCTTAGAGTCATTACTATGTACAACATCACCTTGGAGCATGACATGTGTACTTTGGACTGGAGCACTTCACGTGTGTATACCCACATGAGCTTATCATAGGTTTCTTATAAGGGCTTGGGACAACATTGTATTGTTGTCCTCCCTTACCTCTCATTTATATAGAGAAAGGAGAGAGTCCTTCTTATACACATAATTCTCTCATTCTTATTCTCACTCTTGTGTAGATATGTGACCTTGGAGAATGTGCACCAATCTTCTCTCTCTCTCTCTATCATTACTAGAGTTTTTTTGT
This sequence comes from Picea engelmannii, assembly GCA_009831015.1. Classification (NCBI taxonomy): domain Eukaryota; kingdom Viridiplantae; phylum Streptophyta; class Pinopsida; order Pinales; family Pinaceae; genus Picea; species Picea engelmannii. The sequence goes on along the minus strand of ML777524.1, from coordinate 804,366 downwards.
CTTCTTGGAGTATCTTGGAAGTATAGGGTTAGGGTTTTTTGATAAAACCATAAGGTATATTTTGTGGAGAAGAATAAAAAGAGAGTATGCATTTCCTTGGAGGACATGTTGGAGTGATTCTTTCATGTTGTAGCTCCTTGGTTGAGATTGGGTTTTCATTGTTTTCCCTAGATAGGGTTTTGAAGAGATAGTGGTGTGTACTAGCCTTGAGACAATACTACGATATGTACATGAGCTTGATATTGAGAATATTAATGAAAATGTCAGCGTTTCAGAACTTTTGCAATTTTCATATTTGATTTTTAGCCATATATGTTATTTATGTATTATTATTTACAACTATATATGTCTTCAAGATTTTACATAAGTAAGAGGACAATTTTCTTAGTGATTCAACATCATCATTGAAGAATCCAAAGGTTGTTTTGATGCTTCTCTATGTATTGTTTCACTACTATAAAATTTAATTTTCATATCTAGTTTATGTGGGACAAGTTTCCCTAGAGCATTGAAACTTATGTAAAATATTTTGGTATGTTTTCTCCTTGGATTTCCTAGAAGATTGGGTTGTTAGGAAGTGAAATAATTTACTTTTTTGTTCTATATTTTGTAACATCTCTAAGGATGAAAATTTATAGGTTCAATATCTAGGAAACCTCTAGTCAAAGAGGTGAAATTTCATAATTGAATTGAATTGTAAATTCCAGAAATTTTCTAAACTTTATAAAAATAAGTACTTTGGCTCATCCTTTTATCATTTTTTTTGAGCTTGGGAAATAAAGTCTTGATCAAACAATGTCTTTAGTAGGGTCTTCCATAAATACTTTTAGTTTCTTCATTAATATATAAGAGGGAAAAAATACACTACATTTTCATATGAATGTTATCCTCAAGTTCTTTAGATACTTCATCCTACGGGAAGAAACCATATTTTGGTCCAAAGGATGGGAGACAAAATTTGTTGGTCAGATTTTATGTTACTTGCCACATTGTGCCACGATTAGTTGTTTTATGTTGAATTCCTTTGAGATCATTTTATGTTGAATCTCTCCAGTGTCTAAGACCATATTATGTTTCATATGAAGTTTTTTCATTGAATGGGAGAATTTCTGGGGGAGTTTATTTAAGATATGCTTTCCATCTCTTCAAACTATCAAACTATAAATAATATTTTTCGTACAAGATTTTCCAAGCTTGAATGTGGTTATAAATATCTAAAATGTCTTGTATTTTTACTTGCAAGCATTAATCTCTTTCATATAACTCCCTTTGAACAACATTCAATTCATTTTGAATTCTAAAATCATAATCAATAAATTTAGAGAGATCATATTGGCTAGACTTGTAATATTCAACTAGATTTTCCAATAAAGCAATTCTATCTACATACTCCATTTTCCTTTTAGTATTAGTTTCCTCATGAAAAATGGCTTGTGAGATTGCATGTCTAGCAACAAATTGTCAAGTAGAGGCCTGTTGTTTTGGTGTTTAACACTATAGACTCGGTGGTAAGCACAAATGCACTATCAAAACTAATATTTTTGTGATTGTGAGTTTGTTTCATAACTTTATTTCTCCTTCTATCAAATGTGAACATTTCCAAGTTGGACACTTCATCCAATGGAGTAGGAATTGGTCCTTCTCCTGGTATAACCATAATTGAAGCAAAGAACTAGAAAAAGTATGAGGGTATACATATCTTCTATTGGTTGTTGAACAAGTGATTCCACATTGCCTTTATTATGTTCATCCCACTGTCCTTTTTATTCTTGTTATTTTCTTTTAATATCATCCTTAGCTTCATCATGAGATATTTTCTTTAATTCTTCTTATATTCTCTTTTTCTCTTCTACCTTGGCCTCAACTTATTTTCTTGACTTTTCTTATTTCTTCATTTTTTTTACTTCAACTTCAACTTGTTTTCTGGATTCTTCTTCTCGCTTCAACCTATTAGCCTTTACATCTTGTTTGGATTTTTCATCATCCTCTTATTTATTTTTTTCTTCATATTCCTCTTTTTCTTTAATTTTAGCTTCTTTTTTCTCTCGAATTCAACATTGGTTTTTTCTTTATCCTTGGATTATTTTTTATTTTCTCTTACATTACTTTTTCCAACGAGGATGTTGGACTCTTAAAATCCCCATAATGATTTTCCTCAACCCATGCTCTCATAACTATATGAGAGGACTTTCCCACCAACTTATCCAATGTATTCAATGATTGGTTTTAATAAGTTAAATGAGGTTTACTATTGCATATGATACATTAGAGAATAGTTTTCTAGTGCATGGCTCTTTTAGATTACTTATTTTGTCTTTCCAGTCACCACTTGATATCTTCCAGACCATGACAACGAGTTCTTCCTTCCATACAGTATCACAACACTCATTCCAACTCCTCTTTTGATTCTTCTTTTATACAAACATCTATTTTGAGTTTTCTCCATTTGGCCTCGAATGTTAGCAGAGATGGTTCCAATGCACCAAGGTAGCCTTGTTCCACTAGTGCCATAGATTCTATATCTACTCACCTTGTACATCTCTCTCTAGATCACCTCTCCATATTTGGAGTTAGTTCTTTATGTTTTAGATTAGATTTTTATTTTGTTTTATTTCCTTCCTCTTGTTTTTATACATGATCCCATTTAGTGCTCTTGCTTTATATAGAAATCATTGTACCTAACAGTCCCATTGACCTACCTTAGTGATCATTTGTTGGACATTAATATATTCATCTTCTCTATATTAACTTAAGTCCCACTGTTAAGAACCAAATATCAATATAGCATAGAAAAACCTCATAATAAGTACTCACCGCCTTGAAAAAGAGAGAAACTCATATAATAAGCCTCTTCGAGGGGGCAACCTCCTTATGCCAAAATAAATGTACAATTACAAGATGATTCAAAATGAAAATGTCTCCTTGGTATATATAAGAGACTAGGAGGTATAATTAAAACTAATGGACTAAAGATGACATAAATAAAATAACATTACTAATATAATATGCCCTAATTAAGGGGTAATGTGCCACTATTTAGGGCTTAACATGCCTCTCCCCTTGATAAAAGTGTTGTCCACAATGCTTGATTAACTCTGGATGCTTCTATATAAAAGACTCATCTTCCTAAGTGGAATCTTCAGTCGATAGTTTCCTCCATTTAATGAGATACTCTTAAATGGATCTATTCCTCAGCTGGCGAATTCTTCTGTGAGTGATGCCTTTAGGATCCAATATGATTTTTCCTTCCTCATCAAGTTCTGGCAATATAGTTTGAACTAGGATCTTGTCACCTATAACCTTCTTTAAGCATGAAATATGGAAAATTGGGTGTACTCGTGAAGATGTAGGCAACTCCAATTTGTATGCCAGAGTACCAATATTTTTCCACACCTTATAAGGGCCATAGTACTTTGGTGATAATTTATTATCCTTCTTGGCTTTCTTGAGGGACATCTGTTTATATGGTTGTAGTGTTAAAAACACTGAATCCCCTACTTCAAAACTTCTTTCACTACGATGTTGATCTGCTTGTTGTTTCATGGTCAGGTTGTCCTTTAATATTTGGATAACTTGTTGTTGATGCTCGATGTGATCTTGCACTACTTGAACCTTAGATTTTTCTTTTAGAGAAGAAGTGATGGAAGGAGGGTGGTATCCATAGAGTGCCATAAATGGTGTCATTTTTGTTGCAGTATGAAAGGAAGTGTTATACCACCATTCTGCCAAGGGTAACCATTTGAACCATTGTGTTTCTTTATCAGAGATGAAGCAACGAAGGTATCCTTCCAAACATTTGTTCACTATCTCAGTTTGTCCATTAGATTGAGGATGATAGGATGAGCTATGAGCCAATTGAGTACCCAAACAAAAAAATAATTGTATCCAAAAATGTCTAGTGAAGATGGGATCTCTGTCACTTACAATAATATTTGGGCTGCCATGTAGCTTTTGAACTGTCTCCATGAATGTGGTGGAAACTATACTAGCTTTGAAGGGATGAGAGAGTGCAAAAAAGTGTGCGTACTTGGTCAATCTATCAACAATCACCATGATGACACTCTTTCCTTCCGACTTTGGTAACCCTGTGATGAAATCCATGGAAACCTCCTCCTAGTGCTGACTTGGGATGGCTAATGGTTGTAAAAGACCTAGGGTATTAATTGTTTCCACCTTATTTTGTTGGCAAACCAAACATTCTGCCAAAAACCTTTGAACATCATTTTTAAGGCCATCCCCAAAAAATTCCTTCTTGACCCTATGGTAGGTTTTTAAAACACCCGAGTGCCCTCCTACTGGAGAGGTGTGCAATTCCAATAGTACCTTTTGTTTGAGTTGGTATTTCTTACATAAATATAAGGGATATTTGTACCATAGTGAATCATTTTTCCATGTAAATGTATCTGAAGTACTAGAATCTTGCTGCAACCTTTGAATGAGAGTCCACACTTTTTCGTCATTCTTCCATTCATCCCTTGATTCTATTATCCAATCAATTTGGATGATTGAGATAGCACAGAGAAAGGCCTCAACATATTCATCCTTCCTTGAGAGTGCATCTGCCACAACATTTTGCTTCCCTTTTTTATAGACGATTTCAAAATCATAACCCAATATCTTGGTTACCCATTTTTGTTGTTCTTCTGAAGATAGTCTTTGTTCCAAGAAGTATTTAAGACTATCATGATCTATATTGACCTTGAAGTGCCTACCTATTAGGTAAGGACACCATTTCTTCAATGCATGTAGTATTGCCATCATTTCCTTCTCATAAATGGGTTTGTGTAAGTCCTTTCTCTTGAGTGGTCGACTTTCAAAAGCCAGGGGCCTTCCTTCTTGCATTAGGACAACACCAATTCCATTTCCCGAGGCATCACATTCCAAAATAAAGGTTTTTGTGAAGTCTGGAGTGGTCAAGACAGGAGCTTTGCACATCACCTCTTTAAGTTGTTCAAAAGATTTAGTTGCCTTTGGAGTCCATGAAAATGCATCCTTCTTAGTTAGTGGCATTAAAGGTGTTGCTATTCTTCTATAGTGTCGAACAAACTTGCGGTAGTAACTTGTCAAACCCAGAAATCCTCTAATATTATTCAATGTTTTTGGAATCGGCCAATCCATCATGGCCTTAATCTTGTTAGGGTCTACCTTGACACCTTCATGAGATACAATATGACCCAAATACTCTACCTTCTTCACTCCAAAGAAACATTTGGATGGTTTGGCATATAGTTTTTTTTTCCTTTAGTAGTTGTAGCACCTTGTCAACATGTCGCACATGATCCTCCCAAGACTTGCTATAGATTAGTATATCATCAAAAAATACTAACAAAAATTTTCGAATGAAGGGCTTGAAAATGGAATTCATCAACCCTTGGAATGTGGAAGGTGCATTTGTAAGGCCAAAAGGCATGACCAGAAATTCATAATGGCCTTCATGAGTTCGGAATGTTGTTTTTGGGATATCTTCTTCCTTCATTCTAATCT
>ML777524.1:699056-797959 GCA_009831015.1 Picea engelmannii | reverse complement strand
CTCATGTTGAATGTTATCTCTTAAAGTTCCTATGAATACATCAATCAAGTGCTCATCTGGAATATCTGTTACCTTTATATTCAATCTTTGGAAGTTCTCAATGTGCTCTGTAACTGAACCCTTTTTCTTGAGATTTATCAATTAGCTAAAGAAGGTATTCATGCTCCTTGTATCCTCATAGTGTTCTATCATTTCTTCCGTGAAAATTGTCCAAGTGACGAGTGATTTATGAGAACAAATCCATCTATACCATACAAATTGATTGGGTTCTAAATATAAAGAAGCAATTTGTACCTTTTGTGTATGTGGAACATTATGTAGATCAAATAATTGCTCCATCTGAAGTATTCATGTGATAGGGTCCTTGCCATCAAACTTCCACATATCGATCTTAGGAATGTGGTTGGTCTTCAACCCAAATTTAGAGTTTATCCATTATTGATTCACCTTCCTTGTGTCCTCATCATGAATTTCATGGGATACATTTTCACATTCAGGTGTCCTCTCTATTACAAAATTTTTCAATCCTTCCATGATCTCCTCTTTTAAACCATCCATCTTAGTATTTATTGCCTCCAACTTAGCTTCCATCTCTTGTAGTTCATCTTTTGTTATTGTCTTCTTTTGTAAATCATTTATGTCCCTACACATTTCTTCACCTTCATCAAGAGTCCAATTAGGATTTTATGGAGGCTTGTTTGGTGTAGAAGTTCCCTTTTTGGGTGGCATGTTGGCCAAGTATCACTTTTGAAGCTTGATTTTGAGGTGGTTCTGCTAGACAACATTTCTTCTATTGTATCTCCAAAGTTTCAGCCCTTCTGGGTATGAAACTTTCTTTTTTGTATTTATCTGATATTTCTTCTCTACAATGCCACAGGTCTGATCAAAATTGGATGTGCCAAGTGGAATTTACGGTAACTTCCCCACAACTTGCTGATTTTTTCCCTTTCCAGGAGATCTCACTTGTATAGTGTGCCTCGCACAAAATAAATTATATAAAATATGGATACTCGTACCAGAAATATTGTCTACTATCCACTATCTAATGAAACCTGTCTCACTCAATTTGGATACTCTAGGAAGAAGTTATGATTGTTTTACCTAGAACACCTTCTTGAGACTAGTCAATAGGACTAGTCAGATACCCTATCTTCCACAGAGTGTATCTAAAAATTTAAGATGACCCAAAAGATGAAATTTTTACCAAAGATACCTTACTAATTTCTATGAATATCCTCTGGTGTTTAGGGTCTGAAACATTACAGAAAATGTTTTATAGCAAAATTTTTGCAATGACTCAGTTCAAGATGATTCCAGAACCCTATCTTGCACAGGCTGTATCTCTGAAAATGTAAGGCCTCAAGAGCTGAAATTTTAACCCAAGGTACCTTGATCCGTCTACTAAATATCCTCCAAGCCGTTCCTTCTGAAACATTGTATAAAACAAGTTATAGCAAAAATCCCAATGTGTCTCAGATGTAGCAGTGAAACCCCAAGCCCTTGAGCTCTGATACCATATGTTAAGAACCAAATATCAATATAGCATAGAAAAACCTTAGAATAATTACTCAATGCCTTGAAAAAGAGAGAAACTCAAATAATAAGCCTCTTTGAGGGGGAAACCTCCTGATGCACACATAAATGTACAATTACAAGATGATTCAAAGTGAAAATGTCTCCTTGGTATATATAGGAGGCTAGGAGGTATAATTACAACTAATGGACTAAAGATGATATAAATAAAATAACATTACTAATATAATATGCCCTAATTAGGGTTAATGAGCCACTATTTAGGGCTTAACACCCACAAATATTAAGGAGGTCATTTTTGTACACCCTAGTAAGAAAATACCATCATCGACATAAGCCCAAAATACTAAATAGAACATAAATAAAATTTGGATACCCATTGGAGAGATGAGAATGGGGCCCAATTGCATGCAATTATGAGCCATTTTGGTGCCTCTTGGGTGAAATCCATGTCGAGGTCCAAAAATCAGAATTCTCGACTTTCAAATCTAAGAGTATATTTGGATACCCATAGGAGAGATGAGCTTGAGGTCCTTATTGCATATGATTTTAGGCCATTTTGGTGCTTGTTTGTCAAACTCGTGCTGAGGTCCAAAAGTCATAATTCTTGGTTTTCAAATATGAAAGTAGATTTGGATACCCATTGGAGAGATGAGTACAAGGCCCCAATTGTGTGTGATTCTACGCCATTTTGGTGTGCCTTTTGGTCAAACCCATGTAGAGGTCCAAAAATGGGAATTCTTGGATTTCAAATGTGATAGTAGATTTGGATTCCCATTGGAGAGATGAGCATGGAGCCTAAATTGCATACCATTGGAGGCCATTTTGGCACCTCTTTTTGTCAGGACAGGGATGGAAGAAAAGTAACTCCATACTTGATGTGATTTTCATTATCATGATAGGTGCATATATATAGAAATAAATGATTGTTGGTATTCCCCAATGGGTGACCTTTCATATCACTTACGACTCTTATATTTAAAAATTATGTTACAAGTAACAAAATCTTAAGGATTACATGTCCAACATTACCCCCCTTAATCCAAATGGGTGTGCGTGAGTCCAAGCATCATTATGAACTTCTCTATTTTTTTATCTTCCAAGCGCTTTGGTGAAGATGCCCGCAATTTTCTAATTTGTGGAACAACGTCTCAAGTGAATAGTCTTGGCCTCTACATGATATTGAATCAGGTGACACTTTGTGTCGATGTGCTTTATTCGAACATGGAATCTAGGATTCTTGGCCAACTTTATTGCAAAAGTATTGTCAATTATAAGAGGAGTATAATTCACTTGCTTCTCCTGCAAATATTCAAGATTTTTCCTAAGCCACACAATCTCCTTCGTTACTTCTGGAACTACCACATATTCTTCCTCTGTTGTGGAATCTATTGGAATTGATTGTTTGTGTGGTCTCCATGAGAAATATACTAATCCAAGACTCATGAGATAGCCCAAAGTTGATACTCTATTTTTCTTATCCCCAACAAAGTCTATATCAAAATATCTAATTGGTTTGAAGTCATATACCTTAGAGTACTTGAGTCCAAAATATTGAGTTCCTTTCAAGTATTTTATAACTCTTTTTGCAGCAGACCAATGTCCTTCAAAAGGATTTTGCATGAGCCTAGAAATAATCCCAACAACAAATGAAATGTCTAGTCTAGTGGTAGTAAGATAGATAATACTTCCCACAAGTTTTCTATACTTGGTTGCATCCTCAAATTCATTCCCTTCTTTTGATGTGAGTTTCAAATTTTGTTCCATTGGAGTAGAAACAGGATTGCACTCAACCATTCCAAACTTGTTTAACATTTCTCCAATGTACTTCTTCTAGGAAATGAATATGTACCTTCGATTTTGAATCACTTTAATGCACAAATAGTAGAGAATATGTCCCAAATATATCATCCCGAAGCCTTTCTTCAACTCTTTCTTTATGGATGCAATGTAGCTCTCATTATTCCTTGTTATAAAAAAATCATATACATATACGACATTTTTTCCCTTTCTTCACAAATAAATTTGCATCGTTTTTATCAGACAAATCGGTAAGTGTTGACACAAACTAATACCCCTAACTTCAACAATAAATTAAAACAAAACATAGAAAAATACAAGCTTCTCCTTAGATTTTATTGTAATGTAAACTAGTTCAAAGAGGGACAAATGACATACCATTTAAATGTCGTTTGATCCTCGCTAGTAGTTTCCTTGCTCCATCTTTGGATTTGTGGGATTTTGAACCTATTAAGAAGCACAAACCAACAAAGAGAGAGAAAAACAATATATATATATTCCAATGAAGCCTATGCATAAGATCAAGGAGTTATACAATAAAAATTGAGACACTTTTATAGGGAAGAAATGTATAACTACATTATATTGATGAAAGTGGAGAATACAACCTATGCCTTGATGTTGCAAGGTTCCTTCCAATGGCCCTTTTCTTCAACACATATACCTTTTCTCCAATTTTTTTGATGAAGAGTATTCACAACCTGACTTGGAAAGCTAAAACAAAGCTATCACAAGTACAATCTTCAGCAAAATTCTTCATGCATAAGACAACCTAGCCTTTCCCATGAGATATCCCTATTTTTATAGGGTGAATAGGGATGGATGAGGATATTAGGATGATCCAACTAAATTAGAGAAGCGAGTAAGATCCAAATCAATCAGAGGCCACCTCATCTTCTAGAAGATTCCATTCTAGAAATTTCGACAATTTCATTTTTTCCCTTGTTTGAGCATTGTCACACCCTAAGCACAAGCAACCTTCGGTGATGCCACAACCCATTTTGGTGAAGCATGCGACTATCTAGCATCATCGCACCCCAATCATTTATTAGAGTGCGACTATCTCCTTTGATAGGGTTTTTAAGAAAATAAATATGATTCAATTTCTCAGGGAGAAAGTCTCATTTCTTCAGTAGCTTCATGGAACATAGGAGTAAGCCATACACATATCGTCAGTTGATCACAGGGGTGACCAAAATAATATGCAATAGAATTCCCCCCAAAGTATGAAGTTGGAACATGTGACATATGAAATACATTTTAGAATGTGTGTGTCGAGAACAAGGAGCACATCGGTCGGAAACCTACAAGAAATCAAGAATTTGCATAACAATATACCATTTACTAAGGTAGTCATTCCCATACTCAAACTACAAGTGAATCTAAGCATAAGTGTCAAGTGATTCATGGCCACCAATTATACACTGTGGATCTATGTCATCATGATTCAACATAGCCACAAAAAATACATTGTGGATCTATGTTATAGCGACTCAAATTTGGACATAGCCATGATACATACATGGTGGATCTATGTGTCAATACAAACTTATGAATACTCCATCGCAACCTGGACCGATATGATGATATCTAGGGTCTTCATATCAATCGTCTTGAAGTATGAATATATTCATGTGATTACAGGTGTCGAAGTCGAACATGGTAAAAACCACTTGATCACCGGTCATTAATGAATAGCGTTAACAAGTGAGAGAGAAATCACCATTGATGTTAATGATCCCCAACGTATTCTAGTACAATTCATCGAATGCAAATTAATGAGTTGAAGTCAAAAACTCGATGGAATTTTCCAATCAGGGGCCATTGATGTGAACCCACTGTCGAAAATGAGGAAACTTGCCATGGAGGCATGCAAGTTCCAAGGTACTGAATGATTTCTAAGTATAATTCCTAGATAATGTGTTGAAGTCGACAGGAAAACATTCATCATAGGAGGGCCTTAATGTACCCCCCATCAATGACATGAAATATGTAACATATTTGAAGTAGATCAGAGTATAAAGTTATTTAGAACTGACTCGGGGAAGGCCAACATGGTAATAATTTGAGGATTGCAGATGGCTGAATCGATAGAAGGCTTGTTTAGGTTGAAATTCTATTGAGCATATGAACGACACAACAACTTTCTTGGTAGAAATGACTCAAGGAGAACCCAACATACATACTTGTGGATGGTCAAATGAGAGATAAATGGATTTTCCAACCCGGATACAATGATGAAGAGGGGTGTCATGTTCAAGAGTGACTTACTACCACTAACAAAGATACATATATACATTTCTTTCCCAATTTCCCCCCACCATTCCTGGAGAGTACCTCTTTATTTTTACACAAGCTTGAGGAGGATAACATATGCTTGTAATGTAATATCATCCTTCGGATGAGTTCCTCAGAGTATTTTTAACGAACCCTAGGAAGGAGTGGTTCGGTCCCATATGGTCCTTTTGATGCTTGTTTTACGAGTGCAAAGAAAGAAAACTCAAGGATTTTTCATGTTTAGATATTTTGAAAAAACACTTAAAGAAAACTCCAAAATTTCCTTTTTCGTAAATTAGTCTAACGAGACAAAAAAAAGAGATAATCTACAGCTCATTAGATTTTTTCTTCAAACACGTTTACGAGCATGAAAAGAACAAGGTTGCTCAGCTATCTTTTCATGTTTAGGGAGCTTGAAAAGAGCTTAAATAGGATTCCAGGGGGTTCATTTTTCATATTGCCATTATGATTTTGAAAAAAGAGATAAAAGTTTACTAGATTACATTCTCATAGTTCCACGAGTGTGAGAAACAATAAAGAGCATGCTCAGAGTTTTTCCTAAAAAAACCTAAAAGTATATATACATCATAAAAACACGCAAAAACGACCAAAAAGGAGTGATCCATATCAAAAGTCTGGTCATCATATCTCTCAACTTGCAATATTGACACTTTGAAAAGTTCATTAGGTTTGTGACATAATTTAATTTTAAATTAAAATGGTAAAAGTAAATTAAATAGGTCAAAACTAGTTCATTTTACCATTTCATTTGCATTTCCACCAAACTAGTGCCAAAACCCCTCTTTTTCCCCCGATCTTCAAGTGACGATTCTTGAGCGCTTTGTGGAATATTTCTCGAGTCGTTTCCATGAGTAGGTGCTCTTCCTACCCTCTCCCTTTTTATGGTAAAATTTTTCAGTTTTAATGGTTAAAATTTGAGTTTATGGGCAATTTTCCAAGGGATACTGCGCCTCTAGATCGTCGTAGGCCCTCCATATCGTGAACTGCAATGATCCTAGATTGTCGTAGGATTTCTACAGCTGGGGTGAAACAATGCCACACTATGGGAAATTTGACCCCTGGGACGACTGCAACTCAAAAAACTAAAAATAGAGTGAGAGCTAATAAAACTCCCAATTTTCAATTTTTGATGAACTAATTAATATTTCATTATTTTTTGGCATATTTTCCATTGGTCATCATGCTCGAATTGAGCGAAATAGAGCATGAAGAGGAACATTACATTTTCGAGAATGATCCGGGCACCATCATGGCACTCCGAGAGTGCGGTTTGCTAAATGTTTTCAAAGTGCAAGGCATGAGGGCCCAATCGATGCTATTGGAGCACTTAGTTCATATGTGGGACGTTAATGAGCAAGAATTTCATGTCGGGGTGCATGCACTCACTCTAGATATCGATGACATCTAGTTCTTGACTAGATTATATCATTGTGGCTCTCGAGTGTCACTATCGGGAAGCTGAGGGGGTTGTGAACTCATGGATTATTATGTATCACATCACTACATAGTTGGTACAAAGAAACATAGTGACAAAGTTTCCATAAAGGATGTTCGAGACTTGCCTTTGAGGACCATTCTCTATACTATTACTCGTATGGAAGGGATTGCATCTCCTCACATGGCCTTACAAAGCCATTTTTAGTATGCTATCAAGTGTATGGTGCCTTGGGTTTTCAACTGGTGAGAGGGACTCCTAAAAAATATGAAGAAACAATTAACAAAGTGTAGGAGTGGTCAGCTGAAGCACTTTGGATATGGATCGATTTTGGTATCCTTTTTCCTAGAGAGAGTCCTTGTTTTTCACCTACAACATGTGTAATGGGGAATACCCACTCCACAAGATCCTCGAATGAAGAGATGGGTAGAATTGATGGCACGTCATGGTGGCGTGTCAACCGTTACATATGGTCCTACTTTCTTCCAGTGGCCGAGGGATCAACTTGTCATGATTGAGGACTATGAAAATGCTAGGACTGACTTTCATGGAGATCCTGACTTGGAATTACCTGGGGGTTCTTAGTGGGGAGAGATAGGTAGTAAAAATATTTTTTCATTATATGTTGTTTTTGGTATTTTAATTATGATTTTTTTTTTATGTATCTGAGACTAATCAAGTGCTCTCAACAATGTAGATGTGGCGCCTTTCAGACCTCCAATATCACCTCCTATCCAGAGACGTGAAGAGATAGGCGTAGTGGTAGGTCGAAGAGTAGTAGCTGAGGATATCGAGGAGATCGAACACAACCTCGAGGGAGTGACCATGAACATCCATGACATCATTGTGGATGATTTACCTCGATGCTACCAATGCCATACTATTGGCATGTCAACATCCATTGGTCGACTTTTCCATCATGTAGCATGGGAATTCGTTTGTTATAATGAGCAACATCCTTGATGCATATGTATATGAAGCCACATGCTTCACCATTTTGGTCTCAGGAAATACACTTTTTGTAACTTTTGATGTTATAATATAAAAATTATACTGGATTACTTCTATTTACACGTGTGTTTGGATTTATAAATGGTGCAAAGGTCTATCTAAAACATAATTAGATAATGCATATATTAATGTGTTTAGATATCTAGGAATTTGTTGATATTCAATGTAATCAAAATTTCTTTCCAAGAGGTGAATTCTCAAGTATACCCATAACAAATCTCAGGGAGAAAGTCTCATTTCTTCAGTATCTTCAGGGAACAGAGGATTAAGCCATACACATATCGTCAGTTGATCACAGGGGTGACCAAAACAATGTGTAACAATCGTTAAGATTGAAATGCTTGAAATTAATTTCAGAAGATGCTCAGTTAACTTTTCATACCATGGTCATGGTGCTTGTTTCAAGCCATATAAGGATTTGATAATATTGCATACCTTATGTTCTTGTCCCTTCACAAAAACATCTTCTGGTTGAGACATGAACACATTCTATTTCAAGTCTCCATTCAAGAAATCAATATTCACATCCATTTGATGAATTTTCCATCCATTTTTTGCTGCCATGGAAAATAAATTTAATATGATAGCCCATTTTTTGTCGGGGGAGGGGGGGGGGAGTCTTCTCATAATAAACACTTTATTTTTGTGAAAATACTTTTTCCACAAGCCTTTCTTTGTGCTTTTCAAGTGATCATCTCATATGTACTTGTTCTCAGATACCCACTTGCATCCGATTGGTTTGGTTCCAAATGGAGGATCCACCAACTTCCATGTCCCATTCTTAATGAGAGGATCATATTCCTTTTGCATGGATTCTTTCCATTAATCATGAGAAGTGGATTCTTTAAATGAATTTGGTTCATGGTTTGTAGATAAATTCAACTCATAATCATATGAAACATCCATGTCATCTACATCACCTAATTTTGAATTATTTACATTACCTCCATCTTGTCTTGAGGACATTTTGGTTCTTGTCTTTCCAAACTCATTGGGATGGGCACTTTCAAGTTCTTTAGTGAGCCATTTTGGTGGAAATTTATGAGATGGTCCAAGTTGCTCAGCTGATTCAGATGGTGTTGAGTTCTCAACAAGCATAAAATTTTCAGTCCTCTCGATCACATAATCCAACTGAACCTTAGGTTTTGATGAAGTGGCATGAACTTCTTCATGAAGGTAAAATGGTGTTTCATAAGGAGATTCCAGATATTGACCCAAGATAGGGATCCCCCATTCAAGATGCAAAATCTCATCATCAAATTCATGATATGTCTTTAGACAAGTGAATCTGTCTAGATGATCGAGATGCCTCTCAAAAATTCCTTCTTTCGTGGAGGATTCAAGAAAGATTACATCTTTGGATAGGATGAATTTATTGTTTGTCTCATCATAAATACAATACCCCTTGGTGGTATTTGAGTACCCCAATAATATGAACTTCTGACTCCTTGCATCATGCTTGCTTCTTTGATCCTTAGGAATCAAGTCATAGTAGGTGGAACCAAAGAATCTGAGATGCCTCACCGAAGGAATGTGGCCATATCAAATTTTATAAGGAGTCTTTTTTTTAATATCATGATATGGACACCTATTTTTGACATAAACTGCACATAGAACTACATCATCCCAAAACATCAATTTAAAATTCTTGAAAAACATCATGGAACATACCATATTTAGGAGTGCATTGTTCATTTGTTCAACCACACTATTCTCTCGGGGATTGTATGAAACTATGGTTTGATGTTTGATCCCATGTTGGAAAAGGTATCTTTCAAATTCATTATATGTATATTCTCTTTCATTATCAATGCGAAGAGAGACAATGTGAGTTTGAGATTCATTTTGAATCCATACATGAAAATTTTTAAAATTTTCAAAATCTTGTGATTTATCTTTTAGCAAGGTCACTTTGTTCATATGTTCAGTGGAAAAGTCAAAATACAAAAGGATTATAATAACATGCTTCTTATGGTTGGAATGGAAGAAAAAATATCGATGAAGATAAATGGGACATCTTCCCATACTCACAATGTTGCATACCTCTATCATTGTGATTCACAAGGGACAACATGCTCCTTTGTAGCTCAGGAAGATAGAGTACATTGTCTAGAAGAAAATCAAGCTCCTTTATAGCTAAGGAAGATAGAGTACATTGTGTAGAAGAAAATACGAGAGTCCAGGCAACTTAAGATTGATGGTGCCCATTCCCGAAGGCTTGAGAATTTATCTATCTGCAAAGTACACTACATTATCTACATTTTCATTGAAGTCTTCGAAGAAATATCTTCAAAATTTCAGGTGGGAGGTTGCACTTGTTTCAAGAAGCCATGCATCTCCCCAAGAAGAAAATGAAGTGTTAAATAGATCTTCAGTTACTTTCTTGTAACATCTTGGCTATAACCCTTATGAACTATAATGTATTATGTAAATGTGACTTAGTCTGGTGAGCCAATAAAGTTGAAGAGGGGCCATAGTGCCTAGGAAATGTAATACTTCATATAAATTAATAAAATACACCACTGGCTACAATATAGACAAGGACAAAAGAGATAGGGGGATATGATTCCATGAGAGAGGGGGATTAAGGGGATAAGTACTTTTATTATATTTTATTTACCCATAATTTATTTTATGGAGAAAAGTGGTTACATGAGCTTCTTGGGGAGTCCATGTGGTTCTTGGTTCTTGTAATTATATAAACATCCCTTGTGGGCTATTTTGGGGTGTGTTTCGGGGGTTCGGTTCTTCTTCTTCTCCTTCTTCTTCAATCACTCTCTCATTATCAGAGGGTTCACTTGTTCTTATTCATTCGTTGTTACACCCTCCTCACTCTTGTTGAATTCGTGTTCTCTTGGGAGGAGCATGGAAGCCAATGGTTGGAGGAGGAGAGTCATTGCTAGTTGGTTGTAACAAATTATTGATCATTCCAGGGCGGGAATGGATGCCTAAGTGCATTAGATTGATTGAATTTCGTAAATAATTGTCCACAACTGAGAATCCTTGGAGTTTCCATCAGGGATATTTTCTGAGTAGTAGGACTGGAACCATGGAGAGAAATGGAATAGCCTCAGGACTGCATGATAGAGAAAAGTGTTCATTACTTTGGGTTGTGTAGGTTGAGGGGGAGAAAGAGAGATGGAAATTTGGATGTGTTGTGTGGTTGGGAAACCTGAGAGCTAGTTATCCAACTATTGTGTGTTTCATATTTGTCCTAAGACCCATCCTTGTGGATTCATAGCCTTGGCTTAGGGGTGACCTGTTGTTGAGAGTAAATGAACAACATTGTCTATGGTTGGGAGGAACGTCTTTGGTATGCATCTAGTTGGTGAATGTTTTATTGAAAAGATAAGTTCTATCTGTGTTTTCAGTATAATGTATATTTCATTATGTATTTAATTATCTCTGAGATATGTATTTATAATGTGCATGTCTGCTGGTTATTTTTTGTGCATGGCACACTGTTTATTTATTTTATGTTGTAGCATGGATCTTTATTAATTCATGTGGGTATTTTATGCTTGATTTCAGATTAAATGTTATTAGAATTGGAGATCAGTTCAGAAGTGACTTTTGGAGTAGCATGGCCAGCCTGTGGGTGGTTGGGTATGTTACAGATTGGTATCTCTCCCAGCCTGTGCATGGATGGGTACATTAAATAATGGTATTAGAGCTCCAATTTTCAACACTGACCCTGAATGGGCCGAGAAAGATAAATTGAAGAAAAATTTCACAGAGAATTGATTTCAAAGTGGAAAAATTTCAAGTTACAGTGCATCCATGGTAAAAATCCGAAGCAATTGTGTGGAATTGGGCAAGCCCCAATTTATGTTGTTAAATTCATGAGAAATTTTAGAAATTTGTCCAAGTGATTAGATATTCTTAATTTAATATCTGTTCTAGAAAATTTAGACCTGGAATTGGTCAAATTTGAAGTTACAAGGTTTTAGGAGGGCGTTGAGAGAACACTTTGAGTTTGTTCGAAATATTAGGAGGTGTAGCGGTTCGAGAAAGTAAGTTGAGGCCAAAGAGTCGACCCTACAGTGGAAAGATCAAAGGTTGAGCCTTTGAAAGATTGTGAAATTCTTCATTGGAGGGAAGCAAAGCCATAGAGGAGATCATATCCCAACCATTTGATTTGAGTGCAAGAGAACAAGAACTGTCAATCGGATTTCTTGGGCCATAAGTCTTGGCCAAAGTGAAGTGGATCTCAGCCATATATCCCATCATGGAATGTGGGCCATAGATATCACAATTCAGAGATTCAACACTTCAGGAAAAATTTACCCTTGTGTCACCAGGAGGATAAATCCCCGAATCTACGAAGTCCTAGAGTGAATCTACACTGTAGATCACTGGGAGAGTGCAAGTCATTGGATCCTCGAGTGGTTCAATGATTCGACACTAAAGGAGAAATTTGTTGTGGTTGCATGAAGTGGAGAGTTCCCCGAAGTCCCAAATTTCAGAGTAATTCTTGACCGTCGGTTGTTGGGTAGACATGTCTGTAGATTTCCAATTATTCAGAAATTCAGCTATTTAGAGGATTGTGGGTGAAATTTGTTTTGGTGTTAAAATTATCGAAGCTCCAAAGTACCAGAATTAATCCTAGTCGTGGATCAAAGGAGAGTCTCAATCGCATATCTTTTCCCTTCATTAGTTTGGTGTTCGACAGTTCAGGAGTGTGGTGGTCATCTAGAGCGAGAAGCCCCGAATCCCTAATCCCAGAGTTAATCACAGTCGTTGGCTATGGGAGGAGTGTGAGCCATCGATTTTAGTTTGGCATTCGGCTATCCGGGAGGTAGCATGTGTTGGAATCAGGAAACTTCTGAAGCTCGGAGTTTGGGAGTCTCGTATTTGTTCTCAATTGTAGATCAAGGAGAAAAGTGTGGACCGTTGATCAGAAGTAAAAGGATAGAGAAGTTTTGAAACTCCAGAACTTAGCCACTTCAAATACTACTGGAGACTAGGAAAATCCCCAAAGTGTCAAAGCCACGAAGAGCCAAAGTTGCGAAGTGTTGAAGTCGCGAAGTGTTGAAACCACGAAGAGCCAAAGTTGCGAAGTGTTGAAGCCGCGAAGTGTTGAAGCCACAAAGTGTAAAGCCACAATTTGTGAAATCATGTAGGTCATCATATCTGGAGCGGAGGAATGTGGACCTTCTGTTTGACTGATGACATGTCGTAGGCCACGTGGCAGGGGTGCCATGTGGGGACATGTGTAACCCAAATTCAATACCTTTTGGACCACAACCTGTTCTTTTTTTTTTGATACATGGCACACATGCCATGGGTCCATGTCACCATAGGTGACATCATCATGTCATGTCATATTTGAGAGTATGGCCTCTGGGGGTGTCCAACGTATCTACCAGTGAAAGTGTTGAAGACCAAAGTCGTGAATTCATGCAGACCATCGATCTAAGATCCCTTAAGGACTTTTCTCAACTATTAGATCAAGCAATGGAAGGATGGCATAAGCACTTCAGAAGATATCACTTCGGGGGAGTTGAACGACTCGAGAGTTGTAATGTCTTAGAGTTCTAGAAAACTAAAGGCCTGAACTAATTAAGGACCATCCATCCCAACTCTTTATCAAGTCACATTCATTGATCTCATTGAATCCTCCATATGGGGTGGGATCGTCTAGTCAATGGGAGATTAAATATCGATTGTCTGAGATGCTAGTGGAGATAATAGAAGGGTTTCGATGAAGTTTTACTTTGGGATAAGTGGAATATTTAAATGGGGGAATATCTGAAGGCTAAAGTCCAGAGTACTTGGTTCTAGCATTGGTCTCATGATAAGGTAAAGGGGTTGAGGCATGAATGGCCTAAAACTAACCAAGCCCTCAGACATTTTGCGAACAAGCTCCTGTGTAGAAGAATAAGGGAAAAACACTAAAGGAATGTCATTAGAGTGGATAATCCCGTGGTTTTGAGTTGTGGTCACATGGAAAGTGGTTTGAAGGAAGTTCCTATGAAGAATTTGAATTCTGTACTAGTTAAAGGAGTCGTGGAATATTTCAACAAGATCCTTTTATGTTGGAAGTGATTTTTTTCGAGAAGCCATAACTTTCATCTTAGATATCAAATTAGGGCAAGAATAAATTCATTGGAAAGATGAACCAGAGGAGAATGACTTGGAATTATTCTATTTTGGATAACTGTGATATAATTCTTCATGAATTAAGTAGAAAAAGTACTTGTAGCATTAATTGGCAGATTTTTGTAATATGTATAATTCTAACAAAAATGGTTCCTTGCATATTTTGCAGGATTAGAGATTTAATTGGATCAATTCTAGAATAGGATCAGCTATTAGAGTCATGGAAGCATGACATATCTTACAAAAGTTGGATGAGGCAACATAGAACTACAGGGAAAGTAATGAAAAGTGGATAAAGAACTCAAGAATAGTGGAACAAAAGTATTAGCCAACAACTACATGATTTGAATGAATTGAAGATACAAAAGTAACAATCCTCACATAACACATGAATCTAGCAGGTGAATAATGTCAGTAATGGGCATACAAAGAAAAATTAAGGCTCCATAGCCTTGAAGGTAGAGATGTGTAGACATTTGCAAAGCTTGAGGTGAAAGATAATGAGGAACTTAAGAGGTTGTGTGTGAATAATATCTATGTGTCAAGCATAGGAGTTCAAGGGAAGGATTTTTTAGATATGAATTATCTACTTGTCTAAAAGTACTCAATGAAATAAATCCACTTTTGATACCAGAGTTCACTGTGGAAGTAGGATGCCAATGTAGATAATTTGGAGATATAAAAATGAATGCTCTTTCACTTGAAAAGTGCCACTGAATGAAAATAGACTCCCACTGGGAATGGTATTTTGTGTGAAAGGTTTGGTTTCACAGGGAATGTTTAATGAAGTAATCTAATGGAAAAGTAGGATTAACAGTGTTTGATTCAAGAATGTTGTGGTAGTAAAGTGATGGAATGTCCTAAGCTACTTCATTCCATGGTGTTGGAATGTTTTATAAAGGTAAATTTTGGATATGACTGCCTAGGAGAGGCTGCTCAAAATAGAACACATTGGCGGGATTGCAGAATGGCCAAGTGGAACTTGGATAGAAAGTGTTCAGATGATGGAAGAATAGTGCAGATGAGGAGAGTGAGATAACACAAGGAAACAACGATATGAAAGAGTTCAAGGACAACCAACTACAAAATAAATAAATAAATAAATAACTGAATTGAAACAGAAATCCACTAGAGTGCATGAGGCATACAATGAATTTAAAATTCATATGCATTAGTAGGCATGTTTACAGTGAATGCTTGTTGAATATGGATGTGTAATTGTGCATATTCACATGCTTGGATATGCATATAACATGCTTGTGAACTTATAATAGTATGTTGTTATGAAATAATGATGTTATGGAAATTGATTATGACTAATGATGGATTATGTAATCAGGAAAATTGATATAGAATGGTTAAATATGTGGATGTTGTTGTTGCTTATGATTTACATCTATGTGAAGATCCATGAGGGTGGTAGGAATGGTGATCAAAATGATGAAGGAGGAAGTCTATGAGATTCTACAAATATCAACTGATCAGATATCAACAAGTAGGTTGATAACAACCATGCATGTATGCATTTAGTTTCTTTTGATGCATACATGTTGAAGGGAATTGAGGTAAGCATTCCCTCAGTTATTTTTTCAATATTTAAATTGATATGTAACGGCCAAAGGCCTAGAGTATGTAAATGTTGTTGATTCTAGAATGCATTTAGATAAAATTTTAGTTTCATATTGTGTTATGATTGGTTATGGGATCATAACCAGGTCCAATCAGGAGACATACTCTTGATATAACAGTGAATATCCTTAGATATGGTCATGTGTGATACCATGAGATGGTTGGATATCGAAGGGATATAACACTATGTGAGTGCTCAATGTTATCTACTATATAGTTGATGTTTGGACTGCAACCTCTTTGTTGACATTGAAGAGCACTTAAGAATTATATTGTTGGTGTTTTGTTTGGGTTGAAAAGGAAGGTATCCAAATAGTCAAGAAAGAAGTAGGAAGTTTGTGGATGAGGTGTTGGCCAGAACTTACAACTAACCTTGGTGAATGCATGGAATATTTATGTGGTTATTATGTAATCAATGGATGGATGCATTGTGTAGTTGTGTCCATTGATATTGGTAGATTAATTGTTATTTTATTTAGTAATTAATTGTTGCATTATGAAAAGTATGTGGTGCTGAAAATACATAATCATGGATAGTTGCAAGATAATTAATATGAATACTAGTTGAAGGTGATTGGATTGTTGTTTGTTACAATTATGAGATCACTTTTTGGAACTATTAGAAATGTTACAAGTGGTATTACAGGAATTATTGAATGCATTTTGGTGAATGCATGTATATATTATATAAAATAGAAATGATTATGATAGAAGTTGAAATGATATGATTATTTATAACTCATGAAGTTGAAAACACTTAAGGAGCTATTATATTCTACAACAAGAAAGTTGCAGGTTAAAGTAGTTACATAATGATAAATTATGGAAAATATATGTCAGGAGAACATAGTGATAATATTGACGGATAGAAATAAAATATTGGTTGATAATACATGTGTAAATAATGATGGGTTCATTCCAATTAATAGTTGGATTAATGGAAATGATTGAATTGTAGTTGTAAAAAATTCTGAGATCACTTTGTGAATTTGTTTTGAATTGTTACCATGAAAATATATATATATATCTTGTACATGATATACTGACAATTTTTTGGTTGAGTGTAAATTGAGGGAATTGCAGGTAGAATGGTCTGGGATATGGAAGGTATGTAAGCCCATAAGGAAGATTGATATCTATAGCTACAAAGACAAACATTATGAGCAGAAAATCCATGCCTGGGAATTTTATTTCTTATGTATAAATAGATTTGAGAAATTAAAAATTGTTATGGTGTACTAAAAAATGGTTTGGATGATTGAAGGTTGAGAAAATTGCAGGAATAATGGTATTGGGTATGGCATTGATATAATCCATAATAAATATTGATTCCTACAACCACAAGAGCCAAACGAATTATGAGCAGGAAGCTCATGCTTGGAAACTATGTTTTTCTGTATAAAACATATTTGACATTTGTGATTGAAATTGTTATAACAATATCTCATGATGATTGTATTTCTATAATATAGATGAAATGTTGCCTATTTAAGTTGGAAGATCACAGAAAAATAACGCCAGAAGGAAATCAAGCTCAATGATGAAGGCATGGAATGAAGAAATTCCAGTGGACTTTTTGTGGTTCGAGTTTTGGAAACCACAATTCTAAGACTTCCTGGCTGAGTACATTGGAGCCCTGGAGAGAAGTGGAACAACCTAAGGGACTGCATGGCAAATAAAGGTGTTCATTTCTTTGGTTTTTGTAGGGATAAGAGGGAAGGGGATCTTGCTAGTTGGAACTGCTGCCAGAAATGTAAATTCTGAAGATCATTATACATGTTTTGGGTTGGAATGCCTATGTATACATGTTTAATTTTAGGCCAAAGTGCCTATTTATATAAGTGTTTGATGGATTTATTGTGTGGATTAAGGCCAAAGAGCCTAGATTTGTAATTTTGTGCACTGAGGACAATGCCAAAATAAGGGGAGGGGGATGTAACATCCCGATTCTAACCCTTATGAACTATAATGTATTATGTAAATGTGACTTAGGTTGGTGAGCCGGTAAAGTTGAAGAGGGGCCAGAGTGCCTAGGAAATGTAATAATTCATATACATTAATAAAATACACTATTGGATGCAAGATAGACAAGTAAAAAAGAGATA
Source organism: Picea engelmannii (assembly GCA_009831015.1). Taxonomy (NCBI): domain Eukaryota; kingdom Viridiplantae; phylum Streptophyta; class Pinopsida; order Pinales; family Pinaceae; genus Picea; species Picea engelmannii. The sequence goes on along the minus strand of ML777524.1, from coordinate 780,046 downwards.
GGGAGCTATGATTCCATGAGAGAGGGGGCTTAAGGGGATAAGTTTTTTTATTATATTTTATTTACCCATAATTGATTTTATGGAGAAAAGTGGTTGCATGATCTTCTTGGGGAGGCCATGTGGTTCTTGGTTATTGTAATTATATAAACATCCCTTTTGGGCTATTTTGGGGTGTGTTTCAGGGGTTCAGTTCTTCTTATTCTCCTTCTTCTCCACTCTCTCTCTCATTGTTTGAGGGTTCACTTTTTCTTATTATTCGTTGTTACACTCTCCTCACTCTTGTTGAATTCGTGTTCTCTTGGGGGAGAATGGAGATGAATGGTTGGAGGTGGAGAGCCATTGATAGTTGGTTGTAACATATTATTGATCATTCCAAGGGGGAATGGATGCCTGAGTGCATGAGATTGATGGAAGTTTGGAAAGAACTGTCCACCATTGATAATCCTTGGAGTTTCTAGTAGGGATATTTCTTGACCAATAACACTAGAGCCCTAGAGAGAAATGGAACATCCTTAGGCACTACATGTCAGAAAAAGGTGTTCATTTCTTTCGGTTGCGTAGGTTGAGGGGGGGAAATAGAGATGGAAATTTGGATTTGCTGTGTGGTTGGGAAACCTGAGAGATAGTTAGTCAATTGTTGCGTGTTTCATTTTTTTCCTAGGAACCGTCCTTGTGGATTCATATCCCTGGATCAGGGGTGACCTGTTATTGAGAGTAAATGAACAACAATGTCTATGTGGGGAGGAACATCCTTGGTATGCATCCATTTGGTGAATGTTTTCTTGAAAAGATAAGTTCTCTCTTTGTTTTTTAGTATAATGTATATTCCTCTCTGTATTTAATTATTTATAATGTGCATGTCTGCTGGTTATTTATTGTGAATGGAACAATGTTTAGTTATTTATTATGTTGTAGTATGGATCTTGATTAATGCATATGGGTATTTCATTCTTGATTTCATATCAAATGTTATTAGAATTTGAGATCAGTTCAGAAGCGAGTTTTGGAGTAGCATGGCTAGCCTCTGGGTGTTTTGGTATGTTACAAATTGGTATCGTGCCCAACCTGTTCATGGCTGGGCACGTTACACTCCTATATTGCAATAGGAAACAATATAATGAACAGGTGCTTTACCTTCTATTGGCTCTGAGGTTTTACCTATTTCTTCTTTGATCTTCTCCCATGGAACTTCGCAGTCAGTCACTTCATGTGACCCATTATTTTTGCAATAGGGGAAATGAAGATCAATTTTTTTTATGAGAATTACGGCAACCCCTCCTTCCTCTGAAGTTCTTCTTTCTATGTATTCTCTTACTACCTCCATGTTGTTCATTATATGAGGTTCTTCCAAAATCATTTTTTCCAAATGGATTAGATGACATATGGGTTAAAATTGATAGAATATTGAAAAGCATGTCTTTTCATCAATGTAATATCTTTGTGTATTCTCCTAATGTCTTATGCACAATAAATCTCGACATTGAATCTTCTCTTGTTTTTTCCAACTCCTAGTGATCCACCTGAATTGGATGCATGTTTTCACCATGAGATCCACCTGAATTGGACATGGTAATGCATACAATATGACACCTAACCAAACCAGATTCGAGCTTGTAATACTTTTATTGAAACTATGTAAATTGTGCTCGAGCTAGATTTTCAGAAGTATACATCATGAAAGTCATGTACACATATAAATTCCTAACACATATTGATATTCTCATTTCCAACTGAAATTTTATTTGTTCAATGAAATTTATTTTAAACATAATTAAATATAGTTTTACAAGAGTGCCAATATACGAGGAAGATACCAATTTCCAATGATAACAGAAACACAACCATAGAATTGAATTCGCAGGCTCAAAATCACAGGTATAAGCTCTAGCATGCCACAAGAAGAACCTAAAATCGTTGTAGAATATATGGGGTTTCATGTTGAGTTTACCAATGTAGCCAAAAAAATGAGAGAATGGAATGACCTACCACAATGAGTCAAGGTCAATTGAAAGGTACCAGGGAGTCGAGGCAAGGTACCAAGAAGACAAGGCACAACCTATCAATACCAATAGCTGCAGAGGTGACGAGCGAAGGAAAAAAAATTGTAGAGAGAAAGAGTGGCGCAACAATTAGGGTTGCGGAAATTAGGTTTAGGAATGAGTAATACGACTAGGGTTTCATAAATTAGGTTTAGGTAGATTGGAACACGTAATAGGCCGGTCACTCGGTCGGTGAAGGAGGTCAAACACATGGAACGTTGAAAGGGTGAGGAAATGATGGAGTGACAACTTGTTGATGTATGTCTATAATTAACCCGAGAGAGTGTGTCAGGAAGACTGATAGACATAGAATAAACTAGATCATAGATATGTTAAGAACCAAATATCAAAATAGCATAAAAAAACCTCAAAATAAGTACTCAACACCTTGAAAAAGAGAGAATTTCTTATAATAATCCTCTTTGAGGGGGAAACCTCCTTATACACCACATAAATTTCCAAATACAAGATGATTCCAAATGAAAAGGTCTCCTTGGTTTATATAGGAGACTAGGAGGTACAATTACAACTAATGGATCCAAGATGACATATATAAAATAATATTACTAGTTTAATATGCCCTAATTAAGGGGTAATGTGCCACTATTTAGGGCTTAACATTTCCCTCCCCTTCAAAAAAGTGTTGTCTGCAATGCATGAGTAATTCTGGATGATTCTATATCAAAGACTCATCTTCCCAAGTGGAATCTTCAGCAGGTAGTTTCCTCCACTTAATGAGATACTCTGAAATGGATCTATTCCTTAGATGGTGAATTATTGTCTAAGTGATAACTTCAGGCTCCAATATGATTTTTCCTTCCTTATTAAGTTCTAGAAATAGAGTTTGAACTGGGATCTTGTCACGTATAACCTTCTTTAAGAATGAAACATGGAAAACTAGGTGTACTCATGAAGATGCAGGAAACTCCAATTTGTATGCCATGGTACAAATCTTTTGCAACACCTTATAAGGGTCGTAGTACTATGGTGATAATTTATTATCCTTCTTAGATTTCTTGAGGAAAATATTTTTGTATGGTTGTATTACTAAAAATACCCAATCCCCTACTTCAAAACTTCTTTCACTACAATGTTGATCTGCTTGTTGTTTCATGCGATTATGTGCCATGGTCAGGTTTTCCTTTAATAGTTGGAGAACTTGTTTTTGATTCTTGATGTGATCTTCCACTGCTTGAACCTTAGATTTTTATTTTAGATAAGATGTGATGGAAGGTGGGTGGTATCCATAGAGTTCCATAAATGGTGTCATTTGTGTTGTAGTATGAAAGGAAGTGTTATACCACCATTCTTCCAAGGGTAACCATTTGACCCATTGTGTTTGTTTATTAGAGACAAAGAAACAAAGGTAGCCTTCCAGACATTTGTTCACTATTTCAATTTGTCCATCAGATTGAGTATGATAAGATGAGCTATGAGCCAATTGAGTACCCAAACAAGAAAACAATTATGTACAAAAATGTCCAGTGAAGATGGGATCTCTGTCACTTACAATAATCATTGGGAATCCATGTAGCTTTTGAACTGTCTCCATGAATGCAGTGGAAAATGTACTGGCTTTGAAAGGATGAGAGAGTGCAAAAAAGTGTGCATACCTGGTCAGTCTATCAACAATCACCATGATAAAACTCTTTCCTTCAGACTTCGGTAAACCTGTGATGAAATCCATTGAAACCTCCTCCCAGTGTTGACTTGGGATGACTAATGGTTGTAAAATACCCAGGGTATTAATTATTTCCACCTTATTTTGTTGGAAAACCAATCATTCTTCCACAAACCTTTGAACATCAGTTTTAAGGACAACCCAAAACAATTCCTTCTTGACCCTATGGTAGGTTTTAAAAAAATATCGAGTGCCCTCCTACCGTAGAGGTGTGCAATTCCAATAATACCTTTTGTTTGAGTTGGGAGTTCTTACATAAATATAAGCGATCTTTGTACCATAGTGAATCATTTTTCCATGTAAATGTATCTGATGCACTGGAATCCTGCTACAACCTTTGAATGAGAGTCCATACATTTTCATCATTCTTCCATTCATCCCTTGCTTCTATTATCCAATCGGGTTGGATGAACATGATAGCACAGAGAAAGCGCTCAAGATATTCATCCTTTCTTGAGAGTGCATCTGCCACAACATTTTCCTTCCCTTTTTTATAGATGATTTCAAAATCATAACCCAACATTTTGGTCACCCATTTTTGTTTTTCTTATGAAGATAGTCTTTGTTCAAAGAATTATTTACAACTATCATGATTTTTTTTGACCTTCAAGTGCCTGCCTATTAGGTAAGGGCTCCATTTCTTCAATGCATGTAGTATTGCCATCATTTCCTTGTCATAAATTGGTTTTTGTAAGTCCTTTCCCTTGAGTGGCCAACTTTAAAAAGCAAGGGGACTTCCTTCTTGCATTAGAACAACACTAATGCCATTTCCCAAGGCATCTATTTCCACAATAAAGGTTTTTGTGAAGTCTCGTGTGGTCAAGACATGAGCTTTGCACATCACCTTTTTAAGTTGTTCAAAAGATTGAGTTGCCTCTGGAGTCTATGAAAATGCATCCTTCTTAGCTAATGTCATTAAAGGTGATGTTATTCTTCCATATTTACAAACAAACTTGCGGTAGTAACCTATCAAACCAAAAAATCCTCTAATATTCTTCAATGTTTTGGGAATTGGCCAGTCCATCATGGCCTTAATATTGTTAGGGTCTACCTTGACACCTTCATGAGATACAATATGACTAAAATACTCTACCTCCTTCACCCCAAAGAAACATTTAGATGGTTTGGCATATAGTTTTTTCTCCTTTAGTAGTTTTATAACCTTGTCAACATGTCACACATGATCCTCCCAAGAATTGTTATAGATTAGTATATCATCAAAAAATACTAACACAAATTTTTGAAGGAAGGGCTTGAAAATGGAATTCATCAACCCTTGGAATGTGGAAGGTGTATTCGTAAGGACAAAAGGCATGACCAAAAATTTATAATGGCCTTCATGAGTTCAGAATGTTTTTTTTGGGATATCTACTTCCTTCATTCTAATTTGATGATACCCTGAACGAAGTTCCAACTTTGTGAAATAGATTTCTCCATGTAGTTCATATAACAATTCATCAATGACGGGAATGGGAAAATTATATTTAATAGTGATATTGTTGAGCTCTCTATAATCTTGACACATACGCCATGGGCCCTATTTCTTGAGTACCATTACCACCTGTGTAGAGTAAGAAATTTGGATAGGTCTAATAATTCCATCCTCTAACATTTCTTCAACCATACGCTCAATTTCACTCTGTTGGGCATAAGGGTATCTATAAGGCTTGATGTTGGGAATACCTTTGGGAATAACTTCAAGTGGGTGGAATACCTTTGGGAATAACTTCAAATATTTTGGAATGCTTATCAATGATCCCTTGGAGATCCAGGGGAATATATGGCTTAGATGTTTGAACATCTAGTGAGAATAGTTGTAAAATTACACCCCGATGCCCCTTTTTCAATAATTTTGTCATTCCATTAGAGATTATCACCTTACTGGGTTTCCCTTTGATACCCCTTAACTCAATTTCTTTTCCTTACAATGAAAATGTCATGAAAAGTTCTTGAAAATTAAAATCCATTGTTCCCAATGATTGTAACCATTGGACTCCTAGTATGATATCATCACTACCCATGGATATAGAAATGATTGGACTATTCATTACATATTCCCCCATAGTAAGATTGATCTTATTTCTTTTTCTTGAGCAATTGATAGTTCCTCCATATACAATCATTACTTGAAACTCCAACATTGGATATATAAAGGAATTGAGAGCTTTGGCTAATTTATAGTGAATGAAATTATGAGTGCTACCATAATCAATTAGTATTATTACCTTTTTATTTTTTATATATCCTTTGATATTGAGGGTTTGAGGAGTGCTAATTCTAGCCAATGCATTACATGATATCGTGGGAGTCAACTCTTCAAAATAAATCTATTCTACATTTTCATATTGAGATGGTTCTTGTTCTTGTTCTTCTTCCTCTTCACAATCTATGTAGAATAATTTCTTCTCACCACAACTATGTCCCTTACTGTACTTGCTATCACAACTAAAGAACAAAAAATTTTCTTTTCTTTCCTCCAATTTTTGAGGTGTCAACCTTGTAGGTTGAGATTTTTTAGAAGAAGGAACATTATTCTCTCGATAGATGTTAGGAGTGGTCCTTCTAGTAGCCATGGCCATATTTTTACTTTCAACATTTCTTGCCACCCTGAATGCATTCTCCAATGATTTGGGTACCCAAAGGAGAACCTCATGTTGAATGCTATCCTTTAAATTTCCTATGAATACATCAATCATGCACTCATCTGGAATATTCATTACCTTTATATTCAATCTTTGGAAGTTCTCAATGTGTTCTACAACTAAACCCTTTTGCTTGAGATTTATCAATTGGCTAAAGAAGATATTGCTCCTTGTATCCTCATAGTGTGTTATCATTTCTTCTGTGAAAATTTTCCTAGTGAAAATTGGGTTCTAAATATAAAGAAGCAATTTGTACCTTTTGTGTATGTGGCACATCATGTAGATCAAATAATTTCTCCATATGAAGTATCCATGTGATTGGATCCTTTCCATCAAACTTTCTCATATCGATCTTAGGAAAGTGGTTGGTCTTCAACCTAAATTTGGAGTTTCTCCAGTCTTGATTCATCTTCCTTGTGTCATCATCATTAATTTCATGGGATACATTTTCACTTTTAGGTGGCCTCTCTATTAGAATGTTTTTCAATCCTTCCATGATCTCCCTTTTTAAACCATCGATCTTAGTATCCATCATTTCATCCAACTCAAATTCAGTTGAATCCATCATCCCTTGTAGTTCATATTTTGTTAATGTATTCTTTTATAAATCATTTATGTCCCTATGCATTTCTTCACCTTCATCAAGAGTCCAAGTAGGACTGTCTAGAGGCTTATTTGGTTTATAAGTTCCCTTTCTTGGTGGCATGTAGGACAAATATCACTTTTAAACCTTGATTTCGAGGTGGTTCTGCTAGACAATATTTCTTCTGCTGTATCTCCAAAATTTCAACCCTTCTAGGTATAAAAATTTATTTTTGTAGTTCTATGATATGTCTTCTCTGCAATGCCACATGTCTGGTCAAAATTGGATGTGCCAAGTGGAAGTTATGGTAACTTCCCCACACCTTGCTTATTTTTGTCCCTTTTTGGAGAGCATACCTGTAAATCATACCAGGAGCACAATATCATATATTTGATTCTGAAACATGTACCAGAAGTAATACAGACTGCCCACTATCCAATGCAACTAGTATCACTTAATTTGGATACTCACTGAAGAAGATATCACTATTTTACTTGGAAGACATGTTTGAGACTAATTAATATGACTAGTCAGATACCCTATCTTGTACAGGCTGTATATACAAATGTAGGATGACCCAAAAGCAGATATTTTTATCAAAACTACCTTGATAATTTATATGAACATTATCCAGGTTTAAGGGTCTCAAAAATTACATAAAAACTTTTATAGAGAAAATTATGAGATGACTAAATTCATGATGATTCTAGAGCCCTTTCTTACACAAGATATACCTCTGAAAGTTTAAGGAATCAGGAGCTGAAATTTTAACCCCACGTACCTTCATCTTTATAATAAATATATTCCAAGGGGTTCCTTATGAAATGTCATGGAAAAAACGTTATAGTGAAAATTCCAAGATGTCTCAGATGCAGCAGTGAAACCCAAAGACCTTGAGCTCTGATACCAAATGTTAAGAACCAAATATCAAAATAGCATAAAAAATCCTCAGAATAAGTACTCAATGCCTTGAAAAAGAGATAATTTCAGATAATATGCCTCTTTGAGGGGGAAACCTCCTTATACACCACATAAATTTCCAAATGCAAGATGATTCCAAATGAAAAGGTCTCCTTGGTATATATAGGAGACTAGGAGGTACAATTACAACTAATGGACCCAAGCCAACATAAATAAAATAACATTACTAATGTAATATTCTCCAATTAAGGGGTAATGTGCCACTATCTAGGGATTAACAAGAGAGCATAGAGACAGTAAGGCCAGTAAAGGCATTTTCTATAGGGTAGGAAGAGGAAACACCAAGGGAAATAATTATGAAGTTAACCACCACTGCTAGGCTAGGGATGGAATAAAAGTAACTCCAAACTTGATGTGATTTTCATTATCATGATAGGTGCATATATACAGAAATAAATGAATATTGGTCTTCCCCAATGAATGACCTTTCCTATCACCTACGACTCTTCATATTTACAACTTATGTTACAAGTAACACAATCCTAAGGATTATGTGTCCAACTGTTAGCATAGGGGCAAACCCAGGTTTCAGATCTAACATCGCACCAACAAGCCCTAACTATTGTCCCTTTCAGCAACACCCGCGAAGCAGATGCAGTCTCACACGAAGTAGCAATAGGGGGTCACATGACATAGGTGTCTACAACCAGAGGAAATGCAAGTGGATCCAAGGCAACAACACACAACAACCTAGTTATTCTTACCAAGCATAAACCTAATTCACACAGTTATACTCCATATCTAACATAATAATGCAATAATAGAATGATAGAAAGCAAACAAACATAATATCAACCACAAGAACACAAAATATGCGTGGTTCACCCTCTCCCTAGGGCTACGTCCACAAAACTATGTTTCTTGGTATTATATGAAAACATACAGTTCTATATGCGCTCTTAGCTTACAGATCCTTCTCTCTTTCTCTTCTTCTCTCCCCTCCCTGCACACCTAGTTGTAGGGTTGCTCTTCGTGCCCATCTGAATATATTACAATACAAAAGGATCTCAGATGCTACACTTCTCTCTCACACAGTAGTAATCACTCAATCACACAATAACAATGAACTCTCAACCAACTTATAACCAACCCATACCAGGTCCCTTATACCTTTATTTATACATTACAATATCTCTCAGACATCCTTAGGTCAAAACCTAGGTGTCAAAACCCTAAATACAAAAACCCTAGGTGTCTAAAACCCTAGGTCCTCTTTGACCTAGGTTTTCCGGGCTTTGCTAGCCTGTCTTTCCTTATTTCCCACGAGGTTCTCCAAAGCATCCATTGGTGGATTTTTCTTCTTGTTGAGTTTTCCATGATCTATCTTCCTTGTTGATCTATTCTCCTCGATCTTCTCATCCCATGACTTGTTTTCTCTTGCTTTGCTCTTTCTTTTTTGCTTCTTTAACCACTTCCGTGTAGTTTGCACTTCCTCTTTTATTTTCCTTTTTCTTCGCTTTCTTTCTTAATCCATACCCAGGCCCAACAAGCCCCCAACACTCACTTGTGACTCATTCTGAGGCACTGTAGATCTGAATCTTTTTTTTTTATTTGACTTTAGGCTGCACAGGGCATCTTGTGCTCTCTTCTCAGTTCCTCCCTTGTGCAGACTGCCTTTACTGTATTTGGTACCCAGTTTCAACTGCACCTGGTACATAGAACCTTCTCCCTATGCTTTTATTGAGAGCTGTGGGGCACCTAGTTGTCATAGTACAATTTCAATCGACTCCCATTTACCAAACCTTCCTTCCATTCTCCCTTCAAATTATTCAACTACACAATTCCTCCTTCTGTAACATAGGCAACCTCATATGGCCCAAGCCAATGTTTCCTGAACTTCCCTAGATGATTTATGAACTTGCCATCGTATACCAATACCAGATCTCCTTGCTTAAAGGATTTCTTCTTGATATGTCTATCATGGTAGGCCTTTTTTCGTTCCTTATGTACCTTCTGGTGAAATCTTGCAATGAATCTGTCTTCTTCCACTTCTACCAACTGCACAAGTTTGTCTTACACAACAATTATGTCATCCATATCTGTAAATGTTGCAATTCTTAAGCTAGGAACTAAGTATTCCATAGGTACAACTACTTCTAGACCATAAACCAACTTAAAGGGAGTTTGCATTGTCATCTTCTTACAAGTGGTTCTATAGGCCCATAATACTGCTGGTACTCTCAAATACCAATCATCTATGTTTACACTGCAAATATTCGTCAGTGTTGTCTCCAAGATCTTATTGAAAGCTTCAACTGTACCATTCGCTTGTGGATGGTATGGAGTGCTCTTATGACGATGAACTGCAAATTATTGAGTCAAGGCTTCAATAGTATTATTAATAAAATGTGTGGCTTGATCACTCATGAGGATCTTCGGGCATCCAAACCTGGTTATGATATCATAATATATGAATTGCACAGTTGTAGTTGAACTACAGTCCTTAACTTCTCTTTCTTTTTCCCATCTGGTAAAATATTTTGTCACAGTGATGATGTATCTGGCTCTTGTGCGCTTTCCTGGTGGTTTGATAGGTCCCTTGAAATCAATGGCCCATTTCTCAAATGCCTGTAAGTTTAGCTGAGGGTATAAAGGCATTTCATCTCTCCTGGAAGGTTTCCCAACTCTTTGTCATACATCGCAGGCTCCATAGTATTCCTTAGAATCTTTGTGTAAAGTGGGCCACCAGAGGCCATCTCTAAGAACCTTCTACGTTGTTTCTTTTCCTGCATAGTGTCCTCCTGTGATGCCTTTGTGTTCTTCTGCTAGAATCAGTGGTATTTATGCCTCCATAACACATCTCCTCAATATCTCATCAGGTCCCATCTTATATAGTTGTCCAGCTATAAGTGAAAAATATGCAGCACGAACTACCAATCGTTTCTTCTGAATGACTGTATATTCGTGAGGTGCCATTCCTATTGATAGGAACTGAACTATATCGGCAAAGTGATCATCAACCTTCCTGATGGCCAAAAACTGTGTATCTGGTAGTGTATCCTCCAAGCTAGTAGGTTCCTCTCCATGTTCTAACCTAGACAAGTGGTCAGGTCCATTATTCATTCTCCCTGGCTTGACCACTATCTTGAAATCATATTCCTGGAATAACAGAAGCCATATGCATATTCTTCCCCCCAACATTGTCTTTTTGACTAAGTATTTCAGTGTAGAGTGATCGGTGAACATATTAAATTTTCCTCCCAACAAGTAGTGGCAACATTTCTGCAGCGCATACACCATGGCTAAACCTTCCCTCTCAGTGGTAGTGTAATTTATCTCAGTTGTTGAAATCTTCCTACTAGCAAAGGCTAACAGATGGTCAATATCTCCTACTCCTGGTTGTGATAACAATGATCCCAATGCAATAGAGGATGAATTGACATGCACATGAAATTCCTTACTCCAATATGGGAAAACCAAAATAGGCACAGTAACCATTTTCTGTTTCAATGTGTCAAAGCTCTGCTAACATTCTTCTGTCCATTGAAACTGACAATCTTTCTTCAAAAAATTCTCCATGGGTGATATAATCTATGCATAGCCCTTAATGAACTTTTTGTAGTATCCAGTATGTCCCATCACAATGCGTAGCTGTCTTACTAAAGTAGGAGGGGGTAGATCAACAATAATGGAAATATTAGATGGATCTACCAGCAACCCCTGTTTACACACAATATGGCCTAGCAGCATGCCAAAGGGTGAAAATAAGATGCACTTCTTCAGGGTCAGGGAAATCTAACATTTCCTGCACTTATCCAACATTAGTCTTAAACACTCAATATGATTTTGAAATAAGCTAAAAACAGTCCAATCATCAAAATATGCTTCCAAAAAGTTATGTAAAAATTCCTTGAATGCTTCAACCACCACCCTAGAAAAGATGGTTGGTTCATTCTTCAATCCAAAAGGTATCACTATGTATTGGTATGATCCCCATTCTGTTGCAAATGTGGTCCTATGGCGATCTTCCTTGGCAATCCTAATCTGGTGATAACCTGAAAATCCATCTATGAAGGAGCAAACTTACTATCCTCCCACATTATCTAACACTTCATCAGTAAACGGTGTAGGGAATGGATCATGTAAGCATGCATCATTCAGTTTCCTCAAGTCTACATAGATTTTGATCCCTCCTATCTTCTTATATTGAACCACCATAGGGATAATCCATTCTGACTCTTCAACGAGTTCTATGATTCATGCTTCCAACATTCTGTCTAATTCAATCTTGACTTTCTTCTTATATTTGGGATTCAATATGTAGGGTCTCTGCTTGACTGGCCTTGCATATGGTTTCAAGGGAATCTTCATCTCACTCATGGGCCCTTTAATTCCCTTCATATCAGTAAACTTGGTTGGAAACAAGTCCTGATATTCATGCAGTAGTTCTGTGATCTTTACAATAGTAGCGTCATCCCAATAATCTCCAACGTTTGCGAGCTTAGGTTCTTTCTTTGTTCCAATATTAAATTTCTTGATTTTAATTGGCTGCCCAATAAAAGGTAGTTCGACTCTCGATCCTTCTATGTCTCTTTGTCCTTATGTTTCTATGATGTTCACATTCCTAGAATCATCATCTTCATCAACATTGATATTGTAACATCCTTGCAATTTCTGAAGAGGTGCAGTCTATTCATCCTCTTCTTGCTCCAGAGGGAGGTTGTGTGCCTCCTCAAATACTTTCTGTCTCACAACTTGTAAGGCTTGATCTACTATAGGGTACCAACTTTCAAATAAAAATGTAGCTACAATATTCTGAGTCATACCGTGCCAATCTGCAGTGGTGAGGCACAGTTCTGCTTGAAGATACCAATTGATAGGGGTTGTGTCCATAGTGTTAATGAATTTATGCACCCACTTCTCTTGAGGAATGCTTCTGCAGGCCTCCTCACAACTTTGCACATGGCTCTTTGGACAACTTTGACCTATGTATTTAACTTCGCACCCTTCGGTTTGTTCTGAAAAGCACACTGTCATCAAAGTGCGACATTGCACCCAGTCCACAATGTTCTTCTTATGTGTTCCCCACCATATTTCTGTTGTTTCTTTCAAGGCCTCATCCAGTGACAACATTTGCTATCGTACTGGTACAATTTCTTCAAATTCTAATAAGAATGTTTCTAAATTATTTAAACCATCAAATGTGGGCAAATTACTAACTTCTGTGCTGATCCAATGAACTTCCCTGGTCAATCTAGTACATTTCCGCGTAGAAACTTCATACATCTTGTTCTTCCAGTTTTCTAGTGCTTCTTCGGAATCTTATGAGCATGTGTTGTCACTTCACCAGCTTTAGTTCCCATATGTTGTGGGATTAATGTAATCATGTTGTCTTGTTGTCAATTTGTAAATATTTTCTAGCTCATATGCGCGGTCTTCTTCTCTTATGGGATCCGTGTATCTGTGACCTTCATCAGGATCTAGAGGTGCAATAACCCTAAGGCCATCACCTTCAAATGTCATTCTTATTTTATTTAAGTCGATAACAGTATAATTATTGAAAGCCCAATCAATTCCTAACAACGTAGGATAAGGAAAACTATCATCAACAATCTTAATCACCTCGAAATCGAAAAATGTTCTTACCCCATCGATGTCCATAGGGACATGATCCAGTCTTCCAAAGGGGCTTAATGCTTTTTGATTAGCCATCCTAAGCCTGATAGGGGAGTAAATCAACTTAGGTTTTCCCATCAGTGCCCAAGTCTTCTTCGTCATAACATTGACTTTTGACCCTAAGTTGAGGACCACATAATCTATATCATAGTCTCCAATCTGAGCATTAAGGTGTAGTTCCTTATTTTTCCTTCTCTTTCTGGATACTTGATGTATTGCTCTATTCGGTAAGGGATCTACCTTCCCTAGCTCATACTGTCTAATCAAATTTTGTATCTCTTGTACAACTCTTTCATCCTTAATCATATTAATGAAAGTACATAAGAATTCCATAAGCTTTCTTACCTCTTTTCCTTCTCCAAGTGATGCAGACTGATCAAATTCCAAAGGAATTCCACATTCTGTCACTTCTGGTTGTGTTTTTGATGAAGAAGCCTAATCTCTTCCGAATTATTTTCTTTCCTCTTCAAATGTCTGTTTCTATTTTCTTGGATCAAAATCTTGTGTCTTCTCTGCATATCTTCTGACCCTTGATTCTTCTGTGGTCTTCACTGGGGTCACTCTGTCTTCTCCTATAGCATCTCCTCCTTTAGTGATAATAGTGAATCTAAGATCCTCTCCACAAGGTTCTGATGAGATTAATTGTACTTGATGGTTTCCTCCTCATCTCTCCTGAAGTTTGGCTAACAGCGCGAGACAATATTCTATGACATGTTCAAATGAGTTGCAGTAACTGCAAAGTAGTAAATGGGTTCTGACAGTCCCTTGCCAAATGTCTTGGCTGTGCACAATTATAACAAATGATCTGACTTCGACCTCGACTGATGTCTCCTCCTCGTCCTCTTCCTCTGAATCTGCCATGAGGGTTGAAGTTACCTCTTCCTAGAGAGTTAAACTGTGCAGTATTTCCTTCCTATTGTACTTCTCCTTGAATTTGATATGTGTCTCTTGACCTTTCATGCAAGAGATCATAAGCTCTACAGTCTTTCTCATCATGCCCCATAGATTTATAGAATGTGAAGTAGAGGTTTGTAGGTGTTTGGACATATTTTTGCATGTAGTAGAATTCACTAGGGTGATGCCTATTTCTACATACCTCGCACCAGGGTAGAGTAACCTGCTTCAAAGGGCTTGGAGCCGCAGAGGCCAAGTACTCATGAAATAGGGGACAATGCTCCTTATCATGGCCTTCTGATTTTCATATGATACACCAGATCGCGTCTCTTTTATCTTTTCCCTTGTCTTTATTAATATATTTGACCTGCAGAGATACACTAGTTAGTTGACTCAAAATTTGGCTCATACCTGAGCTGGATTCTCCCATAGGGGTTGATTCTAGTTTCATGGAAATCTCCAATGCCTCAGCCTGCGAAGCGATCTTCTGTTACATTAGGAGGACCTTGATGTGTGGTAAGAGGGAAACAATGAACCATTATTTATTCTGTTTGTCTAGAATCTAAAAACTCAAGTGGCCTGTCAAGGTCTTAAACCTCTTATCAAACTCCCACACAGGTTTAGCGACTCTCTGCTTGATTTATTTCAATTCTGTAATACATTGTGACTCCGAATTGGGTTTCTTGAATTCAAAAATCAATGCAGTATTAATGACATTCAATGGTTTCGGTTGTGCAACTCCTTGGACAAATTTCATGTACCAATTCAGTGCGCGGTCTCTTAGGGTAGTACTAAACTGATCTCTCTTAACAGTTTCATCAGTAATATTATTAATACTCCACACAGCTTAGCATAAGAACCAATGTTGATCTAGATCTTCAAATCCATATCCCCTAAAGGTGGGTAACCTCATCTCATCTATCATAGATATTCCTAGATTTCTTGACTGAGTATGCACTGAACGACATGTACCAATGCTCTGAGGGCTCTGATAACTTAGGTTACTCTGGTTACTTAATATTCTAAAACAATAGGAGGAGTGATAGTACTTACTTCGACAGTAGGCTCAGTCCTTGAAGTTACTAATTCTTCTCAGTGAGGTTCTTCAGTCTGGTATTCCTCTGCCCTATCGGACACTGAATGTTTCTCATTCAACAACTCTTCTTCCTCTCTATTGTGGAACCCTTCATCCTATGTCAGTGGATCGTGACCCTACTCAAACAGGTTTACCAGAGGAACTTCTCTAAATGATCTCCCACTGCACATGTGTCCAACCTCTGTGTCACTGTCTAAGTTTTTGAACATTAGCCTTTCAATCTGACCAACTATTGTATCTTCAATATGTTCTTCTCATGCAATAGCATCTTGATCTTCAACTTCAAAAAGTGTAAAATTTTTCCTCTAGGTCCCTTAAAGAAATATCTCTCTGCTTGGATATATGACTCTATTCTATCAATAGAAAACTCGGTAATGTACCCTCCAATGGTGTTATCAAACCAGTGATCGACTTCTCTTGACATGACATTATCAACTCTCTTTACCTTCTTGATCAACGTCGATGTCCAAACCATAGGAGGTCTAAATTTGATCTGAATTTGGGTATCTTCTAATCTGGCTAACCACTCGTATAGATCCTTATGAATTCCTCCAAAGAAAATCTCGTGTATATCGGTAAAGATATACTTTCCCAACTAGTCTTTAGTACTAATACTAGTTTTCTTATTCTGAGCCTCAACAAAGTCCTTCTCTTGTTCTTCTATCGACTTCTGAATCTCTGTCTTCGATGGAAACCACCTTGAAATTCCCTCAATAAGATCATGGTCCTAGCGACAGAACCATTTGTTGGCATAGGGGAAGACCCAGGGTTCAGCTCTAACATCGCACAAACTAGCCCTAACTAATGGCCCTTTCGGCAACACCTGCGAAGCAGATGCAGTCTCACCCAAAGTATCAATAGGGGGTTGCAGGACACAGGTGTCTACAACTAGAGGAAATGCAAGTGGATCCAAGGCATCAACACACAACAACCTAGTTATTCTTACCAAGCATAAAACTACTTCGCACAATTATACTCTAGATCTAACATAATAATGCAATAACAGAATGATAGAAGGCAAAAGAACACAGTATCAACCACAGAGACAAAAAATATACGTGGTTCACCCTCTCCCTAGGTCTATGTCCACAAAATTGCATTTCTTGATATTATATGAAAACATACAGTTCTATCTGCACTCTTATCTTGCAGATCCTTCTCTCTTTCTCTTCTTCTCTTCCCTCCATGCGCACCCAGCTGTAGGGTTGATCTTCACACCTAGCTGAAGATCTTACAATATATAAGGATTTCACATGAAACACTTCTCTCTCACACAGTAGTAATCACTCAATCACACAATAACAATGAACTCTCAACTAAATTAGAACCAACCCATCCCAAGTCCTTTAGACCTTTATTTATACATTATAATAGCTCTTGAACATCCTTAGGTCAAAACCAAGGTGTCAAAACCCTAAATACCAAAACCCTAGGTGTCTAAAACCCTAGGTCCTCTTTGACCTAGGTTTTTCGGGCTTCACCAACCTGTCTTTCCTTCTTTCCCACGAGGTGCTCCAAAGCATCTATTGGTGGCTTTTTCCGCTTGTTGAGTTGTCCACAATCTATCTTCCTTGTTGATATGTTCTCCTCGATCTTCTCATTCCATGGCTTGGTTTCCCTTACTTCGTTCCTTATTTTCTTCTTCTTTAACTACTTTGACCCAGTCTTAGTCAATGTGCCTTCTGTGCAGTTCGCACTTCATCTTTTATTTTCCTTTTTCTTTGCTTTCTTTCTTAATCCATGCCCAGGCCCAACACCAACATTTTTGGCCAAACACATGTGGAGGTCTAAAAATGATGATTCTAAGCTTTCAAATATAAAAGTAAATTTGGATACCAATTGGAGAGATGAGCATAGGGCCCTGATTGCATGCAATTTTGGGCCATTTTGGTGCCCCTTTTGGTCAAATGCATGTCAAGGTCCAAAAATGGGAATTCTCGGCTTTCAAACATGAAACTAGATTTGGCAACTTATTGGAGAAATGAGCATCATTCCCTAATTGCATGCAATTCCAAGCCATTTTGGAGTTCTTTTGGTCAAAACTTGTGTTGAGGTCCAAAAACGAGAATTCTCAGCTTTCAAATATAAAATTAGATTTGTACACCCATCGAAGAGATGAGAACGAGAACCCAATTGGGTGTGATTCCGCACCATTTTTGTGCTTATTTTGGTCAAAATCGTGTCGAGGTCCAAAAATGGGAATTCTCATCTTTCAAATATGAAACTAGATTTGGATACCCATTGGAGAGATGAGAATGGGGCCATGATTGCATGCAATTCTAGACCATTTTCATGTCTCTCTTGGTCAAACCTATGATGAGGTCCAAAAATGGGAATTATCAACTTTTAAATATGAAAGTAGATTTGGATACCAGTTGGAGAGATGAGAATAGGGCCCCACGTGTGTGCTATTTCCAGTCATTTTGGTGCTTCTTTTGGTCAAACTCGTGTTGATTACCAAAAATTGGAATTCTCATCTTTCAAATCTAAAAGTAGATTTGGATATCCATTGGAGAGATCAACACTTGGCCTCAGTTTCACATGATTATGGGCCATTTTGGTGCCTCTTTTGGTCAAACCTGTGACGAGGTCTAAAAATGGGAATTATCAAGTTTGAAATTAGAAAGTGTATTTGGATACCCATTAGAGAGGTGAGAACAAGGCCTCGATTGCATGCGATTCTAGGTCATTTTGGTGCCTCTTTTGGTCAAACCCATAACAAGGTCTAAAAACAAGAATTCTCTTCTTTCAAATATTAAAATAGATTTGGATACCCATTAAAGAAATGAGCATGGTACCTCAATTGCATGTAATTTCAAGCCATTTTGGTGCCTCTTTTGGTCAAACTCATGTCGAGGTCCAAAAATGGGAATTCTCATCTTTCAAATCTAAAAGTACATTTGGATATGCATTGGAGAGATAAGCACAAGGTCTCAATTGCATGTGATTTTGAGCCATTTTGGTGCCTCTTTTGGTCAAAGTCTTGCTAAGGTCCAAAAATAAGAATTCTCAACTTTCAAATATGAAAGTAGATTTGGATACCCATTGGAGAGATGAGCATGAGGCCCCAGTTGTGTGTGATTCTAGGACATTTTGGTGACTCTTTTGGTCAAACCAATGCCAAGGTCCAAAAATGAGAATTCTAGGTTGTCAAATCTGAAGGTATATTTGGATACACATTGTAGAGATAGCACATGGCCTTGATTATGTGTGATTCAAGGCCTTTGGGGTGCCTCTTTTGGTCAAATTTGTGTTGAGCTTCAAAAAAGGAAATTCTTAGATTTTAAATCTGGAGATTGATTTGGATACCAATTAGAGAGATGAGCATGGAGTCTCAATTGTATGCTATTCTGAACCATTTTGGTGCCTCTTTTGGTCAAACCCATGTTGAGGTTGAAAAATGGAAATTCTTAGCTTTCAAATATAAAAGTCAAATTGGATACCCATTGGAGAGATGAGCACATAGATCTGATTGCATGTGATTCTAGGCCATTTTAGTGTTTCTTTTGGTTAAGCTCTTGTCGAGGTCAAAAAATGGGAATTCATGGATTTCAAATCTAAAAGAAGATTTGGAAACTTGTTGGCCCTTGACCAAGTTTTGAGGATCCTTGGTCATGTTTGACCTATTTTGGGACTTCGTCGGGCTATCGAAGATGGAGTGCAAGTCGAAGCAGAGATCACGGAATCTCGGCCCCTTGTTTAGGGATTTTTGGGTTTTGGGCTTATGTAATGGGTATGAGGATGTTGTCCCATGGGTCTACCCATGTTTAGGCCCATTTTGTAATCTATAAATAGGAAGCTAGGTGATGTAAGTAGGGTGTGTATGTGATGCTAAGTGCAGAGGCGCAAGTTTTTGATACCAAGTGCTAAGTGCAAGTAATAGTTGTACATGCTTTGTGCATGTTGTGTGAGACTTGCAAGGCTAAGTGCAAGTGGTTGTAAGGGATTGAGTACAAGCTTCGTGCTATAACCTAACTCGGGGAAGGAGGATCTGGTGAGGTGCGTGCAGATCTTCTTTCCTATGTGGAGTAGGATCTTGTGGGTCTATGCATGTAGAAGATTGACAAAAGATAATAAAAGAGAAGAAGAGTTTGTGGACGTAGCCCCAGGCTGGGGGTGAACCATGTATATCCTGTGTTGTTATGCTTTGTGCGATGTATTGATGTGTTTATGTTTTTACTTTCTTAGTACTTTAGCATAGATAAATGATAGATAGATATGTTGATGTTTTGTGTTTAATAATATGAATAAGTGCTAGATCTAACCTATGTGAATGTGCTTAGTGCTCGACTATACTAGATCTGGGTGAATATTGTGATGCTCAGTGATTAGGGTTTTAACTGCAAAGTAGATACTAGTTAAATATTGATGAATTGTGATTGCTAAGTGCTTTGATAGAATATTGTAATCACAAATATATGTCCCAACTAAGGTTGCAGACACTGGAGTCCTGCAACCACCCCTACCTCTACCTCGGGTGAGACTGCAACTGCTTCGCAGGTGTTGCTGAAAGGGCCAGTAGTTAGGTTTTTTTTTGTGCACTATTGAAGTGTCGAACCCTGGGTCTACCCCTGTGCCAACAAATGGTTCTGTTGTTGAGACTTGAAACTGTGATTGCTGCGAACTGAAGTAAAGAAAAAGAGAATCTCTATGCATAGATCTGTTGCTAAAGTATGCATTATTGTACTTGACCTGTAAAGATCTGTGCTAAGAAGAGAAGTCATATATGAAGAAAAGAGGCAAGATATTGAAGACTTGTTCTCTGATAGAGGTAAGAATAGTGAAAATTTTTGATTGAAAAGGTAAGATAAGTGGAAATTTTTATTTCGAAAGCATGGATCTAGTTATGTTTGATAAATTTTGTCTTAGCCTGAAAACTAGGGCACAGCTAGAAGAAATAAGATTTGATATGAGTAGATCTAATAGAAATGATGAAAGATATGTTATTCCTATGCATAGAAAGAATGTTTGGACTAACAAATGGATGCAGGATCCTAGAAAGAATTTTTTGCAGGTTAGCTATTGTGACCCTAGTGCGCAGTACAGGAAAGGTTGGGGATCGTTCAAAAGAAAGAGAGGATTAACTATTTGCTATAGTTGCATAAGACCAGGACATCTTGCTAAGGAATGCCCTGGTAGAGGTCCTATTTGCCTTTGTTGTAAAGCTATGCACCATGAAGTTTTGGATTTCCCTAGAATGATTGCTAAGGTTGACAGAATGAATATGAGACAAGAAAACCCTAAGGAAGATCAAGAAACTAAGACCATGGCAGGACCCCAGAAAGAATCAGAGAATGTATTTCTACAAATGAAAGAAATGTTGAATGATCACAGAAATATCAACTTATCAGAGATATTCAAAGAAAAAGAATGCATAGAAACAAGAATATGAGACTTCGACATTGACTGTGTTCTGGATGAAGAAACACAGGTGAACATCATGATAGAAAGAACTTGGGAAATTTTAGGAAAGATTGCTATGATTTCTTCATTGGGAGGAATATGATTATTCAGAGGAAAGATGATAACCCTATGTGGAAGACTCACCCAGATGTCTATGAGTGCTCATGGAACTTCGACAGAGGAAGATTTTAAGGTTGTTAAATTTATTGAGAACGTCACCCCATTTGATATGTTACTAGAAAAAACCTGAATTGAGAAGGATCAAGCCAAAAGAAAAGAAGAGGAAGTCTTAGAACAGAAGAAGAAATAATTAAAATATTTCATGACTAGGAGGATAATGCACTTGATTGAAGAACAAGAGAACAGAGAGAAGCTATTTAGAACCAGAAACTTGGATGTCGAAGTTTAAAGAACACAAGAAGACTCACAGAAGAGTGGAGCACCTACCCCAGACAGAGAAGAAGTATTTCCCTTGAACCCTATGAAAGAATCTCAACAACACGAAGTTACTATGCCAAAAGGAGATAAGAATCAAAATGGAAAGAGGAATACCGAGACAAATATCAAAGGGAAGAAGGCTAGAAATCTTAGTAAGAAGAGAGAAAAGATAGAAAAGTTGCAAAATGTTCCAGAGGGGACTTCGCAGAAGGAAGATTTGAAAAACTGAAACTTCGTCAGGATATCACAACAACGCAACATGTAACTTTGCCATGGCGATGCAATATAACCATTGGAGGCATTATGGCCATTAGAACGATGCCCCAAACTATTATAACAACAATTACGATCGAAAATATCATCTTTAGACTATTGGGATCACACCGCAACAGAAAAAACTGCATTGATGAAGGCCTATTTTCCGTTGGAGAATACCTGTTACATTGTTGTCTACTTATTCTATCGGTTGTTGCACCGAGAACACTTTTGTGAATTGTATCCAAGAAAATTCATTGCTACTGTGTTGTGTTTACTGAGATTGACACCTGTTCTATTTCTTTGAGCACCCATTCATCAATATGAGTTATCTGATCATGATCGTGTATGTCAGAGGAACTCAATGCAGCTGGAAAGTGTGTAGAAGAAGTTCTAATCAATCTATTGGATGAGAAAGTAATGTCCACAGGGATTCAAGCCTTGTCGACGAGAGGAGTGCAAACCTCCCCATCGACTGCTCTTAGATTTGGACCATCTTGCGTTGTAGCAGAGAAGAGAAACAAGCATCAAGATGACTTGGCGAATGCGAAGTTAATCCCGACTCTCGTACCCGACTACATCCCTCCTTTTGCTGGTGCGGTGAGTCATGACAGTGTCCCAAGGGATTTTAATTATACCTTGGTTACTACGCACCTCACGAAGGGGATACGTTTTATATTTTAATACATATATATGTTTTCAAGTAGATTTCTCAGGGGATTTCCAGTTTCTCCACCATCTCTGTGGATACTAGATTTCCAGTGCTCCCACTGTCTATGATCACCTTGCAAAATATATCTTTCAACTTGCAAGCAATTTTGAACAAAATTGTTCGTTGAACTGGTTCCTCTGGTCCCTTCTTTGTTTTAAGAAGAATCTTCCTCATCATGAGGTTATTTCCTCCTTCTACTGCTTCTTCTTCCACATGCTTCTATGCTTCAACAACGTGTGCTTCACCTCCTTCGTACTTTCTCTCGGGACATTCCCAAGACTTGTGTCTTTGTTTTCCATAGGTAGAACATTTTACTACATCTCCTCTGGTTCTTCCTCTTCCTCTGGAAAATTAACTTCTTCCACCATGTTGTCCTTCTTTAGAACTTCCACCCTTCTCATGGTGACTATGATGTTTTTCAGCTTCATGCTTCGGCTTCTAGAAATTCTCTTTGGTGGTTCCCTTACCTCTACTTGAATTTCCTCCTCTGCTTCTCTGGATTTGCTTCCTGGCCAATTTTTATTCAACTTTCAAGGCTGCTTGATAAACATCCTCGACTGTACTAACCAAAATCATGTTGATATCCTCTTGGATTTCATATCTCATCCCATTGATATATCTGGCTATCTTTTCATCCTCATTTTCTTTCTATCCAATCCTGATGTTTAGTCTATAAAATTCCTCAGTGTACTCCTTCACTGATAAGCTTTTATGTCTCAGGTTTTGCAATCTCTTGAAAAAATTGATTTGATAGTCCTTTGGGATAAATTTTTCCTTCATCTTGGATACCATCCTATCCTAATTTTTAATTTTCTTCTTACCATTGCTCTTATGTTCGACTTGCAATTCATCCCAGTATAGCGCTGCATGACCTTTTAGTCTTGCACTACATGCTTCACCATCTTGTCTTCTTATACATCTTTTTAATTGAAGTATTTCTCCATAGCACGTACCCAATCTAACAATTCTTCAACTTCTAAATTACCTTCATACATCAGTACCTCTATTCTTGCTCTGGCTCCTACTTTTGAAATGGCTTTTATTAAGCGATCTTGTGTAGCATCCTCTGCTACATTTTATTCTACCTCTTCTTCTTCACTCTCAGCTTCACTAATATCTCCAGCATCTGGTGCTCTCCTCTGCGATGTTTCCATGGCGTCTAATCTCATTCAGAGTCTCTTAATTTCTTCTTCCATTTCTGCATTCGCTCTGTGCCTTCTAGGTGGCATGATTTCACTACGTCAACTACAACAACAAAAATCAAATTCTTGATACCACAAATGATATCAATTTACCTCCTTTCTCCTTTTGTTTGTTGTTTACAAACAAACTCAAAATCATCTATGATACCACCTGATGTAGCGCCCCCTACTCCCCCGGAGGGCTGCACGACCTCTCGGTCTTGGATCTCCGATTCTTGAGTCGAGTGACTCTCTGAAACCTTGATGGTTTCCTTATGTGACTATAAATAGGCCCCTTAGGCTTCTTGTCATAGGTTTAATGGCACTCACAACCTCCCCTTTCGCTCTCCTGTGAAATCTTAGAGTGTCGGGTGTTAGCTCCTTTTCCTGATAAGCCCTCTTGATGTGACCTTGGTGATGACCACGTGATTGCGGATGTGACTATGAGCAGTTTGAAGTAAAAGTAATTTTGGGCCCACAATCCTCCTCAAGCCTCCATGTTTCCTCCTTACAAAACCATGGTTTGGATTGTGTCCCGCCCTCGATATTGTAAACTCCCCGCAACTGTTGTTCCCGCAATGCTACGGGATTGTCAATCTCACAATCTTGACAATAATGTTTGAATTGATGGTTCATATCTGTTCCTTTTGAATCTGTGGACTAGATCTACTCCTCTTTCAATCAATGACTATGATCTCTTTTGCAACTCTATATTTCAGGGTTTTGAAATCTCAAACCCAACTTTCTTCCGTACTCAAATCTTCCGGAACTCACGATTTACTGACACCTGTCCTGCTTGATCAATGGTTCTTCTCCCACTTCAGAGGTTTGACCTTTCAAGTCAGATAAATGGTCCTGTGATCCTCTTACCAATTGACGGTCAAGATATCCTTCGAGTCTCTGGACTTCTAAGATCTCAAATCTCAATCTTATTTTTCCCAATGGTTTTTACCCGGACTTTGTGATCCACTGACATGTGTCCTCCTGATATAATGATCGAGGATTTCTTTAGGTATTTACCCATATCTCATAGATGTGCGCCATTTCTCCTCCGAATCCAAAGGATATGAAACACTTTGGTACCTTACCCAAAGTTCACGGATTCACGCCACGTCTCCCTTAGATCTCACGGCCCAGATTTTACTTCGGGTCTTCAGGTCTTCGCACTTTGGCAACCTCAGATCTCAAACTGAAAACTCACTTTAACTTTTCTGGAGCTCATGATCTGTTGACAAGTGTCCACTTATAGATCGACGAATCTCATCCCTTCGGCTCTTCGGGATTCGGGTGTTTCAACACTTCAACCTTCACCTTCCTCTGAATCTTCCAACCTGTCGACACGCGTCCTCCTAGATCTAACGATCTAGATTTTCTTCAGCTCTCTGGCCCTTCGTGCTTTGGGAGTCTCAAGTTTAAAACTCACCTCCTTATGAACTCGCGATATATGACGGCTCATATCCACTCTGGTGATCTAATTCTTGATTTTTCCCCTGAACAATCTGATGGTTCAAATATGTTCCTGTGGATCAGGTGACTGAGATTCTATTTTAGATCTCCGGCTCTTTGGGCTCCGGCGGAAATATTAGTTCTCAACTCTTGTGAGTTTTCTCTCTCCTCTTTGTGCGAAGTGCTAAGGCTCATGCACTTCACTCTAATAAAATGGTTGTTGATCTTTTGCACAGTGATCCAACGACCATTGTCTCTCCTCCTCCTGAGCTTCTGAGTTCTCCCGACTTAGAAGATTTTCTAAGTGTTCAAAGGTTTCTAACCTTTTCTCCTCCTACGAGTCCGAATATCATCTCTCTATGACACTTTATGGAAATTTATATCCATCCTGATCTTTGTCATTAAAATGATTTTGATTCCCCATGCACACTTTCCATTCTCGGGATTTTGATAAATCAGATCAAAGGATTTCTTGAAAAGAAATTCTTCTCGCTCACCTGGCGTTTCTTTGGTTCGGGTTCTTCGATGCTTGGTCATTTCATGAAGCTGTGCACACCTTGCACCTGGTCTAAGTTTCCTTTTCTCTCTCTGAAATTCTCTGAGTCACTCCAAGACTCAGTCAATGTAATCTTTGTCTTCGAGATGCACACCTTGCATATGAGTGTTAGAAGAGAAACAATTGAAACTCATCCATATTCATCACAACTTCATACTAACACTTCTTGAACAATCACACATGAACGAAAATGGAATAAATCACACACACAGAATATAACATTCATTCATCCATACATCAAATGAACACAATCCAAGGATTTGGGACAATTATTTTTGTTCTATTCCTTCATGAAAACAAATTACATAATGTTTCTTCTACTCTACCTTGTTCTACTAATCTCTCGAATCTCTATATCATTATTTCTACTATGTTTGTTCTATTACAATGAAACAATGAAAAATTATCTAAGGACTGGCTCCACGAGCTCTCTCGTCCTATCTGCAACCTATCCTATCAAACTCTTAGCTGTTACCTACTCTTTCCTATTACAATAACTAAAAGTTATTGTCAGATAAGAGTCAACACTCAATATCTGCAATCACGTACAATCCTTCATGACTTTACAAACAAGTTACATTTTTAAAATGTTGTTTACAAAATATCTCAACAACCCGATTTAATTCTGAGTTAATTTCTGATTTGAAACTCTGTCATTGTTGAGATGTCGTTCCTTTGCCTCCACGCTTGCGTTTTGACTTTGAAGGTGATGCTCTTGCATCACTAGTTGATTTAGACTATGTGGTAGTTAACTCCCGTAAACGTCATTGTGTATCCAGATCACTCTAGACCACCACTATGGCACATTAAATCATTCATTATGGTGCATCAGTTGAGCTATGCAGTGTATATCACTTGTATTGTATCATTATTTCATTCAGTTAATGCAATTCTTTGATTCTCTCTCTCTCATTTTTCCGTATTTTCTCATTTTTATGCAAACTGTGTATGTCCTTTGCTAGATATATATTATCTCTGTAGGTTCATCCTCATTTACATGGTATCAGAGATGAAAAATTTCAAGGAAAAAGACACACCATACTCTTTTTGCAGGTACAGAAGATTGAAGACAACATGAAAATGGAATTTCCAAAAGAATTGATTCTTACACCATATAATTTATTTGCATGGAATCACAAGATGGAATTGAATATTTTAAGTATGGGATTATATAGGTTAACCATGGCCATAGAGACTGAACCCACATTAGCCATAGAAAAATCCAAGTATTTGAATCGGATGGATGAAGCGTATGGAACTATTTGCAGTCTCATTTCTCCTTAGCTCCTCTTTCACATATCCTCCTGTAAAACCCCCAATGAAGTTTGGACCACCATGGAAGGACTTATTTGCAAACAATATGAGATGAGGGGACATATGTTTGAGGTGGAATTTCCCACTTTGGATCCAAAAATATTCGAAAATCTCCAATATTTTTTTACCAAATATAATGATTTGTTGTCGCAACTCAAGGATTGTGGGGTTGATAAATATAAGGAAGAGAAACAAATGGTTCTTACCATTCTTTCCAAACCTGGTCCAGAATACTCAATGTTTGTATACACATTTCATTTAGTTAGGATTACCTCTGGAGCCACCTAAAATATGCCCTCTCTTGAGGGATTTCTCGAGTTTATGACACAAGAGAATAACAAGCTCATCAACATGGGAAAAATTAAAGCCTCAAAGGCGCATGCACTTTTTGTACAAGATGGTAGTAGTCATCAAAATCATAAATATGAAAAAAAATACAAAGGGAAGGAACATGCAAGTCCAAATAAGGAAGGGTACTCACAACCCTTCAATGATTCCTACATATCCAAAGGTGTAAAGGGAAGAAAAGGGGAGAAATACACTTATTTCCAATGAGGATTTCATCCAGAATCTGCATGCATGCAAAAGAAGATAAATCAAATGGAAAAAATAATTAATAAAAACAACCTTGTATATCACATCCCCGAGGGTGCCAAGAAGAAGAAGACAGAAGATCAAAACCCCAAGAAAGGCAATTCTAGCCATGCTTTGATTGTCATTAACTTCTCTCACGGTGCTTGGATTGTAGATTCGTGTGCATCACACCACACGAAATCCACAAAGGAAGTCTACTCTTTATTGGATGAATGCAAAGGTCCTCCTATTCTGATGGGGGATGAATCTCCAGTCAAAGTCACCGACAAAGGGAGAGTTGAACTCACAAACGGGAACTTCGAGAATGTGCTACACATTCCCAAACTCTCCATCAATCTTCCCTTTCGGTATCATATGGGAAACTCCTACACCAAAAAGAGAGTAGTATTCACACCTGATGTTGTGGATATCTATGACATGCAAACCAATTCCAAATTTTCTACAGGTGAGGTAAATCACCAATCCAAACTCTACACATTTTCTGAATTTATTGAACTAGATTCTACAATACTTCTTACGCATGTTGATGAAATTAGTAGGATATGTCACAGAAGGTTTAGGCATTTAAATTTCATATACATGAAACATATTAGCAAGCAGGGAATGGTTGAAGGTCTACCTGACGTCCACTTCTCCAAAGGAATTTGTGAGGGATGTGTCCTTGGAAAATACCCTCAAGAGAAATTCGACAAATGAAAGACTCAAAAGACCTCCTCTCCTTTGGATATGATCCATAGTGATCTCATGGGCCTTTTTCTTCATCCATCAATTAGTAAAGCAAGGTACAATCACATTTTTATTGATTATTTCTCACGCTACACTTGGACTTTCTTTCTCGGGAAAAAATATGAGGTCTTTCAACATCTCAAAGATTTCAAATACCTTTTTGAGACATAGTAAGGAATGAAGATCAAATTCCTTCAAACAGATAATGGGGGGGAGTATGTCAACCATGAGGTATAGAATATTTTTCTTTAGGCCAAGATTAAGTTGCAACACACTATTACCTATACTTTGAAGCAAAACAGTGTTTCTGAGCGGATGAATAGATCCCTGAAAGAGATGACATCTTACATGTTGCATACAAAGTCACTTCCACAAAGATTATGGGATGAAGCACTTAATTGTGTGGACTACATCCAAAAACATCTCCCCATAGATATTTCAAGGATAATACCCCCTTCAAGGCTTGGAGTGGCCTCAAACCAGAAGTGACCCACTTTCGTATATTTGTTTCATGTGCATGGGCCAACATTCCCTCTGAGAAGAGGAAGGAACTTGACCCACATAGTACAGAGTGTATCTTTGTTGGATGCCCAAATGATGTGAAGGGATATAGACTCATTGATCCCTCTATGTACCAACTCATCATTGTGTGCAATTTCCAATTCAGGAAATTATCTCGCATGCACCTTAGGAGACACATGAAGACATTTTTGTTCTTCCACATGTCAGAGATGATGAGAATGTACATGCAGACTCTTCTTCATATGAGAGTTTTGATTCAGAGGATTTAGATGATTCAGATACCAAGTCAATACATTTAGATGGATATTCAATGCACGTAGATGAAAATGCAGATCCTGAGTCAGTGCATGCAGATGTAGAGACAGAGTCGAGGCCCAAGTGGGCCAAGACTCTCTTCAGGATGCAGGAGATATTTTTGGGGATCCAGTTGATACCAGGGGGAATCGATTTGATTTCAAGGAGCCTCCTCTTGAACTCACCACCACTGAAACAATGCCACCCAGACATATTTTCTTGGTTCAATCTTCATATCCATAGTCCTATGGCGAGGTTTCTTGGAATTCCTTCTTGGAATCCGCCATGCCGGAGGAGTAACACTCACTCCTCGAGAACCAGACTTGGGATCTGGTTCCCCTTCCTTCAGGAAAGAAAATTATTAGGTGTAGATGGGTCTATAGGACCAAGAGCACAAAATATGGACAATTTAGTAGATACAAAGCTAGGCTAGTCTCCAAAGTCTTTCAACATGTGCATGACATTGACTATGACAATATTTTCGCTCCAGTACTAAATATGGATTCCATACACTTGGCACTTTCCATTATGGCATCCAAGGGATGAGAAGTACATCATATGGATGTGAAGAATGAATTTCTTCACGTGGATCTCTCTAAGGATATCTTTATAGAGCATCCCCAGGGATTCATTCAGGATTCATCTTTGGTCTGTTGATTGAAGAAGTCCCTTTATGGCCTCAAGTAGGCCTCGATGGCATGGTATGCCAAGATGGACTCCTACTTGTTGTCACATAACTTTTTACGTTGTAAGTCAGACCCAGACATTTACATTCTTAGAATGACTAATTCACTTCTACTCCTAGTTTTGTATGTTGATGATTTGTTGATAACCAGTAGCTCTAATTCAATGATTGTTGCAGTCATGAGGATTCTGCATGATAGGTTCTTGATGGTGAACATGGGTCTGCTACATTTCTTCCTTGGTCTTGAGATCTATCATGATGCATTAGGAATCAAAATATCTCAGTCCAATTATGCACAAGATCTCCTCAAGAGATTCCACATGACAGACTACAAGTCTACCCCGACTCCTTTCCTATCAAGAGTTAGACTCGAGGATGGAGGGGACACTCCATTGGTGGACAACACACTATACAAATAGCTAGTGGGGATCTTGTTGTATCTCACACATTCTAGACCAGAACCCTCCTATGTAGTTAGAGCAGTCTCTTGGTTAATGTAAGAGTCGCATGAGCTACATTGGAAGGTTTCAAAGCATATCATTCTATCTGTATAGGGAACCATCACCTTTGCAATTCACTATGAAATAGACTCTACATTGTACCTCATCAGGTTCATTGATTCTGACTGAGTTGATGCCAAAATTGATTGCAAGTCCACATCTGGTTACTCACTCAGTCTAGATTTTGGACCCATCTATTGGTCGAGTAAGAACTAGGCTGTTATTTCTCTATCTTCAGTCGAGTCAGAGTACAGAGGGGTAGTTAACATAACCATTCAGGCTATGTGGCTACAACATTTTATCACTAAGTTGGTCATTCAGTTTCACCTGTTGATCATCATCTGGTGTGACAACCAGAGAACTCTGAAGTTCTACAGAGGTCCATTTCATAGGTAGCGGATGAAGCACATCGAGATCCACATGCACTACATCTGACACTTAGTACACGAGGGGATCATTCACCTTCAATTTTGTCCTTCAGCAGTGTTATCCCCATTTTTTAGGGATAACTAGGAGATCATGTCTCGAGGCCCACAGGTCCTAGACATGGAGTACCGAGAGAAATATTGACTTGAGCATGGCCCGGAGGGACCATCCTTTTCTTCTTCCATCAGCTTTGTCTTGTCAGTAGAAACAACATCCATCACCATCGGCTTGGTCTTGTATCAGAAGAGGTTCTTGCTCCATGAGGTGATTGGTCCAAGTATCATGGTATGTGTCACTTTTAATCATTGAAACCTTTAAATATATGCATTTGATTCCTTTTATCTCTAAAAAATGCTTGGATCTTACATTATCCCACTTGACCATGCTTGGGGAGAATGACAGGGTGCCTTAGAAAACCTGTGCCCATAGGTCTTGGTTTGCCACTGGGGGAATTTCTGAAAATTCATCGTCTGCTCCTATCATAGCACCATTGCTTCATCTTATCTCCCGCTCATCTATCCCATTCCCCTTGTCCAGACATTGGGTTGACCTATTTGTAGGATTTCACCTTATCTCGTGGGAAGAAGGGGCTAAAGGCCCAGAAGGTAAAAGAAGCTGGTAAAAGACAAAAGCCTAGAAATAAAAAATTGAGATGCTTCACCTAGGGATCCCCAAGAAGGCAGTAAAAATCCTCTCAGCAAGAAAAAAGAGGGACTCGAAAAATAACAAAACAAGACCTAGTCAAAGGATAAGGGGTCTCATCACGAGATAGCCTATTAGGTCCATGGGTACTTAACAGTATGACATTGCCACCACCTGGTTACCATGCTAGGGAAATGACCTTTGGTTGCATGGCCAAGGGAAAGGGGGTCTCATCACGAGCCAACCTTCTCAACTCTATGAAAGTACTTGTGGGTAACACTGTCAGCTCTAGTCACCATGCCAAGGCAGTGTCCTCTGGTTATCCCTTGAATAAAAAAGAAAAAGAAGAAGAAAAAGCAAATAAAGGAATAAAGCAAGAAAAAGAATAAAGGCAAGAACGAGCTTGGAAAAAATGCATCCATGATAGGTACATCTCGCCTTCTACAAAGGCACCCATAGATAACATTATGCATCCTTGGCCCACACTGCACCTACATGTCTAGACATCCCCTAGCCACATCACCTCACTTACATGGCTTGAATGAAATCTTCTTGAAAACTTTCCTTTTGTTGTGGACACTATCCCAATATGACATTTTGTCTTTTTCTCCAATCTTGTATTGCAAGTTTTTGTAATGTCTTTGAGCTATTGACTGATGTATTATGGTTTTATGCATATGTTTAATAATATTGATGATGAGATGTGATTTACATTGATATGATCCTTATGACTAATGAGCCCATGGAGGGCGTAGATTTTGATGTGCAGGACCATGCCCGACAGACAGGTACCATTTGGACTGATACACATGGGAGATGACTAGCTCAGAGATCCATGGGGATGAAGAGCCCACTAGATGGATGCTGAGACCCCATCAGGGGGCAAAGATAGGACAGAGCTTGATTAGGGGTTTTGCATCTGAGAGGAGGAGGACGTTCCACTAGATAAACTTTGGCAGGACTGGACCTGAGGGGAATGACCCCTTTTCAGTGGAATGCTAGCCTTGGAAGTCTTAGGATGTCCCCATATTCACCATGATGTCATCCAGCTTCTTGGACGCTTTTGGAGGCAGACTAGTCAACAATGGCAAGTGTGGCATGTTGGAGACACCCTTAGGGGGCTAACGTTTTGCTCTTGGATGTCTCATTTATCCTAAAAGGGTCTAACGCCTCCCTTGAGGGTGATTTTACTCTATTTGTAGCTCAATTAGGGTTTTAATTTGATAATTTAATGTAAAAACAAAATTATTTTGGTATTATGGCCTTGTCGGCCTTTTTATGACCTAAAAAGTAAAATCAAGTCATTGATACACTATATATTGAGGGTTTTGACTCTCATTTTATCATCATCTTTAACTCACCACTTTGTGAGGTCTGAAATTTGTGCCCCATTTGGGTTATTGGCTGATTTCAGGAAGGCACACTTGTTGAAGGAAGAGATTTTTGGCATTCTATGGTGTTTTTCTTGAGGGAAGGTGTTACAACTAGGGTTTGCATGATTATTTTCTTAATGATTTGTAAGTATTTTTCTGCAAAACTTCTTGATTGAATGGTTGTAGTTTAATTTCTTGCATCTATTTATAAATATTTTTGAATCAAAACCCTATGGGACAAACACACAAGTAGGTCGTTATCTCATGTCCCCTGATAGAAAAAATTTTATCCATTGAAGAAGAAGAAGAGAGCCTAGCCATAGCTACACTCCTTTTTCTTCTTCCTTTAAGCTAGCTGTACCCTCTGACTTCAAGAGGAAGAGGATGTCCCAGGCCTAGGTTATCTACACCTAGGGCCATTTTCTTTTAGGGTTTGATGAAAGAGCCTTGACTTAGCAACACTCTTCCTCTTTAAACCCTCTTGTCTTGACTTTGCTTTTCATTAAGCTAGTTGTTTGTCGGGAAGGAGGAGAGAGCATGAGGCCTTTCTTTAGCAACACCGAAGTGAGCCTCTCTCCCCTAGGGTTATGATTTTGGTGCCCTGCTTTAGCAACACTTCAAAACTTATCCCTCTAGTCCTTTAAAATCTCATCTCTTTCAACTTTTGCGTTCTTCACATATGACTCCATTAACCCTAAGGCACTGATCTAAGACCTCCAACATTGAAGTAGAATTGGATCCAAACACTCTTAAACCTCTTGAAATTGAAACCCTAAATACACTAACCCTAGCCTAGACTAACTTACTAACCCTAAGTTGCTAATGTCATCATTGAATATTTCATCTTTATTGCAGCAACGTTTTGACTTTTGAGTAATTGAATGGCAGTTGAAGGCATTAATTGAGTTAAGACGTTATTTGTTATATTGAATACCATATCATTCAAGTATTTATTGTTGAAGTGATATTAATTCCATTGCTATTTTGTAAACATTGATTTTGTCAACATTTACCTTTCAAATTGCTCATATTAAATATCAGATAGTCATTGATTTATATGAAGTACTAACCAAGATTGCACGTATCCATTTCCTTGTTGTATTATATCAAGCAGGTGCTTTTCTTTTCTTTGGTTATACTCTATTATTTTCTATTTATCCGGGACTATCTGATTGGTGGTAATCTGTGAAGGGGAACTTCGTCTTTGTGTTGTTAGCCTTTTCCCTTTCAAAACCCCAGGTTATCGGGGACGTATCCCCTCGGCCTAGCCTCCCTAAATAGAAAGAACATCCCCATTGTAGTGACATTGGGTGGGGAAGGTTCTTGTATCGCCAGTTTGACCTACTACTCCTTAGGATTTCTTGTTCTACAAACTGTGCGATAACATTTTGGTGTCGTTGTCAAGGAACATTAAGTCATTTCTCCTCAGACAAAAAATCTTTTCGGTAAGTCTTGCCTTAGAGCCTTATCCTACAAGCTTACCTGGTGACTCCACTAGGGTGTTTTCCCTATTTCTTTGATAGTTTCAAGAAAACTATCTGGTGACTCCACTAATGACGAAGCCAACAATGACTTCACAATGGGATCCCGAGAATTACAAGCCTTTAGACATGAGAAAAATCCCAATATACCCATGACAAATTCCCCCGATAGAAGGAAGATGGCTCCCTAGATTCACTGGTAGTGATGGGGAAAGAGCTGACTTTCGTATGAATGATTTTTATTCTTATTTTGGACTCCATCCTGCCAATGATGATGCCAAAGATGTAGTGATGAAAAAATTTCCCACCACTCTTCACATGAATGCTAAAAAATGGTATAATGATCTTCTCAATGCTAGCATCACCTCCATGAACTAGCTAGAAGAATTCTTCCTCAAAGAATGGGGCATAAAATTGGAAGAGATCCAAACATTGCTAAAAGGACTCCAGTGTGCAAAACAAGCTAAAAATGAGATTGTTTGGAACTTTTGAAATAGATTTGAGGGTTTGTTGTACCAACTTCATAGGGGCCATTACCCTGAGGACAAGGACCTTGTGTATCTCTTTACCAATGCAGTCTTGGTGCATTTGGGGTTTCTCCAGAGTAAAAAGAATCCAAAGACACTCCATGAATCTAGTGACATGGCCTTACAAATTGAGGAAAACATTTTCTTGTCCAGAACAAAAAACGTTTTTTCCCTATGAAGCGAAATAAATGATTATGAAGATACCTCGGGTACTCTCAATTTGGAGAAGTTGGTTTCCCTTGAAACTTCTACTACTAATTTTCAAGAAGGGAAACAAGTTATTGACCAACAGAAAACTAAGAGGAAATCTCTTGATGAGGTTTCCCAAGAGCAAGGGATCATTGAAAACGCAACATAGGAGCTGAAAACTGAACAAGAAAATAAAAAATCAACATGTGCTCCTCCTCCTGATGAAGCAGTCCACAAGATTTTTTCAGCTGCACAACAACAAGACGATGAGGTTAGTTTCTTCCCTTTTTAGGATTTCGATGATACTTTGTTCCTTGATTCAGAGAGTGAAGGAGAAATGGAATCCCCGAATGAAGTAAATATTCCTTGCTGTACTCTTGAATACAAAGGGGCAATGCATGAGGATGAAACAATAACGCATGCTGGAAACACCAAAGTCCTCGAAACTGTTGCACAAGAAGAAATAGTAAGTTATCCTCCTCCCCAAAATTTTGATAATTTTCTACCTCATGATTTAGAGGAGGAGATGGATGAACATATGGCTGTTTTCAATCCTCCATGCTATGATACTGATACTAACATAGTTGATATTGATGAGTTCATACATGTTGGAAGACGTAAATGGGATGTAATCGGTTTTGGTATGGACCCCATTTATGATATTGAGAATCATTCCCAACTGTTGCCTTTAAAGTTATCACGACAGATTATTTTTTATTTTGACCAGTGGAAACAGGGAGATGATATATTTACCAATGCTCCCCAAACGCCGAAGGTTGACCTAGTACCATGTTTTCCTGATGATTTTCGTCTTACCTTGAGTGTTTTGAAGAGTATTCCTCCAAGCACTTGGATTCATTCTATGTAGAAGATTATCAACCACCACTGTGCTCGGTTTTTTATGGGAGTAAGAACATTGTTTGCCTAAAGAAGGATTCTTGTGACCTTTTTCTCCAGCCACTTGTTATTACTTTACCCTGCTATTTCATTAAAGGTGTAGTTGGGAATTGTAGCTTCTACTTTGAGTTTCCTCTAAAGAAAACCCAAAAATCAAAGGGTTGGTTGAAAACTATAGATTTCAATCTACCATCTCAGATTTTCAATCTTCCCTTGAGGATTTTTCAGACATCTGATACATCTTTGTCAATCCCTTCCCATACCTCAGAGTATGAGAATGTCCTAGGTAGCTAGTTTGGCAACCCTTTGAGTCGGTGTTCTGAACCTTGGACTTTTCATGACCCCTTCCTAAAGTGGGTTGAGTACTTTCCTCCAAGATTGACTTGGCATAATTTTATCCCTCCCACCTGCCTCCATGAGTTAGACTTTGTGATTCTCTATGATCTGATACATGTTCTAACCCATGTTATTTTTGTGCTTGACTTATCACTATTTTGGTTTATGATGAAGTACAAAGGCAAGTACCGTGGGATGTTGTTGGATTGGCTTCACTAGTTGTTTGACTACACCAACATCTAGCCAACAGGTAAGTACAGGTAAGTACTTCACTTTATATTTGCATTTATGATTGCTTTATTTATGTATCTATATGTATGATGGGGTGGCATTACTGCCCCATTTTTGTTACTGATGTCCCTATCGAGATTGGGCAGGTCTGTAGGTTATGCCAGAGATGCTGAGGTTCTCATGCACTCTACGGTGAGCACATGTCCCCGAGTTGGAGCTAGATGTTATCCCCATTTTTTAGGGATAACTAGGAGATCATGTCTCGAGGCCCACAAGTCCTAGACATGGAGTACCGAGAGTAGGATTGACCTGAGCATGGCTCGGAGGGCCCATCCTTTTCTTCTTCCATCAACTTTGTCTTGTCAGCAACAACAACATCCATCACCATCGGCTTGGTCTTGTATTAGAAGAGGTTCTTGCTCCATGAGGTAATTGGTCCAGGTATCATGGTATATGTCACTTTTGATCATTGAAACCTTTAAATATATGCATCTGATTCCTTTTATCTCTAACAATTGCTTATATCTTACATTAGCCCACTTGACCATGCTTGGGGAGATTGACAAGGTGCCTTAGCAAGCCTATGCCCATAGGTCTTGGTTTTCCACTCTGGGAATTTATGAAAAGTCATCCTCCACTCCTATCATAGCACCACTGTTTCATCCTATCTCTCGTTCATCTATCCCATTCCCCTTGTCCGGGCATTGGCTTGACCTGTTTGTAGGATTGCACCTTATCTCGTGGGAAGAAGGGGCTAAAGGCCCATAAGGTAAAAGAAGCTGGTAAAATACAAAAGACTAGAAATAAAAACTCGATATGCTTCACCTAGGGATCCCCTAGAAGACAGTAAAAATCCTCTCAGCAAGAAACAAGAGGGACCCAGAAAATAACAAAACAAGACCTAGTCAGAGGATAGGGTGTCTCATCATGAGCCAACCTATTAGGTCCATGGGTACTTAACAATATGATATTGTCACCATCTGGTTACCACGCCAGGGCAGTGACCTTTGGTTGCATGGCCAAGGGAAAGGGGGTCTCATCACGAGCCAACCTTCTCATCTCTGTGAAAGTACTTGTGGGTAACACTATCAACTTTGGTCACCATGCCAAGGTAGTTTCCTTTGGTTAGCCCTTGAATAAAAAAGAAGAAAAAGAAGAAAAAGAAAATAAAGGAATAAAGAAAGAAAAAGAATAAAGGCAAGAATGGGCTTGGAAAAAATCCATCCATGACAGGTACAACTCGCCTTCTACAAAGGCACCCACAGATAACATTATGCATCCTTGGCCCACACTGCACCCACATGTCTAGACATCCCCTAGTCACATCACCTCACTTACATGGCTTGGATGAAATCTTCTTGGAAACTTTCCTTTTCTTGTGGACACTAGCCCAATAGGATGTTTTGTCTTTTTCTCCAATCTTGTATTGTAGGTTTTTGTAATGGCTTTGAGCTATTGATTGATGTATTAGGGTTTTATGCATATGTTTAATAATATTGATGATGAGATGTGATTGACATTGCTATGATCCCTGTGACTGATGAGCCCATGGAGGAGGTAGATTTTGATGTGCAGGACCATGCCCGATGGACAGGTACCATTTGGACCGGTACACATGGGGAGATAACTAGTTCGGACCTCCATGGGGATAAAGAGCCCACCAGATGGATGTTGTGACCCCATCAGGGGGAAAATATAGGACAAAGCTTGATCAGGGGTTTTGCACCTGAGAGGAGGAGGACGTTCCACCAAAGACACTCGGGTAGGACTGGACCTGAGGGGAATGACCCATTTTTAGTGGAACAGTAGCATTGGAAAGCTTAGGACATCCCCATCTTCACCATGACATCATCTAGCTTCATGGACGCTTTTGGAGGCAGACTAGGCAGCAGTGGCATGTGTGGCATGTTGGAGAAGCCCCTGGGGGGCTAACGTTTTGCTCTTGGATGTCTCATTTGCCCTAAAAGGGGCTAGTGCCTCCCTTGAAGGGGATTTTACTCTCTTTGTAGCTCAATTAGGGTTTTAATTTGACAATTTAATTTAAAAACAATATTATTTTGGTATTATGGCCTTGTCGGCCTTTTTATGACCTAAAAAGTAAAATTAGGTCATTGATACACTATATATTGAGGGTTTTGACTCTCGTTTTATCATCATCTTTCACTCACCACTTGGTGAGGTCTGAAATTTGTGCCCCATTTGGGTTATTGGCTGATTTGAGGAAGGTGAACTTCTTGAAGGAAGAGATTTTTGGCATTCTATGGTGTTTTTATTGAAGGAAGGTGTTACAACTAGGGTTTGCATGATTATTTTCTTGATGATTTGTAAGTAGTTTTTTGCAAAAGTTCTTGATTGAATGGTTGTATTTTAATTTCTTGCATATATTTATAAATATTTCTAAATCGAAACCCTAGGGGACAAACACACAAGTAGGTCGTTGTCTCATGTCCCCTGATAGAAAAAATTTTAGCCATTGAAGAAGAAGAAGAGAGCCTAGCCTCAGATACACTCCTTTTTCTTCTTTCCTTAAGCTAGCCATACCTTCTAACTTTAAGAGGAAGAGGATATCCTAGGCCTAGGTTATCTACACCTAGAGCTGTTTTCTTTTAGGGTTTGATGAAAGAGCCTTGCCTTAGCAACACTCTCCCTCTTTAAACCCTCTTGTCTTGACTTTGCTTTTCATTGAGCTAGCTGTTTGCCGAGAAGGAGGAGAGAGCATGAGGCCTTGCTTTAGAAACACTGAAGTGAGCCTCTCTCCCATAGGGTTATGATTTTGGTGCCCTGCTTTAGTAGCACTTCAAAACTTATCCATCTAGTCCTTTAAAATCTCATCTCTTTCAACTTTTGCATTCTTCACCTATGACTCCATTAACCCTAAGGCACTGATCTAAGACCTCCAACGTTGAAGTAGAATTGGATCCAAACACTCTCAAACCTCTTGAAATTGAAACACTAACTACACTAACCCTAGCCTAGACCAACTTACTAACACTAAGTTGCTGACGTCATCATTCAATATTTCATCTTTATTGCAACAACGTTTTGACTTTTGAGTAATTGAATGGTAGTTGAAGGCATTAATTGAGTTAAGAAGTTATTTGTTATATTGAATGTTGTATCATTCAAGTATTTATTGATGAAGTGATATTAATGCCATTGCTATTTTGTAAACATTGACTTTGTCAACATTTACCTTTCAAATTGCTCATATTAAATATCAGATAGTCATTGATTTATATGAAGTACTAACAAAGATTGCACATATTAGTTTCCTTGCTATATTGTATCAAGCAGGTGCTTTTCTTTTCTTTGGTTATACTCTATTATTGGCTGTTTAGCCGGGACTATCTGATTGGCAGTAATCTGTGAAGGGGAACTTCGTCTTTGTGCTATTAGCCTTTTCCCTTTCAAAACCCCAGGTTACCGGAGACGTCTCCCCTGGGCCTAGCCTCCCTAAATAGAAAGAAACTCCCCATTTTGGTGACATTGGGTGGGTAAGGTTCTTGTATCGCCATTTTGACCTACTACTCCTTAGCCTTTCTTATGTTTACAAACTTTGCAATAACAAGAAGAACAGACTGCATAAATCTTTGTTGGCTACTAATTTATCTACTTTGATATTACTTTAATATCATAAGTTGACCCACATTCAGATTTAAAAAATATTCCAACAAAATCTCTCTAAAACTATCAACCCCCCTCTTACACCAGAAGGCAACGCAATACACAGGGTGCACTGCACAGTCTCACCTGAGATAGTTTTATGGGTGACTGCAATGCTTAGATGTTGGTAGGATAGGAATGAATGGGGATATGTGATTAACCTTGGTGACCTTTTATCATTCACTAGTTCATACATCTAGATTCATTACAATGTCATTCTTACTCATGCATGTAAAATATCAGAGCTAACTAATTCCTTCATTCATTTATCTAGCATCTAATAATCGATATCAAAGAAGATACATAACATTGAGTCACACAACATTTTTCTACCATGGTTCACCCCTCTTGGGCTACGTCCAAAAATATTTGGCTATTTTGCTCTTTTATTATCTTTGATTCAAACTATAGCGCCACGTGCATTACAAATCTTCCTCAAAACAGGTCAAGATCTTACAATGAGGTGGACTAGATCGCACTAGGATCCTCATCCTATGATCTAACCCTCAAGATATACCTTCATCCCTCTCCCCATCTCAACATATTAAAAAATTAGATCGGACTCACAACAATAAACTACTACCAATGGTTGAAAACGCTAGTATTCAAGAACTCCGAACCAACCTAACCAAAAACAATGCATTACCTAGACCTCTTAGGTACCCATTTATACATATCTTTGTCTTACTAGCCACTAAATTCTATTACCAAAACCCTAACCCTATCATGGCTAGGTCTTCTTGCATGTGTGCCTCACATACGTTCCTCTCCTGCATGTGCATTTGTTTTACACATGTTGATCCTTCTGCATGTGAATTTTCTTCCCACGTCGTGCCTTTCCCTCCAAGTTGTCATGTGCCCAACAAGCCCCCAATACTGACATCGTGACTCGTCCTGAGTCACTGTCTAACTCTCGTGTTTGGCACTACTTGTGTTAGTGCTTCGTAAAATTCTACTATCCGTTGGCACTGCTCCTAAGCCTGGCAGCTCTTTGATGTCATGGCTTCGACTACCTGTGAAGTGATTAGTGGTATTAAGATATTTCCCTCCTCCAAGCCTATCTATTCAAGGAATTCTTTTGCTACATCGATTTCCACAACCAATTGTTCTGCCTTTTCTTGTAGGGGCTACAACTGAGCCTGCCATGCGATTTTTTGTGTTTGTACTGCTTTTTCTTCTGCCTGAAGGTTCTTCATTTTTGTAGCCATCTTAATATTCTCTTGCAGGGAAATTATCCTCTGTCACTGGTTGACATATTCCATTGCTTCATGCAATTTATCTTCCTTTCCTTGTAGTTCTTGTAGGCTCCCATCTTCTAATAGTTGGGTCCACAACTGACCTCTCTTCTCTAACAGTTATGTCACCCTTTATATATTATGCACGATGTTTTCTATAG
Source organism: Picea engelmannii (assembly GCA_009831015.1). Taxonomy (NCBI): domain Eukaryota; kingdom Viridiplantae; phylum Streptophyta; class Pinopsida; order Pinales; family Pinaceae; genus Picea; species Picea engelmannii. The sequence continues at coordinate 738,727 of ML777524.1, read as the reverse complement.
CGATTGTCACTTATGTATCTCTTTGCACTCAAACTATTAGGGGAGTCATCCCATCTTCCCAGTCCTATTCTGTTGAGGCCCTCCATGTGTGCTGAATTATTCTTATTTTTATTATTTTTACTATTTTATAGCCCCCTCATTTTTTTTTCTATCTACGTAACTCTTTACTGCACGGTAACTTCCTAAGTACTAGGAGGTCGATTGTCCCTATACAACTTCATTCGACTCCCATTCATCATTCCTCTAATTTATATACCTCCCAAGTCTTTCAATTGTACATCTCCCCCATCTGTGACAGTGTTCACTTCGTATGGTCCCAATCAATGCATTATGAATTTTCTTGGGTGCTGAAGAAATTTACTGTCATATACCAAGACTAGGTCTCCTTCTGTGAAACTCTTCCTTTTTATATGTCTATCATGCCAAGATTTCCCCTTTCTTTCTGTAATTCTTGGTGAAATCTTGCTAGAATCCTATCTTCTTCCATCACCATCAACTGACTTAGCCTTTCTTGTATTGCACCAAATATGATGCATAGTAACTGCTTACATTGGTACCAATTCTTAATTGTCTCTTTGTGCACACCCCACCATCGTGCAGGTGTTACCTTGAGTGTTGTGTCTAGATCTAAGAGCCTATGATTTTCTAGCCCTTTATATTTTTATCTTGTGAGGAATTCCTCTAGGTCATTCACCCCATGAAAGCTAGGAGTTTATCTTATCTCTGTACCCATCCATCTTATTGCGTGGTCTATTCTTTCACACCTTCTTCTGGAGACTTCATGTAATCTTTGTTGCTAATTCTCCAACCCTGTATCTGAGTATGATATGCATGATTTGATACTTCTCCAACTAAGTACCCCATCTTCAGTAGGATTCACATAATATTCTTCTTGTGTGGTGGTTCTATTTTACTGGTTAATTTTCTCCAGGTATAAACAAGTGGGTGCTACAAACCTTTCTTCTTCTGATGGATCCAATGGCACAATGAATCTTTACTCACCTGACTTGAAAGTCATCTTCCTCATCTTTAGATTTATTATGGCCTGATTATCAAACACACAATCCAATCCAAGAAATGTTAGATAAGGTGTTGTACCATCCACAATTTCTATCACTTCAAAATCGGCTTTAGTGTGCACTCCATCTAGATCTACTGTCACACATTTTAACCTTCTAATTGGTAGAACCCTATGTTGATTTGCTAGTTTTAGCTAAACGGGTGAATACCTTAATGTGGGATCTCACATACATTGCCATGTCTTCTTGGGTAGTACATTCACTTCAGAGCCTAAATCTAGTATGATATCCCCCATGTTGAAATATCCAATGTTGGCATTCAATCGGAGTTCTCTTCTTATTCTCCTCGTATGCAGATGATTAATTGTTTTTTGTTCGATATTTCCCTCTACTTATGTGCTACATCTTTCCACCTCATTTTGTAACACTCTAATAGATGATGGATCATTAGTAGTTTAACACAAGATTGTAGAAAATCCTTTATGGTACTTACTTGTTCTATATGTTGTGCTTCATTAGTGTGATCCAGCAATGAAGGAATATCGTATGTTGGTACATCCTGATTATACTGTGCATTTGATGTGGATGCAATGTCCAGATTCAATAATTATTGTTTTCCTTGCTTGAATATCTCCTTTTCATTCTGTGGATAAAATTGTTTATGTGGTTCAGCGTTCTTCTTTACCCATTGGTGTTGTGTTGGATCTTGTCTTACTGCATCATCTCATGTATTATATCCTCTCCGCGTAACTATATTAATATTTATTCCATCATCCCTTTCTTTTGTAGATATCCATTGAACATTCTGATTCTTCTGATTTCTCTTTTCCTGGATCTTTCCCAATAGTGTTAGACAATATTTTGTGTCATAATCGGATGCACGAAAATACATACATGTTGTAGGTGGAAGTGGAAATTATCTTGCATAGTGTCCTAGTTGTTGACATTTATGGCATACCACCGGTCCTCAGCCTTTTGCAAAGCCTCCTCTACCTCATCCTCCACCTTTGTAGCCAGCTCGATCTCCTCACAATTTGTTTTATTATGGCACTTGGTTATACTGCACGAGATTATACTGTGGCTTCGCGGTATTGTACTATGGCTGCACAATGTTATATTGTTGTGGCGTGGTGTTATATAGGGTTGGTGCTTGGTTGAACTATGGCACAACTTTCCCTGCCATCATTTCTACCTGCACCCTATAACTGTCTGATGTTCTTTCCCTCATCAACTCCATTGTCCTGAAATATTTGTCATCATGGCCTATTGACTTTCAAAAGTTGCAATATGCACTCTTAGGCACTGTTTGGTATTTATTCATCACTGGGAATTGATATGGGTCATTCCCTTTTGTATTAAAAATATCACACGATATTCCTCTTGATGGCAAAGGGTTTGGTAGTCCCATTTCCATGTACTGTGCGAATGTTGGGCATTTGTTCTTGTAGTGTCCTTCTATCCTACATGTGGTACACCAAACAAATTCTCTTTTGTCCTTACCCTTGTTTTGGTTTAATTGAAATGTTAGATTCTTCAAGTCTTCCTTGAGCTCCTCTATTGTGGGATCTATTTTTTGATATTGGTTCTCTTCTAGTTGCAAGGCTACCTCTAGAGCCTATGCCCGGGTCTGGAAATTCTATTGTCTTAAGGGGTATTTCAAATGTGGTAGCAATGAATTGACAAACAGATGCCTATGTTGCATATCTTTCATGACATACTTCAGCTTTACCTTCAATCATTTGAATCTTTTTTCTATCTCCTAGACAGATTCTCCTAGTTTCTTCCTGATCTCTATAATCTCATTCATGTATTGATCCTCTGATCTAGGTTTTTGGAATTCATTTATCAACAATTTCTTGATATCCATAATCATTCTGGTTGTTCCTGGTGGACTATTTGCAGCTAAGCTCATGTACCAATCCAATGTGTGGTCTCTTAGCGTGATGGATAACTGCACAAGTTTAGTGTCCTCATATGTGATCTGTTTTGATTCCCATATCTTTTCATAGATGACCAAGTGCTTCTCAGGGTCCTCTGATGCCTCTCCCTTGAATTATGGTAACCTAATAGTGGAATCATTTCCTACCATCCTGAATTCTTAACTACTACCTCCGTGTGGTGTATATCCTTGACTAATTCTTCCTGAAATGGCTCCCCCAGTCATTGCTCCGCATGTAGATGTACTTCCTGCTGTGTTTCTTCCACTGAAATTTGGTTGTCGAAATGGTGGTGTTCTTTCTGGTGTATTAGTTTCACATGGGTTTATGGGTTCCACACAGACACTGATATGGATAGGAGTTATGCCTTCGGTTTCTTCTCTTGGAATTCTTTCCTTCCTTTTGTATGTTGCGTGTAATATTTCCTCAATCTGCTCCATAGCCCGAAGATCCTCTACCTCGTCTTCATCACTTTCCAATCCTTCCCTCATGACTATCACTATCTTCATATTGTTTATATTATATTGGTAGGGTACTCCACTATGCGTTCTTCCAACTGTTGTCATGATCTTATTGATCTGGTCTTCCTCCATCATGATTGGATCCAACACCTCCTACTTCTTTCCTTTATCCATCTCTTCCTCCATTTCTTTGTCTCTTATCAGTGCTTCCCCCCTTCCCCTATGCATGCAGGGAAGTTTAGATGTCTGAGGCCATTATCATTACACCTTTGTTATACAATAACATCTTGATGGAAGTGTACAACGATCTGATATACCGCCCTTGAGGTCCCTTCAGGAACTCTTGCTCTGTTGTGCTGTAATACTTTGGGTTCGTGTTATTTTTTTGTGAAAATTCCAGCTCCTTTGTTTTCAACCAGCTCTTGATATCTTCCTTCGTTGGGTTCCACAGTCTCAACATCCCCTTTTATATTCTCATTATTTTAACATTGTGTCATCAGATATTCACAACTCTTTAGTAGATCTCCTTCACTCAATACCTTTATGTTCCAACCAAAAATGGAACCATTTTTTGGATACTAATTTATCTACTCCGATCTTACTTTAATATCATAAGTTGACCCAGGTTCATATTTAAAAAATCTTCCAACAAAATCCCTCTAAAACTACCGACCCCCCTGGTAAACCAAAAGACAACGCATTACATAGGATCCACTACACAGTCTCACCCGAGATAATTCTATGGGTGGCTGAACTGCTCAGATGTTGGCAGCCTAGGAATGAATGGGGATCTGCGATTAACCTCAGTGAAATTTTATCATTCACTAGTTCATACATATAGATTCATTACATTACCATTCTTACTCATGCATGTAAAATATTTGAGATAACTAATTCCTTCATTCATTTATCTAGCATCTAATCATCAACATCAAAGAAGATACATAGCATTCAGTCACACAACTCAAGTCTACCATGGTTCACCCCTTCTAGTCTACGTCCACAAATATTTGTCTATCTTGATCATTTATTAACTTTGATTCAACCTATAGCGCCACGCGCATTACAACTCTTCCTCAAAACAGGTCAAGATATTACAATGAGGCAGACTAGATCACACTAGGATCCTTAGCATGTGATCTAACCCTCAAGATCTACCTTCATCCCTCTCCCCATCTCAACCGCTTACAAAATTAGATCGAAATCACAACAATCAACTACTACCAATGGTTAAACACATCAGTCTTCAACCAACTCTGAACCAACCTAACCAAAAACAACCCCTTACCTAGACCTCCTAGGTACCTATTTATACATATCTTCATCTTACCAGCCATTACATTCTCTTACCAAAACCCTAAACCTATCCTGGCTAGGTATTCTTGCATGGGTGCCTTGCATGCCTTTCTTTCCTGCATGCACATCTGTTTTACACGTGTTGATCCTTCTACATGCACATTCTCCTCCCACAACATCCCTTTCCCTCCAAGTTGTCCCACGCCCAACAATTTTCACCAAGACCTTCATTGAGCAAAAGTTACATTCTCTACACAGTTGTCTTGGAGTGAAGGACACAATTTCCTAGAAACTATCATTTCTTTTTTGATACATATACCTTGAGGGGGGTTTTTCCCATGAGTTTTTCCCTCTTTCCTTGTTTATTTCAGTGTGTCTTTTGTTTTTGGGTACCTAACATGGCCTCATTGCTGAGACCCATTCTTTTATTTTCACCATAGTGATGTTCAAGGGGGGTGTTGGAGATACTTCACACACACCTAGGATTTATTTTTCCTAAGGTTTTTCCTATGTTTATTAGTCATTATCCAGTCTCCTACATTTTAGGGAGAATATTCATTTTCCTACATTCTAGGGGAATATTCTCTTTAGTTCACACTTCAAATGGATCAATTGAGTGGAGTCTTGATGCCACATTGGTTCCATCACCATGAAAAATTGGGATCATCACTGCTAATGTGCATTTTCCTTGGGATTATCACCAGAGTGGCACATTACTCATGCTTTATGTCAGTTAAGTGAGGACTGAGAGGCTAGTTGACTTAGATTAGGTGGAACTTAACTCCCGTAACTATTGGTGTGTGTCTATATCACTCTAGACCACCACTATGGTGCATTACCTCATGCATTATGGCCCATTGGTTGAGCTATGCAACGTATATCACTTTTATTGTATCATTCTTTCATTTAGTTAATACAATTCTTTGATTCTCTCTCTCTCTCTCTCTCTCTCTCTCTCTCTCTCTCTCTCTCTCTCTTGTTTTTCTATCTTTTCTCATTTTTTTGCAAATTGTGTATGTCCTTTGCTAGCTAGATATTATCTATGCAGGGTCATCGACATTTACACAATATTGACCCTGAATGAGTAAAGGAAATCTCAAATCTTTCGCTCCCTCATAATAAAAAGGCCATGCAATCTTTCTTTGGAAAGACTAATTTTGTGAGGAAATTCACACCTGACTTCGAAAAATAATTAAACAATTACAAAGGATGATATGCAAAGATACATAATTCAAATGGAGTGAGGAAGGAAAATGGTTTTTTAATAAAATCAAAACTGCTATATCTCAAGCGCCTATTTTACGAAGCTCCAATTTCAGTAGATACTTCTTCCTTTATACTTTTTTCTCTGACTAGTCTTTAGTTGTGGTCCTTACTCAAAAGGATGATGAAAACAAGGAGGCTTCTATCTCATTCATGAGAGAAAACCTCCAAGGACCTGAACTTAACTACCTGACTTATGATAAACAATCATATGTTGTCTATAAGGCAATAAATCATTTCTTATCTTTTATCCTAAAGAACCACACAAATGTTATGGTTCCTCACCCAGCAGTAAGGTTCCTTTTCACGCAACAGGAAACAGGAGAAAGGAAATGGAATTGGATGATGATCATCCAAGAATTATATTTATATATCAAACCCGCAAATATAGTTAGAGGGAAAGTTTTATGTAAATTATCCACAAAATCCCAAGACCTAATAGAATAAAAAAATTATGGTTGGGACAATGAGTTGTATTTATGGTGTAGTGAAGTAATGTATATCCCACCCATGTATGAATCTTGGTATGCCAACTTGTATTTTTTCCTCCATCATGGAAATTTCCCTAAACAATTGAAGAATAGAGAGAGGAGATAAATTATGTTAAAATATGCTTAGTATCATCTCATAAATTTAGTTTTGTTCTGCATGAATTATGATGGTGTGTTAATTAGATTCCTAGAAAAATAAGACACTGAAAAATGTTAAAAGAACTTCACGATGATCCTGTTGATGGGTCTTAAATCCATTGAATCAACAGTAGGAACCAAACCCGCCACCGAGGCCTGATTAGACTCTGCAACATTTAATAGTGGAATGGTTCTCGAGATCTTGCGATCTGGCCAAATTATCGATGGGCTTTACATTTTCTTGTGAAGGCTCTTCCTTCAGTTTGGACTATTTTATTTTGTATATTTTCTCTTGGGTGGGACCGATATGAGATTTAAGTCGGTATAAACCAACTTGGCAACAAAAAGGGAATTAAGATTAACTAAGGGGAAGAGGTTGAACTTGGGATAACCTGCTGCTCAAGCATGCAGATGACAATTTTATACCACGGGCCTAGTACTAATACATTACGCATGTGAGCATCCAATTACTGTCTGAGATACTAACAACCAAAAAGAAAACAAATATGCAATGAGATAATGGCAAGAAAAATAATTCATCTACCAGAACCATTCATTACATAATAACACTATGATTCATCTTCATCATTAAAGAACAACAAAACATTGCACCAGATAAATTGACAACATAATTAATTTATCTTACTCATTACAACATCATTCATGAAACAGGATAGGAAATAGTTATTTTCCACATCCAATCACAAACGAAGTTGATGAAAATAACTTGTCTTTGGTCCAGAAGGACTTCTCAATTCAAAGCAGCTTCAAAATAATTCTTAAAAACCAGAAAGAAAGAGTTCTTTCCACAACCATCGACCCTTAACTAATTGGTTGATGTATTTATTTATAACATAAAGTTCAACTGAAAACAACGACTAAGTGCAGTTTAAGAAAAGAAAAATATGCCATGTGGCGTCATCTTCTAACAGTTTCTTTAACAGTCAACTCAAGATAGTTCTTTGAAAGGATGAATTTTCTCATACTCAGACCAAATGATAAATAGTTCATCGCAGGTTTGAGCACATGGAAACCGGTGTTGTTCCACAGAGCCACATGTATCCCTATGATGTCCATTGCATGCATATGGTACTTCACCAGACTAGATTTTAACTAACATAGCACAGTTTGATCTCTAATTAGATGGTCCATAAATCATTGCACTTGCCCTGGTACTGCATCGATCATCTTCACAATATCTTTGACCCACAATTAATATTGCTTGGCATGCAACTCGATTATGTCGCACAAGTCGACAAATTTGTCGGGGGAGCCAAAATCAGGGAGTCCGATATCCTTCATTTCTTTGTTGATTTTTCCCCAGTGTTTTTCGCATCTGACCCATTGCTTTTGAATTTCTCGGTGTGGGTCTTGGGACATCTTAGCCCAATACTCGACTGATCGCTTCATACGATTAAGACTACATTTTCCTAAAATACGGATGCCATTTTCTTCTTTGTCTCGGCCCTACTGGACTGCATCAATGTACTCAAGTCTTTCTACTGCTTGTTGCGTCCTTTCATACCATTGCTCCATGTCCTTACATGTTTTGATCATCATGAGAGTGTCCTCCTGGAACTCAACTATCTTTGTTGTAAAAAGGTGACGCTCTTTTGTGAATTTTTTGTAATATTCTTCGAACTCGCTTCTCAGACATACTGTGGTTTAGGTGGCTCCCTGGTAGTACTCAACTAGGTGTTGTAAATGTTCTAGTTCCTTTCAGGTAGTGGCCAACTCCTTTTCGTCTGGTTTACCCCTGTCTAGAGTGGCATCCAAGAGTGCCATCCCCACACCAAGAAGCTCCAACCTTTGGGAATTAGTGGTGTTTATCAAATTCTCCTCTGTAGTGATGAGGATGGAGTGATCCAATGTGATCCTCCTCTTCTTCATGGTTATTTTGATGATGGAATTTATTTTTCGATTGTAAGAGATTGCATAGATATTTGTTACCTCGTCTACGGGACTGGGTATCTGATGATCAGCCCATGTGAGTGTGCTTCCCAGGTTATCGATGGTGTATACTTGTTCAAGGTCGGGTTCTTGAACTCCCTAGCTGTGTTCTAAGGGCTCGACCTCTACCTCTCACTTGTCGGGGACCTTATTCTTGAGCAGAGTAGAGACGTCGGGCACAGACTTGTTACTTACTTGCTCATTGGCCATTGAATCACTAATTTCCTTTTACGGGGATCCTTCCTTTGTCTCACCCGATTCAGGCTCATCCTTTGGATTATAAGCTCCAGTTTCCTATGCATCAGTTCCCTTCATTTCGAGGCCACTTTTGGATTCTGTTTCCTTTTGTGGGGCCTCCTAGGTTTGGACCTCAGGCTTAGGAGAAGAAGTCTTCTTAGGTCCCTTTTCTTCTTGGACACACATAGGGGTCCTTTGAGATGCCTCCAGGATCTCATCATCACTATATACATTGATGAAATCAATTAGAGGGTTAGGTGCACTTGTTTCTACTGATTTCCGACCTATCTCTGGTTGAGTCGTCGTGCCTGTCGACGAATTGGTCGGTGGTATTGCGGATTCAGGGTCATCTAACCTGTTGGTGTTACCAAGGTTTATGTAATTGGGGCCGCTTGACTCCGCTGGGATTTCTTCTGGGCTATCGGTTGGAAGCCTTGGCAACCTGATGGGGTCCGAGATATCCTGCATCAGACCCATAATTTGTAGGGTGTGTTGATACATGATGCGTCCCTCTCTCCTGTGCATTCTAAACCTCGAAGAAATTCATGTTCTGTGTCAGGGTTACCAGGGAAATATATGTTGTTTGGATGGCTTCTTGAGGGGATTCCACCACTTTGACTGGTTCAGATGGTATCCTTTCTTCTCTGGCCCTAAGGAGCTCTTGAGCCAATTGTTCCAAGGTCATTTTTTGCTCCTCCCAAATCATGGCCTTGAACCTAGTTGCTTTAGGATCATCCATCCTTGCCACCACATCATCCCAGTCTTGAGTGTTTTCGGTGAAAATTTCATCCTCAAACCGGTCATGGGCATAAGGCCAACAAGATGATACCTGTGATGCATGTTTCAGGACTAGACCCTTGGGATCATGCTTGTGAAAATTTACTGCTTCTTCTCCTTCACTAAAGTGGAATTGTAGCCTTTCAAAATGGTCTAATAACAAATTTCCCCTAATACTAGTCGATCGGGGACATATATAGGGAACAGATGGGGTGCCCCTATGGCATTGAAAACCTTGATGTAGGTCTCGTGCTCATCTAGATATGAGTGGGCTAATTTCGATACAACCATTTTGGCTGCGATCGACAGCCTTGGGCACTCTTTATTGAACAACAAAGAATAAATGTGTGTGATAAACTGGTCACAGATGAGAGAATATGATTTTTTGTATCTGTTTTCCCATAAGATGCAGAAGTATACATGGGTTGGGAGCTCAGAGGCATGTCAGCTCAAGTTCATTCCGACAAAGACATTTTTGGCGTAGATGACATCTAGTAGATAAGAAGCCATGTATAAGGAAGGGGTTTCTCCCTCTTTCGGCGTCTGTTCTTGTCGTATGCAAGTGCTCAACTGTTTGGAGATGATTGCACCCCAGTTAATAATTGTTCCAGAAATGGCTATGGTATAAGCTAGAGGCATCCAAGTCTCTGAAAATATGGCTATGTCTTTCTCCCCATGCAATAGGTAGAGGAGGGCCATTAGATAGATGTAAGGCTCTCTCAGGTTGGTATTCAAGTACCAGCTAGAGGTCCAATTAATGAAATTTTTATCCTCTCTCCACTAGGATGCCATAATCTTGTTGGTGTCATGTTTCTGATAGAAACTCAAAACAAAATCAGTGTTCAAATGCTTTTTCGGATCCTTGAGATTGTAGTAATTCCAAACTTCTACTTGGAGGAAAACCCTAACGCATCTACCATTGTCGTCATTAATTAAACACCTATATGCATCAGTGTAATCAATAAGACATTTCAAGAGTTCGATGCAGGGAAATACCTAAGTCCTGCTTGCCACCATGTGCAGATAAGCCTTGCGGACATTCGAGAGAACTTCATAATCGATTCTTCTCGTATCAGGATCGTTGTGTGGGGTATATTCAGGGAGTTTCGATCGCTTCATTTTCTTAAACAGTTCTTCCCAGCGAGGGAATACTGTCTTGGTCCTAATGTTCTCCTCTGTGTCTCCAAAGGTTGGGGGCTGGACGAAGGCCTTCTTGGTGGTTGTCTTGATGACGGGCACCAAATTTGGAGAAAATTCCAATTTTCTTGCAACTGCTGGGGAGGAACCCTCTCCTACCTCTGGTTCTTGTATTTTTGGCGCTCTTGGGGATTTCCTGGTGGTGGGTTTCTTCAAAGGAATTGTTTCTGCAATTGAAAATGATGCTTTAAACATGTGTATAGAGTAATGTTGGACGAAAAAAATTGAATTTAAGTGTAAAACATCCATAAGCCGGTACATACCTATAGTTCTTGCTAAAATTGTTGTTTTAATACTCACTAGAGCTTGGAAGCTTCCTCCAAATCGCTCATATTGATCCTCTGGGTGCTCAGAACTCCTTTGCACGCAGAATGAGCTCATACACAATGACTCAAAAGAATATAATGGGAGATATCCTACCAGTCGTATCAACCAATTAATACGAGTATTGGATTCAATTCAAAACAACCTACCGTCGAATCTCTACAAATAAATTCTACATTGGTTGACGGTGAAGGCACAGAGGGAGATGCATTTTATCGAGAGGCTTAAATGGTCCTTTTTATTTACACACGAATTAGAAACTAATGCACGATCCTGGAATTAATTAAACTTTTAAATGCGCCGTATCTAGCGTATCTTAGAGCTAAAATGTCCCATCACATCGCATTTCTCAATGGATAGGTTGGGAATCGGCGATACCTTGTGTATGTTTTCGTTGGTAGCCTCCTTATAAAACTTATGATTCCGATGGGTTTCGATGCACGACGTGGGTGGTAACATAAAACTCAGGCGACCGATGCCGACAAGTATCAAGGATCGGTGATCGAGGATCTATTCAAGTGCATAGTTTCTTTGCAGGTTACATCTTCGTAAATCCCTCATGCTAAAAACATTTCAGCAGTCGGCGATCAGTGATATACTTCCTTTAATCATGCAACACTTACTCTCTTTGTTTCTTCCCAATGTCGATGAGGGTTGGTCATCGACGATATTATTGTGTAGCACCTATCGCATAATTAAGACTCCCATCTGTCGATGCCGATGGAGGTCAGGGCTCGGCTACTTTGGTCCTCTCGGGAAAGATTTGTCATCTCTAATATTTCTCGATGCCAAATTCCTTTAGTGGGACAGGGAGAAGTTTCGATTGTTGGTTCTTTAATTAAATGTTAGTATTTGTTAATTCATGATCATTTTCGCATGCCCGAGCAAATTTGAAAGAATTAAAATGAAAAAAAGAAGACGAGCAAAGGCAACATTTTCATACTAAGATCGAATTAGACATTTACAAGAGATCAAGTGGTACCCAAAAAGTGAAATTTGATGTAGAATTTTTAGGGTGTGTTGAGTGCTCAACAAATGGTGATTCACTGGGTGAAAGAAGAATATATGTTCCTTCCTCGGGGCTAGGCTGATATAGAAGCAGGTGGAGAACTTAACTAGTTTTGAATTCGAGCCTCTTTTACCTTTTCATTTTGAACTTCTTTGGTTGATGCTTCTAGGTCTACCCACGGGGTTTTAACCTTTATTCTTCCTTCATTTCCTGTAACCCTGACTCATGCCCTTTTTACAAAATTTTAGCAAATAATTAACTGGCATGAAGCCTTTAGTTACCTCTACTCACTTTCTTTGGTGTTGCTCTGCTGCCAGCGAGTGTCCATAGCCCCGGCGGAGTCACCCCAACATCACAGACCTTGCTCCGCTACCAAAGAGCGTCCATAGCCCCGACGAATATATCTGCATACCCTCTCCTACTGTTTACTCTTTTGATAATATCAATTTTATTTCAGCATGATGCCCTGAGCGAGTGGGAGAGGATGATGTATGTTTATTTTGCAAGGTGAGATGGTTAAGGTGGATCTTTTGCTAGCTTTGTCTTATGGGTTCATAAAGTCATTTCCATCTTTCCTTGTTTCCTTAAGGTCTTACCAAACCACTGAGCAAACACTTCTGTCATTTCTCCAAATTTGTTTGTTTACACAGGTTAGATAAAGGAACCCTCAAAGCAACCACAAGCTCCTTGATGTTTCTCATGTTGTATGTGAGCGATGAGTTCATAACAGAGTTCACTATGTCGCATGACTTAAGGTCAACCATTTTTTTGCTAAACACACCTTTCAAAAGTGCAGAAAAAACATAAAGATAAAGAAAACAAAAAACAAAAAGTATTTTGTGATCATGAAAACACTCAAACAAAACATAAAAACACACATTTGTTTTTTTTAATTATTGAAAAAATTGTTTTAGGGCTTGGCCATTAACTGGGAGGGCGTTAGGTCCCCCCCTTAGATTCTGCAATCAATAAGTTCCTGCCCCAATCTTCTCAGCCACCTGGAAAGGTCCAAGCCACAGATTTTGAAACTTACAATGCTTCCCTTTTGGTTCATTTTCTCTGTCCCATTTCAGTACTAAGTCTCCTATTTCAAAATCCTTTTCTTTGGCCTTATGCTTGTCAAACCAACTTTTCATTGTCTTTTGGTGAGCTAGGAATTTTGACATATCCTTTTCTCTCTCTTCTTCTAGCATGAGCAAAGTATCAATTCTTTGTTGTATGACCGAGGAGGGATCCCCGTTGGAATCTTGGGCTAGTTGAAGAGATGGAAGATAAAGCCCATTTGGGAGAATATCTTCTTGTCCATAAACTAAGAAGTACAAGGAATTTCCTATGGATTCTTTGGGTGTGACCTTATTGGCCCATAAAGCGTTATGGAGTACATTATGCCAATTCCTTTGGTTATTTGCAACCATCTTCTTTAGTATTCTTACTAATTTCTTGTTGGTTGATTCTACCACACCATTTCCTTGTGGATAATAATTTGCAGAGTACCTAATTATGATTCCTTTGTTGAGAGAAAAATCTGCCAATAGGGTGGAAGAAAAATAAGATGCATTATCAAAGACCAAGATGGAAGGGACACCAAACCTCATGATTAACTGTTGTTCTATGAATTGGATCACCACCTTCTCATTTACATGAGTCAGTGGGATGTCCTTTGCCCATTTCGTGAAGTAATCGGTGGAAGTAAGTATATACCTATGTTGTTTTGAAAAGTTGGGTGTAATCTCTCCTATGATATCCAACTCCCATTGCTCAAAAGGCTTAGAGACAGTCTTTGGTTGGAGTGGAACTGATGCCCTCTTCTCTCTCTCGGTGCTTACTTGACAAGTTTTACAGTTTCTATCATAGTTATGGGCATCTTTGAACAAGGTGGGCCAATAATAACCAGCTCTCAGTATCTTATGAGCAATGGTGTTTCCTGTGAAATGCTCACCAACAAGGCCATCATGGAGTTCCTTCAAGACTTTCTCTACATCTTCACATTCGAGACATCTTAAGAGTACACCATCATAATTAATCCAAAAGAGTACTAAATTTATGAGGTGGTATTGTGAAAGTTTTAACTTAAGAGATATCCTTTCCCTAGGGTTAAGATTTTCTAGGCATGACCCATGGTGTAGGAGGTAGGTCAGATTATTATACCAAGACTCAGGCCATGGGGAAATGTATGAATCTTCGCCACACCATAATGCCATTTCATTATCCCATACAGAATCTTCATTTGCTTGGTCCTGGGCTTTAGTTGCGAGTTTGCACAACCCTTGCCCCTTAACAAGTTTGGCAGGTTTTATATCTAGATCAAATTCTTGGAATACTGCCATCCAATTCCCTCTTCTTTCCCGCATCTCTTGCTGAGTAAACAAGGATCGGACTGTAGGGTGAGGCATAATCACTTTGGTGTGGTTCTTGACGATGTGAGACCTAAAGTGTTTTACTGCCTTGTATACCGCATAGTCATGTTTGTCAACAGCAGGATAGTTAAGCTTGGATCCTTGGAGATTAGTTATCATGAATGACACCAAAGCTTCATTGTTGTCATCATCCTTATGAGTCAATACTACGACTAACGACTGGTTGGAGGTGAAAGTATAGAAGAAGAAATCCCTATTAAAATCAAGACTTCGTAACACAATGGCCTGGGATATAGCAGTAATAATATTGCTGAAATCCTCCTTCCATTCATCATCCCATTTAAATTCGAGATCTTTGCGAATCATATTTTGTAAGGGTTTTATAGTCTCTGCGAAATTGGGAGTAAATTTCCTCACAAAATTGATTTGCCCGAAAAAAGACTGCATAGATTTCTTGTTGTGAGGCAACAAGAGTTGAGCTATGGATTTAATCCTTTATGGTCTATGAGAATACCTGATTGGGATATAATATGACCTAACATCTTACCTTCCTCGATGCTGAAAATGGTCTTATTTGGATTTAAGTATATACCGTATTTCCTACACCTTTTGAAAATTTGAGTTAAGTGTTGGATGTGTTCTTCTCTGTTCTTTGAATACATGGTTACATTGTCTAGATACACTACCATGCACTTGTTTATTAGTCCCCAAAATTCTATGTCCATGGCCCTTTGGAAGGTCTCTCCTGCATTGATTAACCCAAAAGGCATGCGTTTATAAGCGAAGGTTCCCCACTTGGTTCAGAAGGTAGTATTTAAACGATCCTCCTCCGAAACCAAGACCTGGTTGTAGCCTGAGAAACCGTCCAGTAGGGAGAAGATATTTGATCCAGACATGGTTTGCATGAGTTGATCCATTGGTGGGACCGGGTAATTTTCCTTTTCTGAAGCTTTGTTGAGATTTCTAAAATGTACGCATAAGCAAATTTCTCCAGACTTTTTTCTCACATGAAGCAGATTTTCTACCCATGCAGAATGCCCGACCTAGAAAATGATCTTGGCATCTAAAAGTTTATTTAATTCTTGATACATGAGAGGCTCCAGGGATGGGTGATACATTTAGATCTTATGTTGGAAAGGTTTCACCTCAGGTTTCAGCGGTATAGTGTGTTGAATGATCCGGGTGTCGTAGGTTTTTAGGTCTCGGTAGGACCATGCGAAGACATCTTGATATTACCTGAACAATTTGAGATAAGCCTTTCTTTCCTCTTTAGATATGGTTTTTTTGAGATTCACATTCTTTGGATTCTTCGGGGTTTCGATATTTATAGTTTCATGTAGGGGACAAGAGCTATTAGTCTTTGCGTTCTTAGGCCCCCTAAAGCATTCTTTCAAGTCAAACATATTTTCTATATTAGCTATCCCCTTCAGGATGGTGTGAGATTTCGATATTTCAATAGGCTGGCCTATTCGAGGATCAGTTTCTATCACTTTCTCTTGGAATACCTCATCGTCAATGGATAACTCTTTGAAATTGTCTTGGTTAGTTAGGAAGTTTATGATCTTTTCATCTCCTTCAAAGATCTTCCAATTAGAGATATTTTTAGACACTGATGGTTTGTAGAGTAGTTCTACAATGAACCGGGAGACTTCATAGTACTCCAGAGGTGACAGCCTCGAAGCAGCTGTGGTCGGGGAATCAAAAAGGATGTTCTTTTCTCTGGGGATCGTGGTGATATTGAAAGCTTCAAAATGATCCATTAACATATGCACTTCCTGTTGATAATTCTTTAGGTGCACGAAATTGAAGTGTATAGTATTCCTTACTTGTATAACGATAATCTCGAAGTCCCCGAAAACTTTCAATTCTTTGACGTTCAAGTCTATGGATTTCTTTAACCCTTGTACTAGAGCTTCATACTCGGTGGTGTTATTGGTGCATTCGAATTCTAGTCTACATGACATGAAATAATGTTTACCTTTTGGATCAATGAGGATGCACCCTGCCCCTAATCCTTCCTACGATTTAGGTCCATCAAAGTATATGGTCCAAATTTGTGGAAGACAATAGCCCTTTTTGCCTTTCTTATTACTTTCTAGATATCCTATCTCTTGTTCTGTAATTTCTAACGTAGGGTCTTGGAAGAAGAGGGTGTCTTCTATTGGTATCGACAATTTCTCTTGAAAGGCCATTTCATAGTTTTGAGTGAGGAGGGCATCAGATAAGAGAGGAGAAAAGTTTTCAAAGTGGGAATCATAGGAATAATTGCCCAGCACGGGGAAATCTGTAGATGAGGGTTCATTCAGGGCTTCTAGATTAGTGACCATATGTTTCAGATATCTCTCCCTTTTGATTTTCATCATATTCTTGTATTCCTTCAATGGTAGCCAAAGGTATGCCCAGTTTGTGCTAAAGTACCCATTTAACTTCTCAAACCAATATCGACTTAGTAATAATCCATAGGCCTCTGGGATGTCTACCACGATGATGTCAATCACTTGAAATTTTTTAGGATGTGTCATTGTTCTAATCATTACATCCCTGAGTTCCCCCATGACTTTGACATGGGTCATGTCTAGTTGTATCACGTGTTTGTCGCTCTGTAGAGGAATGAAATTTAATTTTCTACAGATTGACAAGGGAATAACGTTGGAAGATGCTCCTGAATCTACCAAACAATTATGGATATTCCTGTTGAAAACTTTGAACGTTAAGATGAAACGTGGGACAAAAGGCTTCCCTTTCTTATCTTCCGAACAAGTATTCATGGTTAGTTTATTTACTGATTTTTTGGGAGATAGATTTCTTTCTTGACCCTTGATAGTCGTAGGGTCTTCTACTGAGTTCAAAGATTGTAGTAGGAAGTCCTTTTTCTTAGGGATCCTACACATGTCCATGACTAATATGTTCACCCTTAAATTCTTCAAATATTCAACTACGTTGTAATCGAGTTTGGGCGACTCTCGAGTATGGATGCTTATAGGTTTCCTACTGGGACAAAAAGTTGTTTTCAAGGAATTGGCAGATGTCTTCTCTCTCAAAGTTTGGGTAGAAATGATGTATTTTGATATAGGTGGACCTTTACTATGTGTCTGCACCATCGATACCTCGATGGGTGGTTCTTGAGACTCAAACAGGTCCTCGGAAGGCATGATCAGGTTGGGATCCCATATCAGCATGGTTGTATCTTGTGGTGGATCAACCTCTTCCTGGTCAAAAATATTCATAACTGAACTAATCGATCGCTCGGTCAGGGAGACTTCGTCTAGAAACTGATTGGCCATAAAATTCATGGAGTGCACCCATTGAGGGAAGTCTCTTTTAGAGTGGTTTTCTTGATGATACGTACAGAAAGAATCAAATGCCACATTCCCTAGATTGATATTTAAGTTGGCTGGGGGAGGTTCAATCGCCTTGAATGGTGGGTTCCTTTTAAAGAAAGGCTTGTGTGGCCTTTGGCATTGGTTTCCATCCGCTGCGTTTCTCTTCATGTCTATGATCTCGTTTGATAGTTTCTTAACCATGCTTCGTAGATATTATATGTCTCCATTACCTTTGTCGAGAGTCTGTTCTGATTGTTTCCCAGACGGTCTAGTCAAAAGGAGTCCTCTCCTGGGGGAGGTCGAGCTTCTTTCCTAACTAATGAAACATGACCTTATTTACACCCTTTCATCTAGAATTCTAGCATTTTTGCTTCTTCAAAATTCTTAGCTAGGGTTCGTTTAGCAGTCCTTTTTACAAACATGGAAATGGAAGCTAGGAGAGCGTTAGCATAAACTTTGATTTGAAATTCCTAAGTTGGCTTAGCTTCGGGATGGAACTTTTTCAAGATAGTCATGAATCTGTTAGGCAAAAATATTCTTGTTTAATTATGTTGTAGTACTTGACCAACTATTTAATTTGTCAATCCGAGGTTCGTAGTCTTACGAAGCACATGCACTATATATGCAAGATTGAAGTAGAACTAATATAATCTAATTTACTGAAATGAAATTAATCTAGGAAATCATTGAAAGACTAACTATGAAAACAATAAATTAATCTAGGAAAGCAATACAATATGTTAAGAGTTGAATGACAAAAGACATATGTGAGCTCACACAATATATCAATCTCAAATTATATTACAAGAGTCAAATGACAAAGCATGAAAGAATAACAAAGCTAAGAATCGCCTTCTCCTAATACAAGACCAAATTATGAATTACATGATCTCTAACTCTCAATCTAATCTCCCAATTATGAATAACATGATCCCCCTCATGAAGAGAGAACACTCTCTTATATACATGAGAGTCTTGAAGAGTTCCATAATTACAGATCCACTATTCTCTCAACCATTCTCAACTACTTTCCTATTATTAGAAGATATGATCCCTTCAAATCCTCCACACATTTCTCACATATCTTAAATAAGATATACCATGATCGTCCGAAATATTTTTCGAATCTTCAAAGCTTGAAGATGAAATTCGAATTTGAGGCTAGGTGGTAATATTTGACTTTGTTGAAATCTTCACATATGCTTGCACACATCATCAAACTCATCCAACCTTGATATATAATGAAAATATGTTATTTTTCTAATATTTAATCACAAATTCACTTATAATACTGAAATGAATACAATGGAAAATAATAAGGAAAAACCCAAGTATCATTATGTAAATGGTATGATAAAAGGTTAATGAGACGATGAAAAGTAAGGAATGGTGAAGAGAAAAGAGGATATAAATGTGACATTTCTGAGGCCCAACATGCCCCCCAACTCAACTTGTTGCATGTCCTCATGCAACCATGCATGGATATTCTTAAGAACTTTTGGCATTCAAACTATGGCTTTCATTGATGATGTCCTTTTAACAATGAATATTTCCAGGATTTGAAATACAAGAGTAGCATCATGTAAAATACATGTGTAACAACATGTGAAATTTTCTTATGGTTGGTTCTTGTGTGACAACCATGAATACAAAAGATGTTGGTCACTGGAAATAATAAGCTATCAATGTGCATAAGAAAGCATCATTGCATGTAAGAAATCCTTTTCGTTATCTTTATGAATCATGCCAATATGTATATCAATCGAAATGCAACAAAGTGTTGTTAGAAAATAAATGTTAGTGAATCATAAATGGAGTGAATCATAGATGGAATGATGAGATGGAATAATGGTAATGAATATGTGGTGAAATAGTCCCCCCCCCCCCAACTGAATCGGTTGCATGCCCTCATGCAACTTAGTGTAGGTCATGGAGGGAAAGAGAGCATGGCAAGATTTTTTTTCAAAATATTCAAGTTGGCATATACGGAATTGTGTGATTAAAGCTTAGAAAAGAACATACCTCCACTTACCCAAAACGTAGATGTAGCTGTCGCGGCTGTTGGATTAGGAAAACGTGACTGGTGCTATAGCTGCTACTGTTGTAACTACTGGAGAAAAGAATATCTGACTGTGACTGATGGAAGATGGAAGGTGTCACTACTACAAGATCAGGAAAATTGAACTACTAATGTTGTTGCTGTTGTAACTGGATCATGGGAAATGAAGGAATCTGAACTGTTACTGTTGAATCACGAGAAATGTGGAAGGCAGAGAATATGGAACCATGATACTCTCATATATTTGAAATCAAACTGTGGAAACTGCTGAGGGGATAGTGAAAAAGTGTATAGTCTTCACCTACTACAAAACCGATGGTACAATTCTCATCATGCGAATGAATGTGTCGATGTTGAGCATGATGAAAAATCATTGGATTATCGACCATTGATGAATGTCGTTAACCAATGCGAGACAAACTCACTAGTGATGACAATGAGTGTCAAGGTACCTGAGTACATCTTGCGAAGTGAGAATAGATGGGCTGATGTCGAGGCACTTGCAATATCTGATGATCAAGGGACATTGATGTATTCCCATGATCATCAATGAGAGAACTTGCCATTAAGGCATGCAAGCCTCTAGGTACTCAAAATGAACTCTAGTCTATATCCCAGATAATGTGTCGAGGTCGATGGGGCAAGACTGTTGAAAGGTGGGCCTTAAGGAATCCCACATCAGTCAACACGAGTTTATAAAAAAATTGGTAGGACTATAGATGGAAAGATCTCAGTAGCAATAGGGTTTATGGCAAGGAAATGTAATCATGGAAAGGGGTTTGTTTTATTCAGAAGGGAAACTGGAAAGGAAAAAGAAGGAAAAAAGATAAAGGAATGTATGCAACTTAGAAAAATAGGCATGTGTGAAGTCATGAAATTTAAGGCAATGGAATATGGCTTCATCACCGAGATGACTAATCAACTTTGAAGGAGAAATGAGATAGTCTCATAGCATGAAATTTGGAAAAATGCGGAAATAATAGTGTATCAGCATGGTCGCTGTGTAACAACAAACATCAATATGTGCAAAAAGTTTCTGTGTAACAACAAAATGTTGTTGTGTATCAACGAAATGTTTATGTGTAACAGCAAAAATATTTCTGGGTAACAACGAAAATTTTTCTGTGTAACAACAAACTGTTTCTGTGTAACAACTCCTTCAAGATGTCTATCACATGTTTTCTTTGAAGAATTTTGTGATTCTTGAAAATCACTGTAGCATGGAATGTGATCGGCTATGAACCTGGAAATCTTAACACAAATTCCTGCATGCAAATTGTGAGATTTGCGAAGAATATATCATGAAAAACAGAAATAAGTACGAATGCGAAAAAATCAAAGAAATAAACTGCGTTTTTATCCCTGCTACTGTTGCATGCTTATCTCATTGCCTATTGTTGCATGAAGTGACTTAAAAAAAAATTTACTGTTAAGGGAAAAAAAAACATGTCTTGACTATCGTTTTCGGGAAGGAGATGTCCATTTTCAATTTTTGACAATGTTTTTGGTTTTTATAATTTTGTTTTTTATAATGTTTTTGTGTGTTTTCATGGTTTTATAATTTGTTTTGTTTATTGTTTTTGTTTTATAATAAAACAAAACAAAAACATATATATAAACAAAAATAATTTTTGTTATTAAAAACTAATAAACAAAGAAATATTAGTTTCCTATTGTTAATACAAAACAAACAAATATAAATATTTATTTATTTAAATTGTTTCATTTATTTACAAACAAAATATAATTTATTTAAAAAAAATGAACAAAACTATGATAAAACTTTCCTCCCTGTGTTTGGATCGAATTTCAGAGTTTTCAATGCGGTGGTGTTGAATTTTTGCTGGAAGGATTTGCGTTCTCAAGCTCTATTCTTTCCCAGTCGTGGTAGTATGTCCACCAAAGCTAGGATTTCCAGCATTGATTTTGATTGATTTCTGCATGATCAGACCCGTACATCATCAAATATAGTGAACCTCCAGAGAAGACAAGTCTCTGTGACAAATATAAACCTGTAAGCAAACATAAACGTCAATCCTGAAGAAAGTAAAATAATGCCTGCAAAAATACATCAGTCATTGAGAACACAAAAATTTTATTGTCTCTGCCCTCCTAAATTGATACATTCTACCCACAGTTCTGAGTTATTCTCTTTATATTTCTCCATCGTGCATGCAATCAAAGCTCTGCCAATCGATCCCACTGATGTTCATGCTGCCTGTGTTTGTGTGCCACGTTGGAAAACTGGCCATCCCGAAATCTGTATTTTCATGTTCAGAAAAATGCGAACTTCTCTCAAACTAAGAAGAATTTTCAAAAACCACTTTTGAGTCAAATAAATAAGATCATTCTGCACAAAACCCGTGTGTCGTATTTTTTAAATTCATCACAGGTTGCTCGCGAATTGCACCCGAATTTGACTGTCTGCAAATGGACGTTAATTGACGGACAGTTTTAATTTGAGCATTAGAAATCAAACTAGATCTTTCACATGAAATCAAATTTGGGAAAAATGTCTAGCGAGAGCAAGAAAATCATGACATCTAGAAACATATCTCCAATACCGCAGATCAAGACCATCATTTAATTCTGGAAGAGATGAATTGGCAAGAAGATTGTTGCAAATTGAATTGATACACAATCAAATGACAGATGGATTTTAGTTTTGCAACCTCCAGCAGGAAAATCTCTGAACAATACAATAGTTAACAAAGAATGGGATTGATTCATCAAATCCCAGCTAACAATCGACCATAGAAAGGATTGATCCCAAAATCTTTTTTTTTGAGATCTTTAAATGTGCAATAGCTAATCAATCCCATAAAATTCTCACTTGCATATCATTCTAGTTACCGAAATTTGTGACAAAAATCACATTTGTATTCTCAATCATCAGAGATCAACTTGGACTCTTAGATAATGTACCATGTGGAGAAGAGTTTGTTTTTAACTTGTATTCTTCTTCTTGGAGGGTGTCGTAACTCAAAAAAAATCGTTTTTCCCTCACGTAGTCTGCAAAATGGAGCTCTGAATAACCCTGAGTTTCTGCCAAATGGTTGTGAAATGAAAACAATTGCTCATGTGATACCTAATTGCTTCCATTCTGAAGAAAACCCACATTTTATTTGTTTCTAATTTTCCTCAGTTTGCTCAGAAAATGCATTTTAAAATCATGTGTTTTAAAAGTTACGCATTTCTGACAATTACGGAGACCAGGTGATAGAGCATGGCTATTGCAGGTTTGGCATGGGAAGTAAAACATCAATCAAAAGTTCCAGAGATAGTTCAGAATGAAAAATAATTCAGAAATAGTGTAGGGTGAAGGAGAAAAATAGACCGAAGGATAAATGCACTCTTAAGATTTCTTGTCTTAGTAATGCGTTCTCAGTGCAATAGTTTTGGGGCATCATATTATTAATACTCATGTCATGTCCATTTTATTGTTTTTTTTTTTGTTGCAAGTTTTAGCATGGATAGAAAATGCAATTAAACCAAAGTTTCAGCATGATACAGACAATTAAAATTTCACTGTAACAACGACTGTTTCAGCATGTAAAAAAAAAAAAAAATTCACTGTTGCAGCATGTAAAATTTCGCTGTAACAGCTTGTTGTAACAGCATGTAAAATTTTTGCTGTATCAACATGCTGTATCAGTATGCTGTATCAGTGTGCTATAACAATATGTTGTAACAACCAAAAATTTCTTTCTGTATCAGCATGCTGTAACAATGAAAATTTTTGCTGTATTTTATTCGTCTACAATTTTTTTTCCTCACTGTGTTTATTTGCAGATCAACGGATGGACGCATAGACATTCTTTCCTGAAATCAAAATAATTCCTATTTTCTGATCCTCGCAATCGCATGAAGCATGAAGGAGAGCATACTTATTCTAGGTAAAACAAAAACTGAAAATTAAAACCTACCTACTCTATGCTAAATGGAATTAGAAATTAGTTACGTGTAGGAAAATTTCCAGTGGAGCCAAGCAAGAAACAATAACAACAATATGTTCAGTGGTAATTTTTCAAATGAATAATGGAAATATTTAAGAGTGAATGAATCTAGTTGTTGTGACTGCAAAATTTCTAAACAAAAATAAAAAAATGGAGCTAATCGAGTACTTACCTGGAACCATTGCTTGATAATGCTTTCATAGGCACATTTTTCCTCGCTCAGATCTTGCTGCAACTCCTCATTGTCCTTCTCAAGTTCCTTAGATGTTGATTCCTCATTCGTTTCTGGAGGAGCATTTAAGCTCATGGCTGCTGTCAAGATCTCCTCTTCCTGAGAAGAAGAAATTTCAGTTTTCGCCAGGATCTGAGCGAGCTGTTCCAAGCTGACATTCATGGTTAAATCATATTGCAAAATAGGTTCTTACAACACCCAAATCAAAATAAAAAACTAAAAATCATACTTGCTAAAACACATGAAAACCTCTTCACAGTTGCAAAAATCAAGCACACTTGCTGAAATTAAAATTCACACTCTAGTTATGCTTGCAAGAAAATCAAACTAGACTTCAATCCATCGTGCTTCCCTGGCAACGACACCGAAATGTTAGGCGGAAATATTGTCATTTAATTACGTTGTAGTACCTACCCAACTATTTAATTTGTCAATTCGAAGTTTGTAGGCTTACGAAACACATGCACTATATATGCAGGACTGAAGTAGAACTAATCTAATCTAATTTGCTGAAATGAAATTAATCTAGGAAAGCATTGAAAGACTAACTATGAAAGCAGTGAATTAATCTAGGAAAGCAATACAACATGTGAAGAGTTGAATAACAAAAGACATATGTGATCTCACACAATATATCAATCTCAAATTATATTACAAGAGTCAAATGACAAAGCATGAAAGAATAACAAAGCTAAGAATCCCCTTCTCCTAATACAAGACCAAATTATGAATTACATGATCTCTAACTCTCAAGCTAATCTCCCAATTATGAATAACATGATCCCCCTCATAAAGAGATAACACTCTCTTATATACATGAGAGTCTTGAAGAGTGTCATAATTACAGATCCACTATTCTCTCAACCATTCTCAACTACTTTCCTATTATTAGAAGATATGATCCCTTCAAATCCTCCACACATTTCTGACATATCTTAAATAAGATATGCCATGATTGTCCCAAATATTCTTCAAGTCTTCAAAGCTTGAAGATGAAATTCGAATTTGAGGTTAGGTGGTAATATTTGACTTTGTTGAAATCTTCACATATGCTTGCACACATCATCAAACTCATCCAACCTTGATATATAATGAAAATATGTTATTTTTCTAATATTTAATCACAAATTCACTTATAATACTAAAATGAATACAATGGAAAATAATAAGGAAAAACCCAAGTATCATTATGAAAATGGTATGATAAAAGGTTAATGGGACGATGAAATGTAAGGAATGGTGAAGGGAAAAGAGGATATAAATGTGACATGTCTGAGGCCCAGCATGCCCCCCAACTTAACTTGTTGCATGTCCTCATGCAACCATGCATGGATCTTCTTAAGAACTTTTGGCATTCAAACTATGGCTTTGATTGATGATGTTCTTTTAACAATGAATATTTTCAGGATTTGAAATACAAGAGTATCATCATGTAAAATACATGTGTAACAATATGTGTAACAACATGTGAAATTTTCTTATGGTTGGTTCTTGTGTGACAACCATGAATTCAAAAGATGTTGGTCACTGGATATAATAAGCTATCAATGTGCATAAGAAAGCATTATTGTGTGTAAGAAAACCTTTTCGTTATCTTTATGAATCATGCCAATATGTATATCAATAGAAATGTAACAAAGTGTTGTTGGAAAATAAATGTTAGTGAATCATAAATGGAATGATGAGATGGAATAATGGTAATGAATATGTAGTGAAATAGTTCCCCCCCAACCCCAACTGAATCAGTTGGATGCCGTCATGCAACTTAGTGTAGGTCATGGAAGGAAAGAGATCATGGCGAGGAATTTTTTCAAAATATTCAAGTCGACATATAAGGAATTGTGTGATTAAATCTTAAAAAAGAACATACCTCCACTTACCCAAAAAGTAGATGTAGTTGTTGCGGCTGCTGGATCAGGAAAACCTAACTGGTGTTGTAGCTGCAACTGCTGTAACTATTGGAGCAAAGAATATCTGACTGTGACTGATGGAAGATGGAAGGTGTCATTCCTAAAAGATTAGGAAAATGGAACTGCTAATGTTGTTGTTGCTGTAATTGGATCATGGGAAATGAAGGAATTTGAACTGTTACTACTAATTCACAAGAAATATGGAAGGAAGAGAATATGGAACCGAGATACTAGATCATAGATTTGAAAAACTGTATAGTCTTCACCTGCTACAAAATCGATGGTACAATTATCATCATGCGAATGAATGTGTCGATGTCGAGCATGATAAAAAATCATTGGATTATCGACCATTTATGAATGTCGTTAACCAATGCGAGACAAACTCACTAGTGATGAAAATGAGTGCCAAGGTACCTGAGTACATCTTGCGAAGTGCGAATAGATGGGCTGATGTCGAGCCACTTGCAATATCTAATGATCAAGGGACATTGATGTATTTCCATGATCATCAGCGAGAGAAATTGCCATTAAGGCATGCAAGACTCTAGGTACTCAAAATGAACTCTAGTCTATATCCCAGATAATGTGTTGAGGTCGATGGGGCAAGACTGTTGAAAGGTGGGCCTTAAGGAATCCCACATCATTCAACGCAAGTTTATAAAAATATTGGTAGGACTATAGATGGAAAGATCTTAGTAGCAACAGGGTTTATGGCAAGGAAATGTAATCATGGAAAGGGGTTTGTTTTATTCAGAAGGGAAATTGGAAAGGAAAAAGAAGGCAAAAAGATAAAGGAATGTATGCAACTTAGAAAAATAGGCATGTGTGAAGTCATGAAAGTTAAGGCAATGGAAGATGGCTTCAACACCAGGATGACTAATCAACTTTGAAGGAGAAATGGGATAGTGTCACGGCATGAAATTTGGAAAAATGCGGAAATAATAGTGTATCAACATGGTCGTTGTGTAACAACAAACATCAATATGCGCAAAAAGGTTCTGTGTAACAACAAAATGTTGTTGTGTATCAGTGAAATGTTTATGTGTAACAACAAAAATATTTCTATGTAACAACGAAAATTTTTATGTGTAACAACAAACCGTTTCTGTGTAACAGCTCCTTCAAGATGTCTATCACATGTTTTCTTTGAAGAATTTTGTGATTCTTGAAAATCACTACAGCATGGAATGCAATCGGCTGTGAACTTGGAAATCTTAGCACAAATTCCTGCATACAAATTGTGAGATTTGCGAAGAATATATCATGAAAAACATAAATAAGTATGAATGCGAAAAACTCAAAGAAATAAACTGTGTTTTTATCCCTGTTGTCGTTGTATGCTTATCTCATTGTCCATTGCTGCATGAAGTGACTTAAAAAAACAAATTAATGTTAAGAGAAAAAAAACATGTCTTGACTATCGTTTTCGGGAATGAGATGTCCATTTTCAATTTTTGACAATGTTTTTGGTTTTTATAATTTTATTTTTTATAATGTTTTTGTGTGTTTTCATGGTTTTATAGTTTTTTTAGTTTATTGTTTTTGTTTTATAATAAAACAAAACAAAAAAATATATATAAAGAAAAAAAATTTGTTATTAAAAACTAATAAACAAAGAAATATTAGTTTCTTGTTGTTAATACAAAACAAACAAACATAAATATTTATTTATTTAAATTGTTTCATTTATTTACAAACAAAATATAATTTATTTTTAAAAAAATGAACAAAAGTATGATGAAACTTTCATGCCTGTGTTTGGATCAAATTTCAGTGCTTTCAATGCAATGGTGTTGAATTTTTGCTAGAAGGATTTGCATTCTCAAGCTCTATTCTTTCCCAATCGTGGTAGTATGTCCACCAAAGCCAGGATTCCCAACATTGATTTTGATTGATTTCTGCATGATCAGACCTGTACATCATCAAATATGCTAAACCTCTAGAGAATACAAGTCTTTGTGACAAATATAAACCTGTAAGAAAACACAAACGTCAATCTTGAAGAACGTAACATAATGCCTACAAAAATACATCAGTCATTGAGAGCACAAAATTTGTATTGACTTTGCCCTCCTAAATTGATACATTTTGCCCACAGTTCTGAGTTATTTTCTTTATATTTATCCGTCGTGCATGCAATCAAAGATTTGTCAATCGATCCCACTGATGTTCATGTTGCTTGTGTTTGTGTGCCACGTTGGAAAACCGACCATCTCGAAATCTGTATTTTCATGTTCAGAAAAACACGAACTTCTCTCAAACTAAGAAGAATTTTCAAAAACCGCTTGCGATTCAAATAAATAAGACCATTTTGCAGAAAACCCGTGTGCTGGATTTTTGAAATTCATCACTGTTTGCTCGCGAATTGTACCCGAAGTTGACTGTCTGCAAATGGACGTTAATTGACAGACAGTTTTAATTTGAGCGTTAGAAATCAAATTAGATCTTTCACGTGAAATCAAATTTGGGAAAAATATCCAGCGAGAGAAAGAAAATCATGACAGCTAGAAACATATCTAAAATACCGTAGATCAAGACCATCATTTAATTCTGGAAGAGATGAATTGGCAAGAAGATTGTTGCAAATCGAATTGATACACAATCAAATGACAGATGGATTTTAGTTTTGCAACCTCCGACGGGAAAATCTATTCAATACAATAGCTAACAAAGAATGGGATTGATTCATCAACTCGTAGCTAACAATCAACCTAGAAAGGATTGATCCTAGAATCTTTTTTTTTGAGATCTTTAAATATGCAATAACTAATCAATCCCATAAAATTCTCACTTGCATATCATTCTAGTTACCAGAATTTGTGACAAAAATCACGTGTGTATTCTCAATCATCAGAGATCAAATTGGACTCTTAGATCATGTGCCAGGTGGAGAAGAGTTTGTTTTTAACTTGTATTCTTCTTCTTGGAGGGTGTCGTAACTCAAAACAAATCGTTTTTCCCTCACATAGTCTGCAAAACAAAGCTCCGAAGAAACCTGAGTTTCTCCCAAATGGTTGTGAAATCCAAACAATCGCTCATGTGTTACCTAATTGCTTCCATTTTGAAGAAAACCCACATTTTATTCTTTTATAATTTGCCTTGGTTTGCTCAACAAATGCGTTTTAAAATCATGTTTTTTAATAGTTACGCATTTCTGACAATTACGTTTTCTGGCAATTACAGAGACTAGGTGATAGAGCATGGCTATTGCAGGTTTGGCGTGGGAAGTGAAACTTCAATCAAAATTTCCAGAGATAGTTCGGAACGAAAAATAATTCAGCAATAGTGTAGGGCGAAGGAAAAAAACAGACTGAAGGATAAATGCACTCTTAAGATTTCACGTATTAGTAATGTGTTCTCAGTGCAATAGTTTTGGGGCATCATATTATTATTACTCATGTCATGTCCATTTTATTGTTTTTGTTTTGTTGCAGGTTTTAGCATGGATAGTAAATGCAATTCAACCAAATTTTCATCATGATACAAACAATTAAAATTTCGCTGTAACAACGACTGTCTCAACATGTAAAAAAAAAAAAATTCACTGTTGCAACATGTAAAATTTCGTTGTACCAGCTTATTGTAACAGCATGTAAATTTTTTGTTGTATCAGCATGTTGTATCAGTATGCTGTATCAGCATGCTATAACAACATGTTGTAACAACATAAAATTTCTTTCTGTATTAGCATGTTGTAACAATGAAAATTTTCGCTGTATTTTATTTGTCTACAATTTTTTTTTCCTCATTGTGTTTATTTGTAGGTCAATGGATGGACGCAAAGACATTCATTACTGAAATCAAAATCATTCCTATTTTTTTATCCTCGCGATTGCATGAAGTGCGGAGGAGAGCATACTTATTCTAGGTAAAACAAAAACTGAAAATTAAAACCTACCTACTCTATGCTAAATGAAATTAGAAATTCGTTACGTGTAGGCAAATTTCTAATGGAGCCAAGCACGCAACAGTAACAACAATATGTTCAGTGGTAATTTTTCAAATGAATAATGTAAATATTCGAAAGTGAATGAATCTAGTTGTTGTGACTGCAAAATTTCTAAATACAAATAAAAAAATGGAGCTAATCGAGTACTTACCTGGAACCATTGCTCGATAATGCTTTCATAGGCATGTTTTTCCTCTCTTGGATCTTGCAACAACTCCTCATTGTCCTCCTCAAGTTCCTTAGATGTTGATTCCTTGTTCATTTCTGGAGGAGCATTTAAGCTCATGCCTGCTGTCAAGATCTCCTCTTCCTGAGAAGAAGAAATCTTAGTTTTCGCCAGGATCTAAGCGAGATGTTCCAAGATGACACTCATGGTTAAATCAATTTACAAAAGGAGTTCTTACATCACCCAAATCAAAATAAAAAACTAAAAATCATACTTGTTGAAACACATGAAAACCTCTTCACAATTGCAAAAATCAAGCAAACTTGCTGAAATTGAAATTCACACTCTAGTTACGCTTGCAAGAAAATCAAACTAGACTTCAATCCATCATGCTTCCCTGGCAACGGCGCCAAAATGTTAGGCGAAAATATTGTCATTTAATTTCGTGGTAGTACTTGCCCAACTATTTAATTTGTCAATCCGAGGTTCGTAGGCTTACGAAACACATGCACTATATATGCAGGACTGAAGTAGAACTAATCTAATCTAATTTGATGAAATGAAATTAATCTAGGAAAGCATTGAAAGACTAACTATGAAAGCAGTAAATTAATCTAGGAAAGCAACACAACATGTGAAGAGTTTAATGACAAAAGACATATGTGAGCTCACACAATATATCAATCTCAAATTATATTACAAGAGTCAAATGACAAAGCATGAAAGAATAACAAAGCTAAGAATCCCCTTCTCCTAATACAAGACCAAATTATGAATTACATGATCTCTAACTCTCAAGCTAATCTCCCAATTATCAATAACATGATCCCCCTCATGAAGAGAGAACACTCTCTTATATACATGAGAGTCTTGAAGAGTGTCATAATTACAGATCCACTATTCTCTCAACCATTCTCAACTACTTTCCTATTATTAGAAGATATGATCCCTTCAAATCCTCCACACATTTCTCACATATCTTAAATAAGATATGCCATGATTGCCCCAAATATTCTTTAGATCTTCAAAGATTGAAGATGAAATTCGAATTTGAAGCTAGGTGGTAATATTTGATTTTGTTGAAATCTTCACATATGCTTGCACACATCATCAAACTCATCCAACCTTGATATATTATGAAAATATGTTATTTTTCTAATATTTAATCACAAATTCACTTATAATACTGAAATGAATACAATGGAAAATAATAAGAAAAAACCCAAGTATCATTATGGAAATGGTATAATAAAAGGTTAATGGTACGATGAAATGTAAGGAATGGTGAAGGGAAAAGATGATATAAATGTGACATTTCTGAGGCCCAACATGCCCCCCAACTCAACTTGTTGCATGTCCTCATGAAACCATGCATGGATCTTCTTAAGAACTTTTGGCATTCAAACTATGGCTTTGATTGATGATGTCCTTTTAACAATGAATATTTCTAGGATTTGAAATACAAGAGTATCATCATGTAAAATACATGTGTAACAATATGTGTAACAGCATGTGAAATTTTCTTATGGTTGGTTCTTGTGTGACAACCATGAATACAAAAGATGTTGGTCACTGGAAAAATAAGCTATCAATGTGCATAAGAAAACATCATTGTGTGTAAGAAAATCTTTTCGGTATCTTTATGAATCATGCCAATATGTATATCAAACGAAATGCAACAAAGTGTTGTTGGAAAAGAAATGCTAGTGAATCATAAATGGAGTGAATCATAAATTGAATGATGAGATGGAATAATAGTAATGAATATGTGGTGACATAGTCCCCCCTCCCCCCAACTGAATCGGTTGCATGCCCTCATGCAACTTAGTGTAGGTCATGGAAGGAAAGAGAGTATGGGGAGGAAAATTTTCAAAATATTCAAGTCGATATATAAGGAATTGTGTGATTAAAGCTTAGAAAAGAACATACCTCCACTTACCCAAAAAGTAGATGTAGCTGTTGTGGTTGCTGGATCAGGAAAACGTGACTAGCGCTGTAGCTACAACTTCTATAAATGTTGGAGCAAGGAATATATGACTGTGACTGATGGAAGATGGAAGGTGTCACTACTGCAAGATCAGGAAAATGGAACTGCTAATGTTGTTGCTGCTGTAAATGGATCATGGGAAATGAAGGAATCTGAACTGTTACTACTGAATCACGAGAAATGTGGAAGGCAGAGAATATGGAACCATGATACTCTCATAGATCTGAAATCAAACTGTTGCAACTGCTGAGGGGATAATGAAAAAGTGTATAGTCTTCACCTGCTACAAAACCAATGGTACAATTCTCATCATGTGAATGAATGTGTCGATGTCGAGCATGATGAAAAATCATTGGATTATCGGCCATTAATGAATGTCATTAACCAATTCGAGACAAACTCATTGGTGATGACAATGAGTGTCAAGGTACCCGAGTACATCTTGAGAAGTGAGAATAGATGGGCTGATGTAGAGCCACTTGCAATATCTGATGATCAAGGGACATTGATGTATTCCCATGATCATCAGCGAGAGAACTTGCCATTAAGGAATGCAAGCCTCTAGGTACTCAAAATGAACTCTAGTCTATATCCCAGATAATGTGTTGAGGTCGATGGGGCAAGACTGTTGAAAGGTGGGCTTTAAGGAATCCCACATGAGTCAATGCGAGTTTATAAAAAAACTGGTAGGACTATATATGAAAAGATCTCAGTAGCAACAGGGTTTATGGAAAGGAAATGTAATCATGGAAAGGGGTTTGTTTTATTCAGAAGGGAAACTGGAAAGGAAAAAGAAGGAAAAAAGATAAAGAAATGTATGCAACTTAGAAAAATAGGCGTGTGTGAAGTCATGAAAGTTAAGGCTATGGAATATGGCTTCAACACCAGGATGACTAATCAACTTTGAAGGAGAAATGGGATAGTGTCACAGCATGAAATTTGGCAAAATGCGGAAATAATAGTGTATCAACATGGTCGTTGTGTAACAACAAACATCAAGATGTGCAAAAAGTTTCTATGTAACAACAAAATGTTGTTGTGTATCAGCAAAATGTTTATGTGTAACAACAAAAATATTTATGTCTAACAGCGAATTTTTTTTTGTGTAACAACAAACTGTTTCTGTGTAACAACTCCTTCAAGATGTCTATCACATGTTTTATTTGAAGAATTTTGTGATTCTTGAAAATCACTGCAGCATGGAATGCGATCGACTGTGAACCTGAAAATCTTAGCACAAATTCATGTATACAAATTGTGAGATTTACGAAGAATATATCATGAAAAACAGAAATAAGTACGAATGCAAAAAACTCAAAGAAATAAACTGCATTTTTATCCCTGTTGTTGTTGCATGCTTATCTCATTGTCCATTGTTGCATGAAGTGACTTAAAAAAACAAATTAATCTTAAGAGAAAAAAAAACATGTATTGACTATCGTTTTCGGGAATGAGATGTCCATTTTCAATTTTTGACAATGTTTTTGGTTTTTATAATTTTGGTTTTTATAATGTTTTTGTGTGTTTTCATGGTTTTATAATTTTTTTTGTTTATTTTTTTTTTTTGGTTTGTTTTATTGTTTTTGTTTTATAATAAAACAAAACAAAAACATATATATAAACAAAAATAGTTTTTGTTATTAAGAACTAATAAACAAAGAAATATTAGTTTCCTGTTGTTAATACAAAACAAACAAACATAAATATTTATTTATTTAAACTGTTTCATTTATTTACAAACAAAATAAAATTTATTTAAAAAAAATGAACAAAACCATGATAAACCTTTCCTGCCTATGTTTGGATCGAATTTCAGTGTCTTCAATGCGGCGGTGTTGAATTTTTGCTGGAAGGATTTGCGTTCTCAAGCTCTATTCTTTCCCAATCGTGGTAGTATGTCCACCAAAGCCAGGATTCCTAGCATTGATTTTGATTGATTTCTGCATGATCAGACCCGTACATCATCAAATACACTGAGCCTCCTGAACATACAAGTCTCTATGACAAATATAAACCTGTAAGAAAACGCAAACGTCAATCTTGAAGAAAGTAACATAATGCCTACAAAAATACATCAATCATTGAGAGCACAGAAAATTTATTGACTCTGCCCTCCTAAATTGATACATTCTGCCCAAAGTTCTGAGTTATTCTCTTTATATTTCTCCGTCGTGCATGCAATCAAAGCTCTGTCAATTGATCCCACTGATGCTCATGTTGCCTGTTTTTGTGTGCCACGTTGGAAAATCGGCCATACTGAAATCTGTATTTTCATGTTCAAAAAAATGCGAACTTCTCTCAAACTAAGCAGAATTTTCAAAAACCGCTTGTGTGTCAAATAAATAAGACCATTCTGCACAAAACCCGTGTGCCGGATTTTTGAAATTCATCACTGTTTTCTCGCAAATTGCACCCAAAGTTGACTGTCTGCAAATGGACATTAATTGACGGACAATTTTAATTTGAGCGTTAGAAATCAAACTAGATCTTTCACATGAAATCAAATTTGGGGAAAATGTCCAGTGAGAGCAAGAAAATCATGACAGCTAGAAACATATCTCCAATACCGCAGATCAATACCATCATTTAATTCTGGAAGAGATGAATTGGCAAGAAGATTGTTGCAAATCAAATTAATACACAATCAAATGACAGATGGATTTTAGTTTTGCAACCTCCGGCAGGAAAATCTCTTCAATACAACGATTAACAAAGAATGGGATCGATTCATCAAATCACAGCTAACAATCGACCCCAGAAAGGATTGATCCTGAAATCCTTTATTTTGAGATCTTTAAATGTGCAATAACTAATCAATTCCATAAAATTCTCACTTGCATATCATTCTAGTTACCAAAATTTGTGACAAAAATCACGTGTGTATTCTCAATCATTAGAGATCAAATTGGACTCTTAGATCATGTGCCATGTGGAGAAGAGTTTGTTTTTAACTTTTATTCTTCTTCTTGGAGGGTTCCGTAACTCAAAACAAATCGTTTTTTCCTCACGTAGTCTGCAAAACGGAGCTCCGAAGAACCCTGCGTTTCTCCCAAATGGTTGTGAAATCCAAACAATTGCTCATGTGATAACTAATTTCTTTTGTTATGAAGAAATTCCATGTTTTATTGTTTTCTAATTCGCCTTGGTTTGCTCAGAAACTGCGTTTTAAAATCATGTGTTTTAACAGTTACGCATTTTTGGCAATTAAGGAGACTAGGTGATAGAGCATGGCTATTGTAGGTTTCGCGTGGGCAGTGAAACTTTAATCAAAAGTCCCAGAGATAGTTCGGACCAAAAACGAATTCAGCAATAGTGCAGGGCGAAGGA
The DNA here is from genome assembly GCA_009831015.1 of Picea engelmannii. Lineage (NCBI taxonomy): Eukaryota > Viridiplantae > Streptophyta > Pinopsida > Pinales > Pinaceae > Picea > Picea engelmannii. The sequence continues at coordinate 703,359 of ML777524.1, read as the reverse complement.
GAAAAACAGACCAAAGGATAAATGCACTCTTAAGATTTCTCGTCTTAGTAATGCGTTCTCAATGCAATAGTTTTGGGGCATCATATTATTAATACTCATGTCATGTCCATTTTATTGTTTTTGTTTTGTTGCAGGTTTTAGCATGGATAGAAAACGCAGTTCAACCAAAGTTTTAGCATGATACAGACAATTAAAATTTCCCTGTAACACGGACTGTCTCAGCATGTAAAAGAAAAAAAATTCACTGTTGCAGCATGTAAAATTTCGTTGTACAAGCTTGTTGTAACAGCATGTTGTATCAGTATGTTGTATCAACATGCTATAACAATATGTTGTAACAACATAAAATTTCTTTCTGTATCAGCATGTTGTAACAACGAAAATTTTCACTGTATTTTATTCGTCTACAATTTTTTTTTTCCTCACTATGTTTATTTGCAGGTCAATTGATGGATGCAAAGACATTCATTCCTAAAATCAAAATCATTCCTATTTTCTGATCCTCACGATCGCATGAAGCGCGGAGGAGAGCATACTTATTCTAGGTAAAACAAAAAATGAAAATTAAAACCTACCTACTCTATGCTAAATGGAATTAGAAATTAGTTATGTGTAGGCAAATTTCCAGTGGAGCCAAGCACGCAACAGTAAAAACAATATGTTCAGTGGTAATTTTTCAAATGAATAATGGAAATATTTGAGAGTGAAGGAATCTAGTTGTTGTGACTGCGAAATTTCTAAATAAAAATAAAAAAATGGAGCTAATCAAGTACTTACCTGGAACCATTTCTCGATAATGATTTCATAGGCACATTTTTCCTCACTCGGATCTTGCTGCAACTCCTCATTGTCCTTCTCAAGTTCCTCAGATGTTGATTCCTCATTCGTTTCTGGAGGAGCATTTAAGCTCATGGTTGCTGTCAAGATCTGCTCTTCCTGAGAAGAAAAAATCTCAATTTTCGCTAGGATCTGAGCGAGTTGTTCCAAGATGACATTCATGGTTAAATCCTATTGCAAAATGGGTTCTTACAACACCCAAATCAAAATAAAAAACTAAAAATCATACTTGCTAAAACACATGAAAACCTCTTCACAGTTGCAAAAATCAAGCATACTTGCTGAAATTAAAATTCACACTCTAGTTATGCTTGCAAGAAAATCAAACTAGACTTCAATCCATCGTGCTTCTCTGGCAACGATGCCAAAATGTTAGGTGGAAATATTGTCATTTAATTACATTGTAGTACCTACCCAACTATTTAATTTGTCAATCCAAGGTTTGTAGGATTACGAAACACAGGCACTATATATGCAGGACTAAAGTAGAACTAATCTAATCTAATTTGCTGAAATGAAATTAATCTAGGAAAGCATTGAAAGACTAATTATGAAAGCAGTGAATTAATCTAGGAAAGCAATACAACATGTGAAGAGTTGAATGACAAAAGACATATGTGAGCTCACACAATATATCAATCTCAAATTATATTACAAGAGTCAAATGACAAAGCATGAAAGAATAACAAAGCTAAGAATCCCCTTCTCCTAATACAAGACCAAATTATGAATTACATGATCTCTAACTCTCAAGCTAATCTCCCAATTATGAATAACCTGATCCCCCTTATGAAGAGATAACACTCTCTTATATACATGAGAGTCTTGAAGAGTGTCATAATTATAGATCCACTATTCTCTCAACCATTCTCAACTACTTTCCTATTATTAGAAGATATGATCCCTTCAAATCCTCCACACATTTCTGACATATCTTAAATAAGATATGCCATGATCGTCCCAAATATTCTTCAAGTCTTCAAAGCTTGAAGATGAAATTCGAATTTGAGGTTAGGTGGTAATATTTGACTTTGTTGAAATCTTCACATATGCTTGCACACATCATCAAACTCATCCAACCTTGATATATAATGAAAATATGTTATTTTTCTAATATTTAATCACAAATTCACTTATAATACTGAAATGAATACAATGGAAAATAATAAGGAAAAACCCAAGTATCATTATGGAAATTGTATGATAAAAGGTTAATGGGACGATGAAATGTAAGGAATGGTGAAGGGAAAAGAGGATAGAAATGTGACATGTCTAAGGCCCAACATGCCCCCCAACTCAACTTGTTGCATGTCCTCATGCAACCATGCATGGATCTTCTTAAGAAATTTTGGCATTCAAACTATGGCTTTGATTGATGATGTCCTTTTAACAATGAATATTTTCAGGATTTGAAATACAAGAGTAGCATCATGTAAAATACATGTGTAACAATATGTGTAACAACATGTGAAATTTTCTTATGGTTGGTTCTTGTGTGAAAACCATGAATTCAAAAGATGTTGGTCACTGGATATAATAAGCTATCAATGTGCATAAGAAATCATTATTGTGTGTAAGAAAACCTTTTCATTATCTTTATGAATCATGCCAATATGTATATCAATCGAAATGTAACAAAGTGTTGTTGGAAAATAAATGTTAGTGAATCATAAATGGAATGATGAGATGGAATAATGGTAATGAATATGTGGTGAAATAGTTCCCCCCAACCCCAACTGAATCGGTTGCATGCCCTCATGTAACTTAGTGTAGGTCATGGAAGGAAAGAGAGCATGGTGAGGAAAATTTTCAAAATATTCAAGTCGGCACATAAGGAATTGTGTGATTAAAGCTTAGAAAAGAACATACCTCCACTTACCCAAAAAGTATATGTAGTTGTTGTGGCTGCTGGATCAGGAAAACCTGACTAGCGTTGTAGCTGCAACTGCTGTAACTGTTGGAGCAAAGAATATCTGACTGTGACTGATGGAAGATGGAAGGTGTCACTACTGCAAGATAAGGAAAATGGAACTGCTAATGTTGTTGTTGCTGTAACTGGATTATGGGAAATGAAGGAATTTGAACTGTTACTACTGAATCACAAGAAATGTGGAAGGCAGAGAATATGGAACCGAGATAATAGATTATAGATTTGAAATCAAACTATTGTAACTACTGAGGGGATAATGAAAAAGTGTATAGTGTTCACCCACTACAAACCTAATGGTATAATTCTCATCATGTGAATGAATGTGTTGATGTTGAGCATGATGAAAAATCATTGGATTACCGACCATTGATGAATGTTGTTAACCAATGCGAGACAAACTCACTAGTGATGACAATGAGTGTCAAGGTACTCGAGTACATCTTGCGAAGTACGAATAGATGGGCTGATGTCGAGCCACTTGCAATATCTGATGATCAAGGGACATTGATGTATTCCCATTATCGTCAGCAAGAGAACTTGCCATTAAGGCATGCAAGCCTCTAGGTACTCAAAATGAACTTTAGTCTATATCCCAGATAATGTATCGAGGTCGATGGGGAAAGACTATTCAAAGGTGGGCTTTAAGGAATCCCACATCAATCAACCGGAGTTTATAAAAAGATTGGTAGGACTATAGATGGAAAGATCTTAGTAGCAACATGGTTTATGGCAAGGAAATGTAATCAGGGAAAGGGGTTTGTTTTATTCAGAAGGTAAACTAGAAAGGGAAAAGAAGGCAAAAAGATAAAGGAATGTATGCAACTTAGAAAAATAGGCGTGTGTGAAGTCATGAAAGCTAAGAAAATGGAACATGGCTTCAACACCGGGATGACTAATCAACTTTGAAGGAGAAATTGGATAGTGTCACAACATGAAATTTGGAAAAATGCGGAAATAATAGTGTATCAGCATGGTCATTGTGTAACAGCAAACATCAAGATGCGCAAAACGTTTCTGTGTAACAAAAAAATGTTGTTGTGTATCAGCAAAATGTTTATGTGTAACAACAAAAATATTTTTGTGTAACAACGAAAAATTTTCTGTGTAACAACTCCTTCAAGATGTCTATCGCATGTTTTCTTTGAAGAATTTTGTGATTCTTGAAAATCACTGAAGCATGGAATCCGATCGATTGTGAACCTGAAAATCTTAGCACAAATTCCTGCATACAAATTGTGAGATTTGCGAAGAATATATCATGAAAAACAGAAATAAGTATGAATGTGAAAAACTCAAAGAAATAAATTGCGTTTTTATCCCTGTTGTCATTGCATGCTTATCTCATTGTCCATTGCTGCATGAAGTGACTTAAAAAAACAAATTAATGTTAAGCGAAAAAAAACATGTCTTGACTATCGTTTTCGGGAATGAGATGTCCATTTTCAATTTTTGACAATGTTTTTGGTTTTTATAATTTTATTTTTTATAATGTTTTTGTGTGTTTTCATGGTTTTATAGTTTTTTTAGTTTATTGTT
>ML777524.1:673171-699006 GCA_009831015.1 Picea engelmannii | reverse complement strand
AACAAAAAAAAAACCTATATATAAACAAAAATAATTTTTGTTATTAAAAACTAATAAACAAAGAAATATTAGTTTCTTGTTGTTAATACAAAACAAACAAACATAAATATTTATTTTTTTAAACTGTTTCATTTATTTACAAATAAAATATAATTTATTTAAAAAAAATGAGCAAAACTATGATAAAACTTTCCTGCCTGTGTTTGGATCGAATTTCAGTGTTTTCAATGTGGCGGTGTTGAATTTTTGCTAGAAGGGTTTGCGTTTTCAAGCTCTATTCTTTCCCAATCGTGGTAGTATGTCCACCAAAGCCAGGATTCCCAGCATTGATTTTGATTGATTTCTGCATGATCAGACCTGTACATCATCAAATATACTGAACCTCTAGAGCATACAAGTCTCTGTGACAAATATAAACCTGTAAGCAAATGCAAACGTCAATCCTGAAGAAAGTAACATAATGCCTGCAAAAATACATCATTCATTGAGAGCACAAACATTTTATTGACTCTGCCCTCCTAAATTGATACATTATGCCCATAGTTCTGAGTTATTCTCTTTATATTTCTTTGTCCTGCATGCAATCAAAGCTCTATCAATCGATCCCACTGATGTTCATGCTGCCTGTGTTTGTGTGCCACGTTGGAAAATCGTCCATCCCGAACTCTGTATTTTCATGTTTAGAAAAACGTGAGCTGCTCTCAAACTAAGAAGAATTTTCAAAAACCTCTTGCAAGTCAAATAAAAAAGACCATTCTGCACAAAACCCATGTGCTGGATTTTCGAAATTCGTCACTGTTTTCTCACGAATTGCACCCAAAGTTGATTGTCTGCAAATGGACGTTAATTGACGAACAATTTTAATTTGAGCGTTAGAAATCAAACTAGATCTTTCATGTGAAATTAAATTTGGGAAAAATGTCCAGCGAGAGCAAGAAAATCATGATAGCTAGAAACATATCTAAAATACTGCAGATCAAGACCATCATTTAATTCTAGAAGAGATGAATTGCCAAGAAGATTGTTGCAAATCGAATTGATACACAATCAAATGACAGATGGATTTTAGTTTTGCAACCTCCGGTAGGAAAATCTCTTCAATACAATGGTTAACAAAGAATGGGATCGATTCATCAACTCGCAGCTAACAATCGACCCCAGAAAGGATTGATCTCAGAATCTTTTTTTTTGAGATCTTTAAATGTGCAATAACTAATCAATCCCATAAAATTCTCACTTGCATATCATTCTAGTTACCAAAATTTGTGACAAAAATCACGTGTGTATTCTCAATCATCAGAGATCAAATTAGACTCTTAGATCATGTGCCATGTGGAGAAGAGTTTGTTTTTAACTTGTATTCTTCTTCTTGGAGGGTGCCTGAACTCAAAACAAATCGTTTTTCCCTCACGTAGTCTGCAAAACGGAGCTCCGAAGAAACCTGAGTTTCTCCCAAATGGTTGTGAAATCCAAAAATCACTCATGTGTTACCTAATTTCTTCCATTCTGAAGAAAACCCACGTTTTATTGTTTTCTAATTCGCCTCGGTTTGCTCAACAAATGTGTTTTAATAGTTACGCATTTCTAACAATTACGTTTTCTGGCAATTACAGAGACTAGGTGATAGAGCATGGCCATTGCAGGTATGGCATGGACAGTGAAACTTCAATCAAAAGTTCCATAGATAGTTCGAAATGAAAAAGAATTCAGCAATAGTGCAGGGCAAAGGAGAAAAACAGACTGAAGGATAAATGCACTCTTAAGATTTCTTGTCTTAGTAATGCGTTCTCAGTGCAATAGTTTTGGGGCATCATATTATTAATACTCATATCATGTCCATTTTATTGTTTTTTTTTGTTGCAGGTTTTAGCATGGATAGAAAACGCAATTCAACCAAAGTTTCATCATGATACAAACAATTAAAATTTCTCTGTAACAACAACTGTCTCAGCATGTAAAAAAATAAAAATCATTGTTGCAACATGTAAAATTTCGCTGTCCCATCTTGTTGTAACAACATGTAAAATTGTTGTTGTATCAGCATGCTGTATCAGTATGTTATATCAGTGTGCTATAACAACATGCTGTAATAACATAAAATTTCTTTCTGTATCAGCATATTGTAAAAACGAAAATTTTCGTTGTATTTTATTTGTTTACAATTTTTTTTTTCCTCACTGTGTTTATTTGCAGGTCAACGGATGGATGCAAAGACATTCATTACTGAAATAAAAATCATTCCTATTTTTTGATCCTCGTGATCGCATGAAGCGTGGAGGAGAGCATACTTATTCTAGGTAAAACAAAAACTGAAAATTAAAACCTACCTACTCTATGCTAAATGGAATTAGAAATTAGTTACGTGTAGGCAAATTTCCAGTGGAGCCAAGCACGCAACAGTAGCAACAATATGTTCAGTGATAATTTTTCAAATGAATAATGTAAATATTCGAAAGTGAATGAATCTAATTGTTGTGACTACAAAATTTCTAAATAAAAAAAAAAAAAAATGGAGCTAATCGAGTACTTACCTGGAACCATTACTCGATAATGCTTTCATAGGCACATTTTTCCTCGCTCAGATCTTGCTACAACTCCTCATTATACTCCTCAAGTTCCTCAGATGTTGATATCTCATTTGTTTCTAGAGGAGCTTTTAAGCTTATGGCTGCTATCAAGATCTCCTCTTCCTGAGAAGAAGAAATCTCAGTTTTCGCCAGGATCTAAGCGAGCTGTTCCAAGATGACACTCATGGTTAAATCATATTGCAAAAGGGATTCTTACATCACCCAAATCAAAATAAAAAACTGAAAAGCATACTTGCTGAAACACATGAAAACCTCTTCATAGTTGCAAAAATCAAGCACACTTGCTGAAATTGAAATTCACACTTTAGTTACGCTTCCAAGAAAATCAAACTAGACTTCAATCCATCGTGCTTCCCCGACAACGGCGCCAAAATGTTAGGCGGAAATATTGTCATTTAATTCTGTTGTAGTACTTGCCCAACTATTTAATTTGTCAATTCGAGGTTCGTAGGCTTACGAAACACACACACTATATATGCAGGACTGAAGTAGAACTAATCTAATCTAATTTGCTGAAATGAAATTAATCTAGGAAAGCATTGAAATACTAACTATGAAAGCAGTAAATTAATCTAGGAAAGCATTGAAAGACTAACTATGAAAGCAACAAATTAATCTAGGAAAGCAATACAACATGTGAAGAGTTGAATGACAAAAGACATATGTGAGCTCACACAATATATCAATCTCAAATTATATTACAAGAGTCAAATGACAAAGCATGAAAAAATAACAAAGCTAAGAATCCCCTTCTCCTAATACAAGACCAAATTATGAATTGCATGATCTCTAACTCTCAAGCTAATCTCCCAATTATGAATAACATGATCCCCCTCATGAAGAGAGAACACTCTCTTCTATACATGAGAGTCTTGAAGAGTGTCATAATTACACATCCACTATTCTCTCAACTATTCTCAACTACTTTCCTATTATTAGAAGATATGATCCCTTCAAATCCTCCACACATTTCTCACATATCTTAAATAAGATATGCCATGATTGCGTCAAATATTCTTCAAATCTTCAAAGCTTGAAGATGAAATTCGAATTTGAGGCTAGGTGGTAATATTTGACTTTGTTGAAATCTTCACATATGCTTGCACACATTATCAAACTCATCCAACCTTGATATATAATGAAAATATGTTATTTTTCTAATATTTAATCACAAATTCACTTATAATACTGAAACGAATACAATGAAAAATAATAAGGAAAAACCCAAGTATTATTATGGAATTGGTATGATAAAAGGTTAATGGGACGATGAAATGTAAGTAATGGTGAAGGGAAAAGAGGATATAAATGTGACATTTTTGAGGCCCAACAGAATCTTTGATTGAAGTCTTTGACCCTTTCTTTCAAACTCAAGGTGGTGGTGAAAAACTCGGCCATCAAAGCTCCCGTAATAGTTTCTTCGGAAAATATGTCTATAAAATCTTTCTCGAACTTCGTCCAGATAGATATAGATCCTATCGACAGGCTGAAGTACCACGTGGAAGCCGAATTTTCAAATGTATAGGGGAAAATTCTGCATACTATGTCTTCATGTTGGACATTCATAAGCTTGATCGCTAATATAAATTTCTTGATATGATCTTTAGGAAATCCAGAGGTTTTGGGATCGAACTTTGGTAGAAACTTCTCTGGATAACGGGGAAGGTTATGAAATGGTCTTAGGAGGGCCAAAGTGTCTCTGGCTAACCAGGGTTGATTGTTCAGAGGTGGGTTCCCCCTTTCATCATTATGGTCATTGTTGCCTTCCATATCTTTAGACTCTGAGTTAAACTCCTCTTCTTTTGAAAAATTGTTCGGTTCAGAGATGTCACCGACTGACATTTCGAGTATCAAATCAAGAGGTTCTTGGATTTTGGTAATCATGAAATCTATTAAGTCTTCTACCGAGTGTATGAAAACCTCTTCGGGAGTGCTAACCAATGGTTTGCTTTGTTGTTTTCTTCGAGGGAGTATGGGAGCTAAGGAAAACACACCGATATGTCGAGTGTAGACTCTTGTGATCCTTCTGAATTGATTTACTTCCTCGTGAGGAAGAGCGTAAGGTATTTCAAGGTGAAAAGGTTCTTCCTTGAGATGGGGTGAGTTAGTCATTCCAGGAGTACTCAGCGTGTGTCGGTTGTCTTGGGAATGACTAGCCATGCATGTGGGTTGTTTTGAATCTATAGGATGTTTGAAATACTCTGTAGAATATATATCCAGCCATTCATTCTCAGGCCCTCCTTCTAGCCCCAATTATGTTGATGGGTCTTAAATCCCTTGACTCAATAGTAGGAACCAAACCCACCACCGAGGCCCGATTAGACTTTGCAACGTTTAATAGTAGAATGGTTCTCCAGATCTTGCGATCCGGCCAAATTATCGATGGGCTTTATGTTTTCTTGTGAAGGCTCTTCCTTCAGTTTGGACTATTCTCTTTTGTATATTTTCTCCTTGGTGGGACCGATATGAGATGTAAGCTAGTATAAACTAACTTGGCAACAAAAATGGAATTAAGCTTAACTAAGGGAAACAGGTTGAACTTGGGATAACCCGATGCTCAAGCATGCAGATGACAGTTTTACACAATAGGCCTAGTACTAATACATTAACCATGCCAGCATCCAATTACTATCTAAGATACTGACTACCAGAAAGAAAACACATATGCAATGAGATAATGGCAAGGAAAATAATTCATCTACCAGAATCATTCATTACATAATAACACAATGATTCATCTTCATCATTAAAGAAAAGAACAACAAAACATTGCACCAGAAAACTTGACAATAGAATTAATTGCTCTTACTCATTACAACATCATTCATGAAACAGGATAGGAAATAGTTCTTCTCCACGTCCAATCACACATGCATTTGATGAAAATAACTTGTCTTTGGTCCAGAAGGACTTCTCAATTCAAAGCAGCTTCAAAATAATTCTTAACAACCGGAAAGAAATAGTTCTTTCCACAACCATAGACCCTTAACTAATTGGTCGATGTCTTTATTTATACTCTAAAGTTTAGCTGAAAACAATGACTAAGTGTAGCTTAAGAAAAGAAAAATATGCCACGTGGCGTCATCTTCTAACAGTTTCTTTAACAGTCGACTGAAGATAGTTCTTTGAAAGGATGAATTTTATCATACTTAGACCAACTGATAAATAGTCTGTTGCAGGTTTGAGTCCATGGAACTGGTGTTGTTCCATTGGAGCCGCATGTATCCCTCTGACGTCCATCACATGCGTCTGGTACTTCGCCAGACTAGAGTTTAACTGATGTAGCACAATTCGAGCTCTAATCGGATGGTCCATAAATCGTTGCACTTGCCCTGGTACCACATTGGTCATCTTCAGGAGCTCTTCAACCCACAATGAATCTTTCTTGGCATGCAACTCGACTATGTTGCACAAGTCGACAAAGTTGTCGGGGGTGCCGAAATCGGGGAGTCTGATATCCTTCATTGCTTTGTTGATTTTTCCCCAGTGTTTTTTGCATTTGACCCATTGCTCTTTAATTTCTCGGTGTGGGTCCTGGGACATCTTAGCCCAATACTCGTCTAATCGTTTCATGCAATTAAGACTTCTTTTTCTTAACATCTGGATGCCATGTTCTTCTTTATCTCGGCCCTGCTGGACTGCATCAATGTACTCGAGTCTTTCTACTACTTGTTGCACCATTTCATACCATCACTCCATGTAATTGCATGTTACGAGCACCATGACAGTGTCCTCCTAGAAATCAGCTATCTTTGCTATAAAAAGGTGTCGTTCTTTTGTGAATTTTTTGTATGCTTCTTCAAACTCGCTTCTCAGATATACTGTGTTCTGGGTGGCTCCCTCGTAGTACTCAGCCAGGTGGCGTAAATTTTCTAGTTCCTTTCGGGTGGTTACCAACTCCTTTTAATCTCATTTAGCCCTGTCCAGGGTGGCATCCAAGAGCACCATCCCCACATCGATAAGCTCTAATGTTTGGGCATCAACGATGTTTATCAAATTCTCCTCTGCAGTCATGAGGATGGAGCAGTCCAACGTGATCCTCCTCTTCTTCATGGTTATTTTTATGATGGCCTTTCTTTTTCGATCATAAGAGATCGCATAAATATCTGCTACCTCATCTATCGGCTCGGGTATCTGCTAATCACCCCATGTCAGTTTGTTTCCCAGGTTACCGGTCGTGTCTACTTGTTCAAGGTCGGGTTCTTGAACTCCCTCGTTGTATTTCGAGGGCTCATCCTCTACCTATCACTTATCGAGGACCTAAGTATTAAGAGGAGTAGAGACGTCAGGCACAGACTTGTTACTTACTTGCTCGTTAGTCGTTGAATCGTTGATTTCCTTTTGTGGGGATCCTTCCTTTGGATCATCTAGTTCGGGCTCATCCTTTGGATTATCTTCTATGGTTTTCGATGCATCGGGTCCCTTCATTTCAAGGCCACTTTTGGATTCTATTTCCTTTTGTGGGGCCTCCTAGGTTTGGACCTCGGGCTCAAAAGAAGAAGTATTCTCAGGTCCCTTTTCTTCTTGGTCATGCACAAGGGTCCTTTGAGATTCCTCCAGACTCTCATCATCACTGTATACATTGATGAACTCGGTTAGAGGGTTAGGCATGATTGTTTCTACTGATACCCGACCTATATTTGATTGATTCATCATGCCTGCCGACAAATTTTCCGATGGTATTGTGGATTCAGGGTCATCTGACCCATTGGTGTTACCAAGGTTTATGAAATCGGGGCCACTTGGCTCCAATGGGATTTCTTTTAGGCTATCGATCAGAAGCCTTGGCAACCTGATGGGGTCTAGGATATCCCTCATCGGACCCATCATCTATAGGGTGTGGTGATACATAAGCGTCCCTCTCTCATGTGAATTCTAAACCTCATGGAAATTCATGTTTTGTGTCAGGGTTACTTGGGAAATCTCTACTGTTTAGATGGCTTCTTGAGGGGCTTCCACTGCTTCGACTAGTTCAGATGCTATCCTTTATTCTCTGGCCCTAAGGATATCTTGAGTCAATTGTTCCAAGGCAGTTGTTTGCTCCTCCCAACTCATGGAATTGAACTTGGTTTCTTTAGGATCAACCATCCTTGCCACCACCTCATCCCAGTCTTGAGTCTTTTTGGTGAAAATTTCATCCTCAAACCAGTCATGGGCATAAGGCCAATAGGATGATACCTGTGATGCATGTTTCAGGACCAGAACCTTGGGATCGTGCTTGGAAAAATGTACAGTCCAGAATAGTAATTCCAATTGACTTAAACCTTCTTGCTTGGCCTACGTGATGTCTTTGACCATGTAGAAGCCAATATGAAACCCATAAGGTATGAAGGCTCTCTTCTTCTCCTTCACTAAAGTGGCGTTGTAGCCTTGTAAAATGGTCCGATAACAAATTTCCCCTAATACTAGTCGATTGAGGACATATATAGGTAACAGATGGGGTGCCCCTGTGGTGCTGAAAACTCTCATGTAGGTCTTGCGCTCATCTAGATACCAGTGGCCTACTTTTGATACAACCCTTTTGGTTGCATTCGACAAACTTGGGCACTCTTTCTTGAACAACAAAGAATAAATGTGTGCGATAAACTGGTCATAGATGAGAGAATAGGATTTCTTGTACCTGTTTTCCCATAAGATGCCTAAGTATACATGGACCGTGATATCGGAGGCGTGCCAACTCAAGTTCATTCCAGAAAAGATGCTTTTGATGCAGACGACATCTAATAGATAAGAAGCCATGTAGAAGGAAGGGGTTTCTCCCTCTTTCGGCATCTGAGCTTATCGTATGCAAGTGCTCATTTGTTTGGAGATGATTTCACCCCAGTTAAAACCTATTCCATAAATGGCTACGGTATAATCTAGAGGCATCCAAGCCTTCGAAAATCTGACGCAGTATTTCTCCCTATGCAATCGATAGAGGAGGGCCATTAGATAGATGTAAGGCTCTCTTAGGTTGGTTGTCGGGTACTAGCCAGAGGTCCGATTGGTGAACTTTTTATCCTCTCTCCAACAGGACGCCATAATATTGTTGGTGCCATGCTTTTGATAGAAACTCAAAACAAAATTAGTGTTCAAACATTCCTCTGGCTCCTTGAGCTTTTAGTAATTCTAAAATTCTAATGGGAGGAAAACCCCGACGCATCCACCCTTGTCGTCGTTAATTAAACACCTTTGTGCATCTGTGTGATCAATAAGCCATTTCAAGAGTTCTATGCAGGGGAATATCAGAGTCCTTCTTTCCACCTTGTGCAGATAAGCCTTACGAACATTCGGGAGAACTTCATCGTCAAGTATTCTCGTATTAGGATCGTTGTGCGGGGTATATTCAAGGAGTTCCTCTCACTTGATTTTCTTAAACAATTATTCCTAGTGAGGGAATATTGTCTTGGTCCCAATGTTCGCCTTTGTGTCTCCAAAGTCCAGGGGCTGGACGAAGGCCTCCTTGGTGGATTTCTTGATGACGAGCACCATCTTTGGAGAAAATTTCAATTTCCTTGCAACTGCTGGGGAGGAACCCTCTCTCGTCTCTGGTTCTTGTAGTATTGGCACTCTTGGGGATTTCATGGTGGTGGGTTTCTTTGGAGGAATTTCTCCTATAATTGAAAACAATGCTTTAGACATGTGTATAGAGTAACATTGGATGAAAACATATGAATTGAAGTGTAAAACACCCATAATCCGGTACATACCTGTAGTGCTTGCTAAAATTGTTGTTTTAATACTCACTGGACCTTGGAAGTTTTATCTAGATCACTCGTCTTGCTCCTCTAGGTGCTCCAAACTCCTTTGCGTGTAGAATGAGATCATACAAAATGACTCAAAAGAATATAACGGGAGAGATCCTACCAGTCGTATCAACTAGTTAATACAAGTAATGGATGCAATTAAAACCAACCTACCGTCTAATCTCTGCAAATAAATTCTACGTTGGTTGATGGCGGAGGCGTGGAGGGAGATGCATTGTATCGGGAGGCTTAAATAGTCCTTTTGATTTATGCACAAATTAGCAACTAATGTGCGATCCTGGAATTATTTAACCTTTTAAATGCGTCGTATCTAGCGTATCTTAGAGCTAAAATGTCCCATCACATCGCATTTCTCAGTGGATAGGTTGGGAATCAGTGATACCTTGCATATGTTCCCGTTGGTACCCTCCTTATAAAACTTCTGACGCCGATGGGTTTTGATGCACGACGTGGGAAGTAACATAAAACTCAGGTGGCCAATGCCGACGAGTATCAGGGATCAACGATCGGGGATCTGTTCAAGCATGTAGTTTCTTTGCAGGTTACATCTTTGTAAATCTCTGATGCCAAAAACATTTCAGCAATCAACGATCAACAATATCCTTCCTTTACTCCCGTGATGATTACTCTCTTCATTTCTTCCCAATGCCGACAAGGGTCGGTCATCGACGATATTCTTGCATAGCACCTATCGCATAATTAAGACTCCTGTCTGTCGACACCGATGGAGGTCGGGGCTCGACTACTTTGGTCCTCTAGGGAAAAATTTGTCATCTCTAATATTTCTCGATGCTAAATTCCTTTAGCGCATTGGGGAGAAGTTTTGATTGTCAGTTATTTAATTAAATGTTAGTCTTTGTTAATTCATGATGATTTTCGCATGCCTGAGCAACTTTGAAAGAATTTAAATGAAAAACTGAAGATGAGCAAAGGAAACATTTTCATACTAAGATTGAATTAGACATTTACAAGAGATCAAGTGGTACCCAAAAAGTGAAATTTGACGTAGAATTTTTAGGGTGTATTGAGTTCTCGAAAGGTCCCATATGTGGGAATTTCATAAGAGATACTATTGCTCATAATATCTTAAGGGAAAGATATTATTGGCCAAATTTGTTTAGAGATGCACACACATATGTGAGAAGATGTAGAGTTTTTCAATTAAGTGTTGGAAAAGAGAAGAAGGCATCCATGCCATTACAACTAGTGACCATCTATAGACCCTTTGAGCAGTAGGGGATAGATGTTATAGGATAAATAAATCCAAACGAGTCCAAATAGAAAAAATACATATTGAATGAAACTGATTATTTCACAAGGTGGTCATAATTTATTCCCCTTACCTGTGTCAACGAGTGGGTGGTAATACAACTTTTAGGACAACACATAATAACAACGATTGAGGTACCTTCTGTTCTTGTTTTTGATAATGTTGCATATTTTTCTTCTACTCTTTTAATTGAATTTTCTCTAGATAAAGGGATCATTATGAAATACTTTGATAACTATTACCCAAAGTGAAATGGTGTCGCGGAGTCAACTAATAAAAATATGGTAAGAATTTTCAATACGATTGTAGTAGAAAACCATCAAAATTTGCACAATGCACTTCACAATGCTCTATGGGATGACACAGTGACTCCTAAAAAATCCTTAGGGAATTCTCCTTATTTCCTAGTATATGGACACAAAGATATATTTCCATCGAATTTATATCTCCCATCTCTGCATCTTTCTCATGCCTCAAGGGGCCAACCATTATCAAGCATGCAACAAAGAATAGTTACACTCTTAATGGTTGAGTAAGAAAGGGAGAGGGATAGAAGGAAGTTTGCAATTCACCAACAGTTAGTTAACATATGGTTTGACAAACATAAGGTTGGAGACATAAATTTTGAAGTAGGATATCTAGCCCTGAAGTGGGATAAAATCAATGAGCCAAAATGAAAGCATTCAAAATTCCAAAACCTATGGCTTGGCCTTTTCCAAATTGCTGAAAATATTGGGGTAGGCACGTATCGGTTGCAAAATATTAGGCGTGAGATTGAGGTTCTCCTTGTTAATGACCAGGCCTTGAAACACTTATTTTCTTAGCTTCCTCCTAGGAAATGTATTGTACCATAGTTTACCTTTTGTTTTCCTTTCAATTTGTTTTATTTTAGATAGATTGATGTTTTAGGTTTGTGTTTTTTCATGTTATTTGATCTTTCTTTCTGTTGCGAATTTTGTTTCCTTGCTATGGTTTTATTTTGATTTTTGTATGATCATGAAGATGTTATGTGCTAAGCCTCTTGGTATAATCTAGCAAAATCATTTTTCTTATCTTGAATATTTCAACATCATAGAAAAAATAAAGAGTTATTATTAGACCAGACGTTCCAACACACAATTAATTCACATTTTTTATGCATATTACCCAAAGAATAAATGAGTTGTATGCCTTGTGGCATGGTAATACTAAAGTTAATGGACCAAAGGGGATTGTATCTTATACCATAGATAGAGTATAGGAGGAGTTTTCTCTTGTTGGAAAAGACAATAAAGAAGAAACATACAAGTTGGCTCCTCCACTCTAAGAAACATATATCCTCCTCCCTAACTCATTCTTGGCACCTGTGAAATAAAGGTTGCAGAAAAATAAAGGATAAAAATAATTTTATATTAATCCAAAATGTAGATCCAAGGAGGGTATGCAAATATCTCCGTCGAGGCTATGGATGATCGTTGGTAGCGGAGCAAGGTCTGTGATATCGGGGTGACTCTGTTGGGATTATGAATGCTCGTTGGTAAAGGAGAAACACCATGGGGATGTTCCTAACTTTAAGAATCAAAGATACTATGTCTTCTAGAAGTCGTGTTTTCCAACTCACCTTTTGTCAGGTGGATATGAGTTATTGGTTTAGTGGAAAATAGGCAAGAAATCAGATGAATCCCCATAATTATACAAACAAAAATGTTCCTCGGGCCATATACATACATATTTCTGAATCATTTGTGCATTGTTATTTTAAGTTGATATCCAACTCTCTAAATGTCTTGTTAATATCAGTAAAATAAGATGAAAATATGTTGGTTTCATCCAGTAAATCACCATTTGTTGAGAACTCAACAAACCCTCAAAATTTTAGGAAACTTTGGGGTACCACTATGATTTAATTTCATCCTTATACTTCAATTCTCTCATGATCATAACTTGTTTGAAGTTTTTCTTTTGTTTTCTACTCATTTTCAGTCAAGTCCCAGGCTTAATATGGATTATCACTGGAAGGGAGAAAGGTTTAGGCGGTTCTGATGTTGAGAAAAGGGGATCAAGACTTAGCATTTCTAATATTTTTTCAAAAATACTTTTCAGTCTTTGACTTCCCCGATTCCCTAAAGACACTTGTGAAAATCATTGATGTGCTAATAAATTGTTGGGGGGGTTTCTGCGCAAATACATGACATATTGTTCAGTCTATTGATCATCGATGTCCATCAGTTATCAATTCCTAGCACCAAAGATTGAAAATGACTTAAGGAAAGCCAAGCTCTGACACCGATGAAGTCCAATTTTCCCCGCAATCATAACCCTCCAATTCTAATGAGATACCCATCCCATCCATTGATTGCTTAGGTTGAATTTCACTCAATTCTGGTGCGAGGTGAAGCCATGCCAAATGTATCCACATCAAATTTAACATATCACTCTCCACATGGATATTCGCATCATCATCTTGTCTTCCACGTCACCATGTCAACCACACTTTGCTACATCAGTTGATCCATGTTAGCTTCCATGTCAACCTTTACGTCATCACAAGTGATTCATGAGGTCATCAGGGCATGGGAAATGTTGATGAAAAACGTCAAAGGAAGAAAGTGATATAGTGAAAAAGTTGACTTCAATGTTACATCGGTCATCGGAGTGAAATGAACACAACTATATTGAGCTATATAAGCTTTCAACCTATTGATGGCCAATAGATTTTTGACGTCAGTGAGCCAAGACCTGAGATCACACTTTTTGATACATAGAAAAATATGTTGACAATTGATTATGGTAAAAGAAAGTTGTGATCCATACTGTCCATATTTATCCTTGCATTGATCTGAACCATCTAAATCCCAAACAAGAGATCTCGAAACCCTGAGGCTTCAAGCTAGGATTGGCCTTGCGTTGAAGCTTGCCCTTCTTTTTTGACCTATCCAGGTAGGCCACATCATCTAGCCATGTCAACATAGGCCATATCATTTCACATGTCATCACATATTTTTTGAACTTATCTCAGTGCAGGAAATTCTTGAAGGGAAATATTAAGACACAAACTAGGATAGAGTTACGTCAACATTGATGTCACTTCGGTGATTAGCTAATACACACTCAGTAACATGAATATTAAGGTGCATCTTATGCAACGGTGGTCGGTAGCATATCGACATCGGCAGGCCAGAACCTATAATAACCCGATTCCACATGTAAACAAGATCATTGATGATCGATTTCGACAGAGTAAGTTGCGAACTTGACCGTTCATGCTATCTCTCACGTTTGATCTGGATTGTCCATAATCTACAAGAGGGATTTTCAAGTACCTCGTGTTTTAAGGAAAAATGACCATTCTCACTACATATTGTTCCAAAATTTTGACCTATCTAGACAATCCACGTTATCTGAGGGAAGTCCCTAACTTCACACTTGATGATGCATATTCCATGTCAGCATCTCAAAACAATCTCCATGAAAAGGACAAGTAATAAAAATTTCCAACATTCACCTTCATCGGGATCAACGATTAAATTTTGACATAAGTCGTTCAAGCCATAATATGGAACAAATCTAGGATCCCCAATATTGGAAATCATTTCACGCTAACTCACCACTGTTAGAGACCACCGATTAACTAAATTAGCATTCCCTTTCTGTTGTCGATTAACATAGCACATTAACTCCACAGCATGGCATTGATGACGAATTTAATTCTCGTGGATCCGCAAGGATTCTTCTATACTCGACAATAGTGAATTTAAATGGGAATGGTAAAAAGTAAGTTATTTGAATTCAATTTAACTCTTTCATCTTATCATTGATTTCATAGACCAATAGAGAGATTTGCACAACAAGATCTCTTGAAGAACCAAGTGTTGGGTTCATTCAAAGCTAATTGTTTTCAAGTCTTTTACTATAATTTTTTAGACCAGTAAGTGTTGAAGGCCCACAACTCATGTTTTTATCAGGTATTGTGTTCATTTTGATAAATTACCCATGGTGTTTGATCATTGGAGAGTTTAGTTATGTTGCTTTATGTAGGGAAAATTCCTCCTCGACAACTAACAACCCATTAATCACTAAAGAAATTGAAGGGGAAGAAGATATTTACTAGAGAGGCTTCTAGTCCCGCTGATGCCAGAGAATTGGAGTCCACGCCAAAAGTAGAGCATGCAATCAAAATGTTGTAGAAGAAACTACTAGCTCCACCACCACTCTATATAGACACAAACACAAGCACTACATCCAAGGTATCTCTTCCCACTTGGCACG
Organism: Picea engelmannii; assembly: GCA_009831015.1. Classification (NCBI taxonomy): domain Eukaryota; kingdom Viridiplantae; phylum Streptophyta; class Pinopsida; order Pinales; family Pinaceae; genus Picea; species Picea engelmannii. Next base: position 684,154 of record ML777524.1, on the reverse strand, counting down.
ACTTATACAATAAAATTTACAATGATGGTTTTCCCTAGTTTACTCCTCATAGCGATCCAGAATTAAGATTTGTATATGACCATGTCTTTCAAAACATAAAATTGTCATCTCTACACATGTTGGGATCAAGAACCTCAATTTTTCACTGTGTGGAAACCTTAGAGTGGATAGTCAACCACACCAATGTTGAAAAATTCTTAATAATGATGTGAATGGTCAACATGTTGGTGTTTTCCTACCAGTAGGGGTAAGAAAATATTAAAAAACAAGGGATCCCAAATTTAGGATTAACACCAACTTTGTGGTCAAATTCCATGAACACCATAACACTATTCAAGTTATCACGTCCTGGTGGAAGGAGGATACGAAATTCATGAACATAGCCTTAGGATGGTACAATACTATAAACCTTTGGGAACCCTACATGTTCCTAATGGCCCTAATATGTTAGTTGTATGGAGAAAATGATTGCTCCAAATTTTCAGAAGCTTGGATTCCCCTAGCATATACAATAGCTATATCCAGAATTGTTTTCAACTGGGGTGCTATAATTTAAAAGAAATTAAGTATTAGGGTTGAGAAAGCACAAAAAACAAAAGCAAGAGATGCTCCTCCCTTCTTAATGGAATCTTATCTATTAGATGCAGTGTGTGCTAGAAACATATTCCCAAGACTAGGTCTAAGGTGGCATATTTTGGAGTTACATGTCCATGTCTATTTTAGAATTTTGTGGGAGAAAAGGTATAAGAAGTCTTATGCCACTATTTATGATGAATTCCTAGCTATGGTGTATTTCATATTTTTCAAACAAAATTGTCCAAGGCTTTCTGATGCAAGAAGAAGGATCGTATCCACAGTAGGGAATTGGTATTTGGAGGATAAAAGTGCTTACCTCAATATTTTAGGAGCCACCGGGGCCCCACACCTACTACTATCTCATGTTCCAGATAGGCTCGTATTGTGGTAAATTTGTTACCAAACTATCTTGCAAGGTTTCAATGCCTCCATGGTAAAGGATAAGAAAAGAGAACTTATTCCATACAATTTATATGTAGGAGATCAGTTTGTAAAGGAAACCACATAGGCCATATAGGAAGCTAAAAATCAAGTAGATTATAGGTTTTATACAAGAAGATACAGGACATGATACAAAAAATTTAGTGGCCCACCATGGTAGTCAAGTAGTATCTCATTAGCCATATGCACATGACAATTTTGAAGATGATATCTTCACTGAAAATGCTTTAGATTGGGAATAGGTCCTACAAAGGAAAGATAAACCATTCCTGGCCTAATTCAAGGCCATGATAAGAGATGAGAAATTATAATGGTTAGAAAAAACAACAGGGACTTCTATAAATGCACAAAATGAAAATGCAGAGGAAGCATCAAGGAGAGATAAAGAACAAAGGATCTTCACAGAAGTTGAGAAAATATTCCATGAGCATGGGAAAAATCCTACTATTCAAGTATTAGGGCCATTGATATTAAATCTAGTGGAGGTGCATATGGGAGAGGAAGAACGAACACCCCCAAGAGAAACTTCACCCAGGGGAAAAAATGATCAACCAGATGTGGAGTAGGTATAGGTAGAGCAATAAGAACCTAGATCAACAACTGAAACCTTGAAAGAGACACCGGGCAGAAGCATGTTCGCACCAGTAATTGTTGATCTGATTACAATTTATGATGATGACAATGAGGATATAGACATCTTAGAAGTCCCAATAATCAATAAAGTCCTTACATAAATGAAATACACCTAGCCACCCCAAGGACCACAACCTATGGATGTGGTAACAAGCCTAGATACAGCCAATAACATCACCACTCCCTTGGAACAAGATTCAAAACCTCAAAATGATGGGAAAAGTGGTCAAGAGGATAAGGAGGAATAACATGGAACATGAGATGTCACCTCGGAAGGAAAGGAAAATAAGGAGGATAATTTACATGAAAAAGAGAAGGAAGAGGCTCAAGAGGAGAAAGTTGAAAGTACTAGTGAAGGTTCAATCCCAGAAGAAAAAACCCTTGATAGAGAAGAGAATGAGGAAAATTCATATGTCGTGGAGCAACCAGGAGATGACACACTTGGAAGAAAGGAGTAGGAGGAACAAATTATTGATAAAGAGACTGAAATAACTACAACATAACCTCTACTTCCTTCTTCATCCAATGGAATGACATCACCCTTAGTAGTAGAAGAAAATGATGTTACTAAAAACACCATTGACATCGAGATGGAAGAAATGCTTAAATATGTAGAGAATGAACCAATAGGCAGTGCATGGTATCCTTCTAAATCCCTAGACTAAGAGAAGGAAACAAGTGGAGATGAAGAAAATGTTGGCAACACGATATCAACAACTAACAAAGGTAAGGAACCAACCCTTGAACATTTTCACACCCCAAATAGTCTAGGAAAATCTCTATCATGGGGTGATTAGTAAATTCTAGAACTTGTAGATGAGGTGGTTTATGTATAGGCTATCACATATTACAGGAAGAGGGAGATGGTGGTCAAAAGAACTATCCAAAAAAGGAGGCTCACTTTGGGTAGCACTTCAATGATCACTAGAGAATAAATTTTATTTGATGCTAGGCAGTCCAAAGTAAGTGAACTAATAGGAGTAATAATGGCCATATCTAGTGCCACCATTGACATAGAAAAATAAGACAAACGGGAGGCAGAGTCCATGAGGATAGAACTTGAGCATATTAGACATTAGGTCGAATACTACCAGGGTACTACTCATGTGGTCATCTTCATAAGGGATGATTTCCAAGAAGGATACAATAAATTTAAGTTAGAAAGGGACATGTTTATGTCTTAGGTTGTAATCTATCAGGATGGTATGAAAGGTCCTGCAATGCTTTGTCACATATTGAATACATCAGGGAGATCTAGAAGGGAAGGGGTGAAGAGGATCATGGAATCAGGATGATTATAGATGATAGATTAGTGAGGTTCCAAAAGGAAGAAAAGTATTGGAAACGGCTAGTGGTGGAACCACAACAAAATATACAGGATAGATGGAAAGAATGTCTCAAAAATTGTAGAAAGATAAACCAAAAAATGAGAGACATTCAACTCCATGAATTTGGTATTCCTAGAGACTTCGTGTACCTCAATGATATAGTCAATAAACTTTCGAAACATGATTGTAAATTTGAGTTTGATGTTCTCGAAATTAAAACTTTGGAAAAGGGACAAGTGAGAAAGTTTGTCGACGCACTGATAAGAGCATTGATAGTCTTGTTGTACTGGAGTGCTAAGATGGACCAATTCAAACATTGGGTAATGGAAATGAAATATGAGGATAGTTAACCAATGGAATAGCACCAATTCCCATACCTCCATAGCTATGAAGATCATTTCATCCAGTGGTTCGAATACGATAAAGAAAACCCATTGAGATAGAGAAAAGACTACTAGGAGAATACACGTGGATGAGTCCAATCTACTATCTGTTTTCTTACTTTGAGTGAACTATTAAGATATTTATAGTATGTTTATTTTTTGTAAATAAAGACATCGACCTTGTTTTGAATGGTCGATGTTTTTTATAAGAATTAAATATTTAAGCATATAATTACTTTGAAGTTTGATAAATTACGAAGCTCGGACGGAGCCAAAGACAAATTTTTCCAAGTTTGTGGATGAGAACTTGATTTGTGGATTGTTCTACATCTTGTTATAAACTACAAGACTTTTAGTAAGATCATGATTATTTTGAGTTATCTTGAATGATTGTAGTTGCTAAATGAATGTTAGTTTAAATTTTATGGTGTTTTAATGTATTACATGTGAACAATATGCTGAAGTATTTCTAGTTTATTTGCTTCGTGTGTGATTTCATGTAGATCATTTCTCTCTTTTCTTAGATAATACTTGTCACTTGATTAACAATAGTATTAATTCTAATGTTGGTTAGGCTTGGGTATTGTTTACATGTCATTGGATGAAGGTTATCCTATGCCCATTTTTCTTTCTAATCTAGTTGTTTAAGTTAGTTGTACTTCTTGAATGTTTGAATATTAAAGAATTAAACCTAAAAAAGAGACACATCCTTTCCAAAACAACATTTAAATCCCATTGAAACTTGTCAGATCACCAATACAAATAATCACGCTACCTCAAATAGAGAATAGTCTAATTGGGCCTCCTATCTAGGCAAAATTCCTATAGTTGAACCAAAGGGAATTAAGACCCCTCAACATGCTCTAATTCCAAGAAATGAGGTGACATTTTAGGGCCCTTTTTTTTCAATGATGTTACATTCTTGGGCCTCTTTTGGTCAACCTCAAGGTGAGGCCCAAAAGTTGAAGTTTTCAATTTTCAAATAAAAATAATATTTTGATACCAATTTGAGAGATTGGCATGGGTTCTTGATCACATGTGAAAACAAGATATTCTAGAGCCCCTTTTGGTGAACTTTGGATCATTATTGGGTCTCTTTTAGTCAACCTCGAGGTGAGGCCCAAAAAGTGAAGTTAGCGGTTTTGAAATCTAAAGTCATAGTTGGATAACCATTGGAGAGATTTGTTGGAATTATTGTCATTGATGTCAAAGATAATGATGTCATTAATGTCATATTATGACATTACAATAGACACAACATTTACAAGATTTGTTTATATATATATATATATATATAAGTCCACAAGTATATTAAAAAAGGGGTGCATGTTAAAAATTAAAAAGTGAAATGGTGGTTTCAAACCCATGGATTTGGGGTATTTTCCCATGGTTTGGGTTATTTTCCCATGGCATTGGGAATCAATAATTTAATAAATGGACATGTCTTTTCATGAAGGGTTATGAAAAAGTATAAAATGAGAAAGCATTGAGAGAAAGTGTGTGTGTGAAAAATGGATTAGCAAAGATTAAATTGTAAAATCAGTTTTAGGCCATCTTAGAATGTTTGCAATAACATTTTTTTCTAGGACGTTTAAGACCCTGCAATTTGGAAGATACGAAGGAGAGATCTTGGTGTACCTGTGGTAAAAATATTAGATGTTCGTTCGCTATAATTTTAGAGATATGCCCTATGGAAGTTAGGGTTCTTGAATGCTCATGAAATCAGTTTCAAATAAATCATCTTGGCACTTTTTCTATAGCTTGTTTTCTATGACGTTTCAGACCTTGAGATTTTGAAAATATAGAGGAGAGATATTGGTGTATGTGTGGTAAAAATATTAGATGTTGATTCTCTATACTTTTGGATATATGCCCCATGGAATTTAGGGTTCTTGAATTCTCTTGAAATCAATTTCAAACAAGTATTCTTAGCACTTTTTCTATAAATTATTTTTTGGGATGTTTTAGACCCTACAATTTTGCACATATAGAGGACAAATCTTGGCATACATGTGGTAAAAATATCAAATGTTTTTTCACTATACTTTTAGAGATATGTTTTGTAGATGTTAGGGTTCCTGAATGCTCTTGAAATCAGTTTCAAGCAAGTCAGCTTGGCACTTTTTCTATAACTTATTTTCTGGGATGTTTTAGGAATTATGATTTTGAAAATAGATAGGAGACATGAATAAGTAACTTAGGTAAATTTTTTAGAATCATATTTTCAAAATTGGATATGTGGAATTTTGTACATGTTATTTCTTGGGAAGAGGCCCAAAACAACAATCTTTGGGAAATTTTCCAATTGGAAATTCAAATTTTGGTCAGGCCTGGTAAAGGTAGAAATAGTGTGTTTTCTTATTGAAGGAAGAAGCAATGAGTAGAAATGGTAAATGAATAAGTAGAAAGAAGAACTAGTAAAGGCATAAATAATAAGAAATCTCGATGAAGGTTGGTGTAACTCATAGATTGGTGTCTCTTTCTAAGTTGGTGCTTAGTGTTGGGGGTTGGTGTCTCCAATAGATTGGTGTCTATGAATATATGTAAGAGAATGGTGTCTCTTTCTAAGTTGGTGATTATAATTGGGGATTGGTATCTGTGAATATTTGTAAGTGATTGGTGTCTCTTGCTAAGTTCGTTCTTAGCGGTCGAGATTAGTGTCTCTAGTAGATTGATGCCTCTTTCTAATTTGGATCTTAGTGGTGAGGATTAATGTCTCCAATATATTGGTGTCTATGATGATCTGATATATTGGTGTTTCTTGTTAAGTTGGTTCTTAGCGGTAAGGATTGGTGTCTCAAGTAGGTTGGTGTCTATGAATATCTAAGTAAAAGTAGGTTGGTGCCTACTGAGATTTGTACTAGTGGGTAGTGGTGTCTCCAGTAAGCTATTGCCTAAAAATATTTTTAATAGTAGGTTGGTGCCTACAAATAATTATAAAGAGAAGTTTCATGGTTTTCTCCTGAAAGGGTTTTCATGTAAATATTTTGTTCCATGTTTTTCATTTAATATTTTCTTATGGTTGATGAATGTTTGAAAAAGTAAAAGAATTGTATCATATTGATTAACAGCCCCCCCCCTCTCATTATAATTGTTTTCTCATCAATTGGTGTCAAAGAAGGTTCCTTTGGAAATAATCTAACCAATGGAAGGTAGATTGCAAGAGAACACATAGCTGGTCAAGAAGGTTTATGCAAAAATATGGCTATGTTGTTTGATAAAACAAACTATACCTTCTAGAGAATAAGGATGAAAACCTATTTAATGGCTCTTGGTTTTGATATTTGGAAATTAGTCATGACTATTTATATAGCCTCGACAAATCCTCCAATATATGCGGTCGGGAAGAAGCCAAGTGAACATAATGCAAAATCTATGAATTCCATCTTGTGCGATCTATCAAAATCCAGGTTTGTCAAGGTGATGCATTGTAAATATATAAAATAAATTTGGGACAAACTTCAAAATATCTATGAAGGTGATGGTAAGGTTAATATAGAAAAGATCCAAACTCATAGAAGACAATTGGAGAGTCTGAAAATGAAAGATGAATAAAATGTTGCAACCTATCTCTTGCATGTGGATGAAACTATCAACATGATTAGAGGACTTGATGAAAAGGTTGAAGAATTTATGATTTTACAAAATGTGTTAATGTCACTTCCCTTAATATTTGATGCCAATGTTTTTTTCATTAAATAAATAAAGGATCTTGATTCATTAACAATGGATGGATTGCATGGGATCCTCATGACATACGAAATGAGGACAGAGAAAGAAAAGACATCAATGAAATAAGCAACCTTCAAATCCTAAAAGAAGAAAAAGATTAGAGAGCATATATCAAGAGATAACTACAATGATTAATCAGATGCGGAAGAAACACATTTTGTGAGAAAACAAAATACAAAGGTAAGTTTCTCTTTAAATTCTTTAATTATGGAAAAGTATGACATTTTTTTTTATAAGTGTCCATATGCAAAGGATGAAAGAATTGACGACGAAGAATACCATAAAGTAAAGAGATGGAGAAAACCTCATCACCACAAAAAGGGTAAGCTTGAAAATAAGAAGAACTATTATAAGAAGAAGAATAATCTCTACTCAAAAGGGGTTAGTGACTCGTTTGAAGAAAGTAGTGAATGCATTTTTGATAGTAAAAGATAAGAAAATATTTTCATGGAAATAGAAACAAAGATTGATGATGACAAAGGGAAAGAAATGATGGATTCATAAGAAGAAAATGCAAAAATGTGGATCTTGAAGAAGAACTCATGTGTTCCTTAAGAAAAATAAAGAATCTTAGTGTTGTGAGTGGGAAATCCCTCTATGGACTAGCACTTAGGGTTTAATTATGCATGCAGAAAAGACCTAAAGATTCCTACTTTCTACCGTCATCTTGGACCTAATCCCCATTATTCGGACCTAATCAAGTGAGCATACCTTATTTTAGGCATTTAATATCGATCCTTCTTCATGCTTGATCACTCTTTGACTGCATCTCTCCTCCCAAGGCTAACCTACATTCACACAAGAAAAACAAAGAACTCCACATGCATTTCATATATAGATTAATGGGTTAGAGATTCAATAAACATATATGCAATAAACCATGAAAACCTCATATGGTGGGACGAGAAAAGTACTTCTTTATTATTAACTTCAACAAATCAAATTACAATGATGAAGTCAACCACTGCTCCATGAACTTGGTCTTGGGCTCCTCTTCAACTATCCTCCAACTTCTTTGCTCTATAATTCTCTTTGCACAAGGATGGCTAAAGGGTTGGGACAAAGGGAATGCACAATCGGGTATAGTTTCTTTACTATGATTCTCCTCTTCCAAATGGGACCCCTAACCCTTCTTTTATAGGATAGAAGAAGCTAGGTGTTTGGTCGAACCCTCGGCCATGCATGGCTGAAAGGTTTAGTTAACTCACCCAAAGCTGTGTGTTCCGTTAGCAACTTTCCTTTTTTTGTGCTTTTGTAGGTACATGTGGGTTGTTTTGGGTCAGATAGTGTGTACACATGTGCAGTAATGGAGCAAGGCATGTGGGCCTTTATAAAAGGTGTTTTTAAGAAGAGTTGTTCAACAATGTTTTGGAAAAGAAGGAATCTGAGATGGTATGATGCCAGGTAAGAATGTCTGGCGAAAATTAGGGTTATAAAAAATGCCCCCTAATGTGTGAGGTTAGAAGAGCATCTGATTGCTGAAATAAATTAACAATCTTCACCAATGTGTCGAACAAGTGAGCCCAGGGACCAGAAATCAGGAGGTGTCATCTACAAAAATAGCAATTGTCTCACCAAGGCGGGCATACCCATGCTTGGGATAAAATAAAATCATGGCTACCAATCAAATACACTGTAGATCCATGTCATATAACTATATAAAGTGTAGCCGAGAGCAATACACAGCGAAGCTACATCTCAAAATAAAAAAGATATACATGTAGAGTATCCATCTTCTAGAAGCTGATAAGACTTGATGGCTGGAGATGAGGTCTTCAGAGCTTGAGAAATGACTTCAAAATCTTCAAAACTCGGGTAGGATTGTAATATGAGTGTACAAATTCTCTACCTAGAGGTCTTCGATGGCTCGTCGATCATGGACTAGAGAATCTTGATGATCAAACTGAAGGCTTCATTGATTTCAAACAAAGACTTGATTGGAATTTTAGGATGGTCGGGCATGAGGGCAAGAGAAAAACTACAGAGGGGCTAACTCAGGCTTGGTAAAAAACTTCCCTTGGAAAACAACACGACAAATGATGAGACTCAGACAGCATGGAATTAACATAAGTTTACAAGGCAAGAGGCAACACAAACTCTCAATATGTTTGGAAGAATAATTAAACGGAGGAGGAAACAGCTCTATGTAGCAAGAACAACTTCTTAAGGTCTTATTGAAATCCAAAGTTTGACAAACAAATAGATAGATGTGCTTTATCCAAGGGTGACTCATTATGCTGCCAATAAAGAAAATACTTTTCCCTTCCTCTTTTTGGGGTATATTTGATTTTTTTTTGTCTTTTTTCAATAATTTTGGAAAAAGAATAAAAGAATGTTACGTTACAAAGGAGGAATGAGTGTTGCAAACATACAAGTTCAAGTCATAGGGACAAGACTGATGTTCATAGTAAGGACAATCAGGAAAAATCCTCCAGGGGCCAAAGGTGTCAAGACGCAGAGGCAAAGTGCTATAGGGCTTACATATAATGCATGCTTTAGATGGTTCAGTTGAGAGCAACATGGAGCCGACATTAGGCAAAAGATGCGGGTATGTGACTGCGATTAATAAAACACACAATGGTAACGTCCTTCAATGTGAGTTTAATGAGCCCAGAGAAGTTAAGCTCGATGGTTTTTCATATTTAGAGAGTCTGAAAAAATGTAAAAGGAGACTCCATTGGGGTACCTTTTTCGAAGGTAGTCTAGTTGGTTCGAAAAAGGGGTAACTAGCACCAAAAAGACGTCTATTCAAAACCATTTTAACGAGTGTGATAAAGACAAGATCACTCGGCCATTTTTTCATTTTTAAGGAGTCTAAAAAAAGATTAACTATGGAATCCGTTAGGAATGTTATTCTGGACCATTTTAACGAGTGTGAAAGAATAAGGTCACTCGATGATCTTTTCAATTTTAGGGAGTCTGAAAAGAGCTTAACTATGGACTCCTTGGGGGTTCCTTTTTCATAAATTTAGTCCCTCAGGCCTGAAAAAGGGTTAAAATGATACCTGAGAGTACTCTTATAGAGAACTGAATTTCCTTAGAGTATACCTTTGTTCATACAGTTGACCGTCCAGACCAAAAAAGGGGTAAACTATCATTGGACAGACATGACTTTCAAACTTCAGTTGAACGAGTGTGAAAGGCCACAAGATTGCTCGACAATCTTTTCATGTTTAGAGGGTCTAAAAAGGGCTTAAAAGAAGACCCGTTATGTCTTTTGGGAGTTCCAAGGGTGAGGTCAAGAGTGAAAAGGAACCATGCAAATGAGGCTCAAACTTGTAATTAGGAAAAACAACAAGGACTCCTGAGCCTACAATGATTAGAGACAGCATGGACACCATAATGAAACTAGGATTTACTTAGGGCATCCATGTCCCGATAAGCTCTACCTGTTAATATTATGGTAGCTGCGGGAGGTATTTACCTCTACATGTGAACCTGACGAGAATAGAAGACTCCGGGAAGCAAGAGAAACCCTAATGAATTGGTTAATAACCCTAGAAGCCTTGTTGGCTCAAGAATATAATTTATATTAGGCTATTAGCCTCCAAGAGAATAAGTCGGCCAGAATTAATAATAATATACTGAACAGACACCTACCCAGAAGGAGAAGTCGGCCCCAGTAAACTGGCAGGATTACTATAAATACAGGGCACGAGTTTCTCATTTGTCACATCTCAGGACTGTAGTTTTCCCAGTTGGTGCGCACTGCAGGTGTAGCTGGTGCGCAGGTGTGGAGGAGGGTTACAGGTGCAGCTGCAGCAGCAACAAGTTTCAGTATTTGGCTTGGATATCTCTTGGCTAGGGTTTGGACTATCTGATCAGATTTTTGTGATGCGCTATCCTTGGGGAGAGATGCGCTGCTCTTTGTTTGGCTATCTAGCCTAGGG
>ML777524.1:628657-659335 GCA_009831015.1 Picea engelmannii | reverse complement strand
TAACTCAACAGAAGAATAGAATATTAACCCTGGGAGTTAACCTAACTCAACAGAGAATTAGAAGGAAAAGTATAAGTAAGAGGCTGGGGTGCACCTATTACTCATTCTGGTTTTGGATTAGCATTTGCTATTGCTCTTGAGAAATTAGTTTGGGGGTTTTGATGTACAAACCCTTGTGAGAAACTCAGTGGTGAAATATCCACTCACCTTGTTCCACAGATTGGTCTCAGGGATGAAAGACTCCTCCACACCATTCTAGTCTCAGGGCCAGTTTATCGAGGGAGGTTCGATCCAGCTTATCCTGAGGGCCTAGGGCCATTCCGATAGTTGGGTTTTGTTTGTAGAGGTAGGACCATCAATTTGAGGGATTTTTTGGAGGGTTATCATCATTCTATATTTGTCTGCAGATTGGGACATCGTGGAGCCATAGGGGACGTCCTGTGATTCAACAAAACTCAGATCTAGGGAGATCTGCTTGAGATCTGAGCCCGAAACTTCTCCCATGGGATTCTCATAGCCCGATCTATATTCTTGGAGAGTTTCAGAGCATGTGGAGGCCTCCTTCATCAGGGCCGAACCATCTAGGGTTTCAGTCATCTAGTGGGGCACACCATTCAGTGAAGAATTCAGATCTACGGGATTTGAGAGTGGATTTGGGAATTTGGACATCTGGGTTTTCCTTACAGTTGCCCAATCTATCATTTTTCATATTTCTCGGGATGATTGGACACTTTTGGTAGCAGGGCAGAATTATTCAGGGCTTTAGCATTCTAGCAGGACATGGCTCTTTCCAGCTTGGAGGTTGAGCATTAGTGCGGCTCAGATCTGCTTGATTTAGTCTTCATTATATATCCATCCTTTGGAGGCTTATTTTGTATTGTTGGGAGCATTTTGTAGCAGCTCATATCTATTTATTGTACGACCATCTGAGGTTTATGCCAGGTTAGCCATCTATTGTATTGATCTTACATTGCTCATAATAAAAAGGCCAGATCTTTGCTTGTGCTTCTACATCTTGAATATATTGTGATCTCCATGTGTTGATGAATCTTGTATGCACTTAATAACTCAATAAATTAGTAGTAGTTAGTGATTCCAAGAAAGAATTTGGCTTGGGATCATTACATCGAGCTCAATGTACCATTTTGCGGCACTCCCAATGAGAGTACATTGAAACAATCACAACTGTATGGAGTCGTCTTTCAACGAGTTAGATGAGCACCGAAGATGAAAGGTAGTCACATGATCTCCTAGATCTTCGTTAGGATTGGCTTCGAACTTTGGTATGTCCAAAGGTAACTTCGTTGGCATAGGGGGCCAATGTGGATCGTGATAGATAGGGTCATTCAACAACCTTGTCAAGTCTAGAAAATGCAAGGTTGTCAGGAAAGGTAGTTTGGGTTGTTGGTGATAACCTGGGAAAAAGGGACCTGGAGTTTGACTAGCACCAGGTTGCCAGGAAAAGTTTGGCTGCTGGCCTGGGTTCTGGTAAAAACCATGGCCATGACCAGTGTATGGATTCTACATGTGAGGAGACATCATCGGCTGATTCCAAAAATAGGACGTAGATGGTTGGGCGTGCATTACATTTGGAGGACTTTGGGAAGGGTTGCCCCATGCCGATCCTATGGGGATACTCATAGTACCTTGTCTGAGGTTCCATTGGTTGTGAAAATAATTTTCCCAGATCAACATTCTTGATGAGGGAATGGATCCCTGCCAAGAATTCCAAGGCCCTGATGCGGAAGAAGTTCTTGGGTTTGCCCCCTGTGTGGGAATAGTACCCTACATAGGAATAGGTTGTCCGAAACCGAGATTTCCCCCAGTCGAGAAAGAAGCTGATGAGAAGGCATTGTTACCAAATGCATCAAACAAAGAAAACAGTGTTGAAGCTACCGACATATTATGCGAAGGTGGTCCTTGACTCCCTGCTCCAAATAAACTATGGTGTCCAGGTGGCCCAACAGATTGTTGATGCATTCCATTGAGAAAAGGGGACAAAGGAGGTATATGACCTCCCCCATAAGGGAAAGAATTAAAAGGATATGAACTTCCCCCCATGTGGCCTTGCACAGGAGTGTCAGAGCTCCCTGCCCCCAGACCTAAAGTCTGTGAAGTGGAGTAGGAAATTACAGGACTTATACTTGAGCTAGGCATCCTGTATGAGAACGGAGGGCCTGTCGCACTTGGTGTGAAAGGGGTTTTGGCTGCCGCCATAGATGGGATCAGACCACTATGCAAGGTAGAGGCGGTTGAGATCATGGTGTCTCGTACTGATGACAATGGGTTAGGAGGTGGAAACTCTCCTATGGTGACAACCGTAGTGGGAATTGAAGAATTCCCAGAAGGAGTGACAACATTTGTTTCCATTGCTATGTGCGACACTGTCTGGCACTTGTAAGGGTGAATTAGTACAATGATGGGTGTCGAAAGATCAATGGTTAGAGTTTCAGGTGGACCAATATCTTTCGCTCCAAAGTCTAAAATGGTCATTTCCTCCGAATGTTGGTCGGGCACAATTTCTTGTGACCCGTTCACTTCAAAAGACCCTTGTTGGTCTAGCTTTCACCTTAGTGGTGGTGGGGGTGGCTCCAGTGTAACCGGTGATAGGCCCAGAAGCCTTCGTGATTGGTGGAGCTCGTGATCCTCCACTGTGTGAGAATATCAAAGACACTCTAGGGATTTCTATTCGTTCAAGAAACAACACACACTAAAAAAGTTCCTACAAGATAAAACAAGCAAACACTAAACTAATTGGAAGAACAGTTACAACAACCAACACTAGAGCAACTTACTGGTGCAAGTGCAACTCAGACACGAAAGCACCCTTCGGGTATACTCTACAAAGCATGGCCTGATGTATGTCCTAGGTACCATGGTATACCCCCGCAGTCACCTGTGTATGTCCTTAAAAATATAGGCAACTAGGTTTCCAGTGCGCGAACAGTCACCAGGCGGGTACAATTGAAAGTCAGGTAGACCACAATGAGTAGGGTATCGATCCCAAAACCTGTCAAGAGTATGGAAAGCAAGTGGTCTATAAGACAACTGAGGACCTTGAATGGATTCGAGACAAGCTCCGTGGAAAATGCAATCGATGAAATCCCAAGACAAGCCCTCTATATGTGTTCTCCACTACGATTGGTCCAACTTTGGAGGGTTTATCTCCGCTACCTTTCCGCACGTGACCTTGTGTTTATCCCCTGTGTTAGAGGGGGTTCCTGGATAACTTTCACGATACTAGACTTTGACACTCCCTAACGCAGACTCCAATGTTTTATTTTAATGGCCTTGAAGAGTTTCCTCTCCAACCTAATTCAAGGCCCTAACCCTAAACTAGTTGGTTGACCCTAAAAACATAAAAAGTCTAATGAATTTTAGATTTAGCGATAATTTTTATGGCTTGTCTTAAGTCAAAGGTTATGAAAGTGAAACTAGTGATGATTGAAAGACGAAATAAAAATAAACAAAAAAGATGGAAACACAAACCTTTACTTAACTCAACTCTTAAACAACTTTTCAAACTTAAAATTTTTTCTAAGATCTTTGAACAACAAACTCAAAGAAGGATTTCACTTGACTATGAGCTACTTATGATATAAGTAAACCATCAAGAACTTATGAAAGAAAAGAATTTTCCCTGGTTACTAATGCAAAACAACACTTTTTAACCAAACAAAGAAATAAAAGATATTTTTTTTATTTGAATGCTCACAAAGCAAAAAGGAAAAATATCAATAAGTCAAAACCAAGAAAACTTTTGGTCTGAGCGCAGATCACAAAGAGTCACTTTAAAAATAACACACAAGCAAATTAAAATTGGACTCTCACACTTGTCTAAAAACCCTATAAAAGAAAATTTTTGAGGAAAACTTCTAAATGAAAAAAGAAAGCTATTATTGTGATCAAACCTAAGTTACTGACCGCTAAGATAGAGACCCAAACCTGAGAGGTATAACTCTTGTCAAAATAAAGGATGACTGCCTCACCTTCAACAAAATTTCTCTCCACAAGCACACTGTTGACAGTTCAACAGCAAGCGTGTGCACGTGAGCTATGTAAAGTCAGAGCACCTGTACATGTGTACTAGCCTTATACAGGCCACATGTATATCTGAAACTCTAAGACAAATGAAAATCCAAGCAAGCCAGCCCAGGCAGAGACTACTGGTACTGACAACTAGAATCTCTTGAAGACTCAGACACTTACTTTAACAAAAAAAAGAAAACAATTCAAGGATAACTTCATAGAACAAACCAATCCGAGGTGAAACCTAAGCTATAGACTGCAACCAATAAAGACTAGAAAGAGTTTCAGAAAATCCTTGAGAAGGACTAATTTTGACAGGGAAGAGGATGACTGCCTCTTTAAAATAAATTTTCTGGAATCATACATGCGACTAACACTTCCTCAGCTAACGTGTACTAGTGGACTATGATAATGCAGGGTGCAAGTACATGCGTGCAGACCTTATACAGGTCATGTGTACCTCTGTAGGTCTTGAAAAAAAAAATACAGTCAAGAAAAGAAACAGAGATAACTAGTATGGAAGACCAGAATCTCTGTTAGCTCAGACTTTGGCAGAAACTTTAAAAATAGGAAATGAAACCAGTTCTTAAAAATACCCCAAAAATATTCCCAGAAACCCTAGATAATCCCCAGTATGGTCGCCAATTATTTTGTGAGTGGAAAATCCCTCTATAGAATAACACTTAGGGTTTAATTATGCATGCAGAAAAGACCTAAAGATTCCTACTTTCTACCATCGTCCCAGACCTAATCCTCATTAATCTTAAGCAAATACGTAGTTAAGAAGATCAAGTGAGCATACCTTATTTCGGGTGCTTGATATCGATCCTTCTTCACGCTTGATCATTCTTTGAATGCAGCTCTCCTTCCAAGGCTGACTTGCATTCACACAAGACAAACAAAGAACTCCACATGCATTTGATATATAGATTAATGGGTTAGAGATTCAATAAACATATATGCAATAAACCATGAAAACCTCATATGGTGGGACGAGAAAAGTACTTCTCTATTATTAACTTCAACAAATCAACTTACAATGATGAATCCGACCACTGCTCCATGAACCTGGTCCTGGGCTCCTCTTCAACTTTCCTCCAACTTCTTTTCTCTATCTTTCTCTTTGCACAAGGATGGCTAAAGGGTTGGGACAAAGGGAATGCGTAATTGGGTATAGTTTCTTTACTATGATTCTCCTCTTCCAAATGGGACCCATAACCCTTCTTTTATAGGCTAGAAGAAGCTAGGTATTTGGTCGAACCCTCGGCCATGCATGGCTGGAAGGTTTATTTAACTCACCAAAGCTGTGTGTTATGTCAACAACTTTCCTTTTTTCGTGCTTTTGTACGTACACACGGGTTGTTTTGGGTCAGCTAGTGTGTACACGTGTGTAGTAATGGAGCAGGGCGCGTGGGCCTTTATAAAAGGTGTTTTTAAGAAGAGTTGTTCAACAGTGTTTTGGCAAAGAAGGAATCTGAGATGGTCTGATGCCAGGTAAGCATGTCTGGTGCAAATTAGGGTTATAACACTTAGGTAAAATAATCTCAATCAAAAGGAGCAGCTGCAAAAATATGAATAAGAGGTTCGTGATTCAAAATCCAAAATGTTATAAATCCTTGAAGAAACAAATAGGACTATCATGAACCTAAAGGTTCAATTAGAATAAGCAATAAGGATGGAACAAGTGGTGAGAATCCAACTGAATAAAAAGGAAGAAAATTGCGAAGAGATAGAATATGGATATGTTTCCTTAAGAAAGGAACTAAAGAAAATAACTCTTAAGTTGAATAGAATCTTGAAGTTTGAAAAGAGTACCAAAACCTTAAATAATATCAACAATTTTCAAAGGTATCCATTCATTAAGAAAAGTCTTAGATATGATTTTGTTGTTGCCTCCTTACCTACACCTGGCCTTTCTACAACCAAGGGAGTTTTATTTGTTGTAGGTGGATTTCAAAATGGTATGCTAGAAGAGCAGCCTATTGTTGATTTTGTCGAATAGATTGATGAGTTGCTTGTTCCTCACATGGTAGAATTTGAGCATACATATGACATTGTTGTTGATATTCTAGGTTTTTATACTCCTATAAGTGAAACTGACCCTAAGCCTAATTACTCTGATCATCTAGAACAAAATATTGTGCCCTATCATCATCCTTTCCATAAAAATTGAAGGAATGAAAATCATTCTTTCATGTATTTGCAAAAGATACATGAAAGACATAATTGTGGATCAGTGTCGAATACCGAGATAGATCATGGTTGGATTGATGGATGGTCGTGGAATAATTTGACCAGAGGTTTGAAGACTTCATATCATTGTGTATCATTGTATGTATAGTCGTGTAACATTCCTCTTACTTACTGATGATTTCCTTGAATGTTGTCAACTGATGATCAACCCAAAATGACAGTCGACTAGAGTTTTGACTACATGCTTAAGGAGAAGCACAAGTTCATGGGGAGCATCCATTCTCCATTGATGTTGAAGGGGGATAATTCTCTCTATTCTTGGGAGATTTGGAAACAAGGGGAGAATTATTTCTATGCTTGGTGGAATATGTGTTTCGTTGTATGATTGCCATTAATGACAAAGGGGGAGATTGTTGGAATTATTGTCATTGATGTCAAAGGATTAATGATTTCATTAATGTCATATTACGACATTACAATACACACAACATTTACAAGATTGATTTATATATATAAGTATACAAGTATATTGAAAAAAGTGTGCATGTGAAAAGGTAAAAAGTGAAATGGTGGTTTCAAACCCATGGATTTTCCCATGGTTTGGGGTATTTTCCCATGGTATTTGGGGTATTTTCCCATGGTTTGAGGTATTTTCCCAAGATATTTGAGGTATTTTACCATGTTGTTGGGAATTAATTATTAATTAATGGACATTTCCCTTCATGAAGGGTTATGAAAAAGTATAAAAAGAGAAAGCATTGAGAAAAAGTGTGTGTGTGTGTGTGTGTGTGTGTGAAAAATAGATTAACAAAGATTGAATTGAGAAATCAATTTCAGGCCATCTTGGAATTTTTACGATAACCTTTTTTCTAGGAAATTTCATACCTTGCAATTTGGAAGAGACATAGGAGAGATCTTGATGTACCTGTGGTAAAAATATCAGATGTTGGTTCAATATACTTTTGGAGATATTCCCTATGGAAGTTACGGTTCTTGAATGATCCTGAAATCAATTTTAAACATGTTAGCTTGACACTTTCACTATAATTTATTTTTTGTGATGTTTTGAACCATGATATTTTGCAAATACATAGGAGAGATATTCATTTACATGTGGTAAAAGTATTAGATTCTAGTTCACTATAATTTTGTAGATATTCCCTGTGGAAGTTAGGGTTCCTGAATGCTCTTGAAATCAATTTCAAACAGGTCATATTGGAACGTTTGCTATAAATTATTTTAAGGGATGTTTCATACCCTAATATTTTGTAGAGCCAGAGGAGATATCTTGGTGTACATGTGTTAAAAATATTATATGTTATTTCACTATAATTTCATAGATATTTTCTGTGGAATTTAGGGTTCCTGAATGCTCCTGAAATCAATTTCAAACAAGTCAACTTGACAATTTTTCTATAACTGATTTTCTGGGACATTTTAGACCTTGCAATTTTGTAGAGACAAAGGAGACATACATAAGTAAATTATGTAAATGTCTTAGAATCATATTTGAAAATTTGAATATATGGCATGTTTTACAAGTTTATGCTTGGGAAGAGGCCCAAAACAACAAGATTTGGGAAGTTTCCATTTGGAAATTCAAATTTTGGTCAAACTTGGTAAAGGAAAAAGTAGTGAGTAGGCATGGTGAAGGCAGAAGCAATGTGTAGAACTAGTAAAGGTAGAAGAAAATATTATACCTAGTAAAGGAATAAATAACAAGCAAACTCGATGAAGGTTAGTGCAGCTTAGAGATTGGTGTATCATGCTAAGTTGGTGCCTAACGATGGGGATTGGTGTCTCCAGTAGATTGGTATCTATGGACATCTCTAAGATATTGGTGTCTATTTATAAGTTGGTGCTTAGTGTTGGGGATTGGTATCTCCATTATATTGGTTTCTATGAATATCTATAAGAGATCGATGTCTCTTGCAAATTTGGTTCTTAGTGGTGGGGATTGGTGTTTCTAGTAGATTGGTGTCTACAGAGATATGTAAGGGTAGGTTGGTGCCTACATGGATTTGTACTAGTGGGGATCAATTTCTCTAGTAGATTTGATGCAGGAGCATCTCTCCAACTCAACAACCAGTGCAACAACGCACATGGAAGAAGAAGATCCCAAGGGAAGAGAAGCACCAACTCTCTCAATTTTGAGTCGCCTTTAATGTCTGACAATAGATAGATCTATATCTAATTTAGACTAGATGTGAATTAATTGTAATTTAATGTAGGTAGGTGGAGAAAGGCTCAAGAAGCCCCTCTTTTGTAAAAGGATCATTGTATCGAAAATTCATTAGGAAGATTAGAGAGTAGAAGGAGAGTAGGATATAATAGGATAGGAGAGGAGAGAAAGAGCCAAGACTCTGTTGCAATCCAACCTTGTATATATTGTAAATACCATTCAGTTTTAATACAAAAACAAAGAAGATTTCTCTGCATATGATTTTTTGTGTGTGCTCCATGTGTTTTCTGAAAATGCTTTTGTTTCTGAATAGTTTTTATGCATATGAATGAATGTTATGGATGTGTAAATGTTTCCTTTGCGGCAATAGATATAATTATCTGTCTATAGTTTTTTGAGTGTTTCTAGGATCTCATGATTGTGCAAGGAGTGCACCTTAGAGTTGTTAGAAGACTCTAAAAGGCATGTGCAAGGAGTGTGTAAGAACTCGTTCAAGAGTTATGTGAGGAGCGTGCTAGGTGGGAACACCAGAATTGTTCTCAATATCATAAGAATTAGTGCAAGGAGTGCACATCGGATTTATTGAATACTCTGAGAACCAGTACAAGGAGTGCGTCGATGAGTCTTTAAAGTTCAAGAATCAAGGAGAGTTGAGTGCAAGGAGTGCATGAAGCCAACACACTTTTGAAGTGTTGGAAAATATCTAGAGGAAGAGTGTGGCTGGAAGGAGGGAACAAGAAACTATTTGGAGGATCAAAGGGCCAAGACCCTTTGAATTTCGAGCAATTACAAGCTCAGACGAGATAGTGAAATTGGGCACAGAGTCTCTACAACGTGTGTATAGGTAAAGAAACCTTTAATTTTCTGAGTTCAGAAGGAGTGCAAGGAGTGTGCAGACAATTGCTTCAAAGAATAACTCAGAAAAGAACGAGCACAAGGAGTACGTGTGTGACTTCATTAAGTCCAAAGATCAGGAGGAGTAGGTTTTTCCAAAACGCAAGTAGAGTCTAGAGAATTTACCTTGCAGAGGAAGAAGTCAAAGTCTGAGCCTTTGAGAAATTGAGAAATCCTTCATCAAAAGGAAAGTGGATTTGCGGCAAGGAAAAGCTACAACAACCATCAAATGGGTTGTAGAGGAAATCTGGGCCATTAGATTTAGTCCTACACAGAAGGAGGAGTGCATAGAGAAGGAGAACATATCTAATACATCGTATTTGAGCGCGAGTATCAACAACTGCTAGATCTGACGAAGAAGCACAGGTGTTAACCCTTCAAGTCCTTCTGACTTCACGAGTTCTGAAATTTTTGGGTGTTATATGTGGAGGGATAATTATCCCAGACTCTAAAGTTAATATGGGTCATTGGTAGATGGGGGCCATGTGTCGGTAGATCAAGCATGGTCCAGAAGTCCAGTCATTTGGTGAAATAGAAGCATAGTTTCAAGAGCATGCAAGTTTGCCGAAGATCTGAAGGTCGGAGGAGATCCTGGTCGTTGGTTCCAGGAACACGTGCTGACAGATCGAGTGTGGTTCAGAGTTATACACTCTGGAATATGTCGTGTGTGTTGTGGTTTGAGTCAAGAACTCCTAAAGTTCTGAAGCTCGCCAGTAGATCCCGACTATTGGTGTCAGGTCCATGTGTCAATAGATTGCTAGTAGTTCGAACGATCGACAGTCTGGGAGAACAAATACGTGAAGTGTTCTAGAGAAAGAACTCCCAAAGGATGGAGTAGATATCAACCATCCGTTGAGAAAGAGACCCATGGATCATGGATCCATCCCTTGACCAAGTTTTGAAGTTCCTTGGTCACTTTTGACCCCTTTTTGGGACTTCAACAGGTTGTCGAAGGTGGAGCGCAAGTCGAAGCAGATATCGCAGGATCTCAGCCCCCTTTTAGGGATTTTTGGGTTTTGGGCTTATGTAATGGGTATGGGGATTTCGTCCCATGGGTTTGCCCATGTCTAGGCCCTTTTGTAATGTATAAATAGATGTTTAGGAAATGTAAGAGGAGACAATATGTGCATATGTGTGATGTTGTGCTAAGTGCAAGTGATAGTTATAAATGTTGTGTGCATGTTGTGTTGGACATTGGTAGAGCTAAGTGCAAGTGGATGCAATAAGCTTGTGTAGATTGTAGGATGGATTTGTGATGTAACCTAGCTTGAGGAAGGAAGATCTGGCAGAGTGCATGCAAATCTCCTGTCCTGTGCAGAGTAGGATCCTGTGGCTCTGTGCATGTAGATGATTGACAGAAGGAAATAAAGAGAAGAAGATTTGGTGGACGTAGGCCCAGGCTGGGGGTGAACCACGTATATCATGTGTTATGGTTTATTTGTGCATTATGGTTTTTTTATTGCTCATATGATTTGTTCTTAGTACAATAATGTATGTTTAGATGTATTTGATACAATAGCTTAGTGCTTGGTGATGTGAATGAGTACCAGACCTTGTCTATTTTTA
Organism: Picea engelmannii; assembly: GCA_009831015.1. NCBI lineage: Eukaryota > Viridiplantae > Streptophyta > Pinopsida > Pinales > Pinaceae > Picea > Picea engelmannii. The sequence continues at coordinate 648,471 of ML777524.1, read as the reverse complement.
TGTGCTTAGTGCTTGAATGTGTTGGATCTTGTTGAATAATGTGCTTCTTTGTAATTAGGGTTTATTTGCGTTGTAAACAAAGGCTAGATACTAAGGAATGATAACTGCTAAGTGCTATGTTAAGGTATTGTAATCACAAATCTGTGTCCTAGCTAGGTTGCATACATTTGAGTCCTACAACCACCCCTAACTATACCTTGGGTGAGACTTCATCTACTTCACAGGTGTTGTTGAAAGGGTCGGTAGTTAGGCTTTTGTTGGTGAATTTTTGAAGTGTTGAACCCTGGGTTTGCCCTTGTGCCAACAAATGGTTCCGTTGTTGGGACCTGAAACTTTGATTGTTGGGAACTAAGGAAAAGAGGAAGCTTTGTGCGTATATCTATTTCCCTAGTATGCAGTACTCTACTTGACTTGAGAAGCTCTGTACTAAGAAAGGAGGCATATATGAAGAAAAGAGGTAAGATCTGAAAGCTTTGTGCTCTGATAAAGGTAAGAATAGTGAATTTTTTTTATTGAAGAGATAAGATCTGAAAGCTTTGTGCTCTGTTAAAGGTAAGATAAGTGGAAATTTTTGTTTTGAAAGTATGGATCTAGGTATGTTTGATAAATTTTGTCCTGGTCTAAAAAATAGGGCACAGTTAGAAGAAAGAAGATTTGATATGAGTAGATCTGATAGAAATTGTGAAAGATATGTTATTCTTATGCATAGAAAGGATTTTTGGACTAACAAATGGATGCAGGATCCTAGGAAGAATTTTTTGTAGGTTAGCCACCATGATCCTAGTGCATAGTACAAGAAAGGTTGGGGATCATTTAAGAGAAAAAGAGGATTAACTCTTTTTTATAGTTGTAGAAGACCAAGACATCTTGTTAAGGAATGCCCTGGTAGAAAACTTATTTGTCTTTGTTGTAAAGCTATGGACCATGAAGTTATAGATTGCCCTAGAATGATTTCTATGGTTGAAAGAATGAATATGAGACAAGAAAACCCTAAGGAAGACCAAGAAACTAAGACCATGGCAGAACCCTAGAAAGAATCAGAGACTGTATTACTACAAATGAAAGAAACCTTGAATGACCATAGAGATATCAACTCATCAGATATCTTCAAAGAAAAAGAGTGCATAGAAACAGGAATAGGAGGCTTCGACATAGACTGTGTTATGGATGAGGAAACACAAGTGAATATCATGACAAAAAGATCCTGGGAAATTTTGGGAAAGCCTGCTATGATTCCTTCATTGGGAGGAATAGGATTATTCAAAGGAAAGATGATAACCCTATGTGGAAGACTTACCCATACATCTATGAATACTCATGGAACTTTGACAGAGGAAGAATTTGAGGTTGTTAAATTTATTGAGAACAACATCCCATTTTCTATGTTACTAGGAAAAACCTACATTGAGAAAGATCAGACCCAAAGAAAAGAAGAGGAAGCTCTATAATAGAAAATGAAATACCTAAGAGACTTCATGGCTAAGAGAATAACACACTTACTGAAAGAACAAGAAAATTAGTCGAAGCTACTAAGGACCAGAAATATGGATGTCAAAGTTGAAAGAACACAAGAAGACTTGAGTACAGAAGAGTAGAGCACATACCCCAGATAGAGAAGAAGTATTACCCTTGAACCTTAGAAAAGACCACCAACATCATGAAGTTACAATGCTAAGAGGAGATAATAATCATAATGGAAAGAGGAATATCGAGACGTAGATCACAAGGAAGAAGGATAGAAAGCTCAGGAAGAAGAAAGCAAAGTTAGATAAGTTACAGGAAGTTCCAGAGAAGACTTCGAAGAAGGAAGGTCTCCAGAATTTGAACTTGGCCAGAATATCAGAGCAACTCAGATTGGTACTTTTCCATGGTGAAGAAATATAACTGTTAGAGGAATTATGATCATTATATTTCCATTCCCAAATGGTTAAAACAACATTTATGATCATAAAGTTCTCCATCAGACCGTTGGGACTGCGTCGTAACAGACATAACTGCATTGATGAAGGCTTCTTGTCTATTGGAGGGATCCTTTACATCGATGTCTACTTATTCTGTCGACTGTTGTGCTGAGAACACTTTTTTGAATTATATCCAAGAGACCTCATTATTTTCATGATGTGTTTATTGAGACTTCACCACCTGTTCCATTTCATTGAGCATTTGTTAATAAACATGAGTTTTATGATCTAGAGCATGCATGTCGGACGAACTCAGTGTTGTAGAAAATTCTGTCGAAGAAGTTCTAATCGAACTTATGGCTAATAAGGTGATGTCTATTGAAATTCAAGCTTCATCAATGAGAGGAGTGCAAGCCTCCTCGTCGACTGCTCGTGGATCTGAACCATCCCGAGTTGTGGCCGAGAAAAGAACCAAGCATCGAGATGACTTGGAAAATGAAAAGTTAATCCCATCCATCTTGCTTGAATACATTCTGCCTCTGTTCGATGCAGTGAATTGTGACAGTGTCCCCAGGGACTTCGACTACACCCTGATTACTGCATACCTCCCGAAGGGGATACGCATAGGAAAGCCTCAACAGGATAAGATTTTGATGTTGAATATCAACGACTTCAACTTGGGAGACCGCAAGAACTTTAGCATGCTTGCACCTCATAGGTATTTGACTAGAACGAAGGGGAACAAGTCAAGGATAATCCCCCAACCATGGACTATGGACCTCGCGTAGTCCACCATATTGAACGTAATGAAGATACCCCATTTTGGAAGGCACCAGGAGGTTAACGTGTGCATTAATATCCCATTGTCGAGCTTCCATGGAAGTTATTTATGGCTATACAGACGCATCACCATCGATCCGGCATTGATCCATCAGATCATTAGATTGAGCATGCAGGGACCAAACCCGCAAGACCTTTACCGAGGACAGGCTGCAGACCGCGCCCTGGCGCAGAATATTAAATATACCTACGTCGATGTGGAGAAGGGGAAGTGAGGCTACAAAGTAGTGCGTCTCACTTTCCAGTTGATTTATTAAAGATACCTCCATCCATAATGGCGCAGTGTGCCTCACTTTCCAGTTGATTTATGGTAAGATAGTAAGAAAGAATAGACCCATGTAGGTCATGGGGTTTGTTGTTGAGCTCGCAGGAAAATGCGTGGAGGGGCTACAAATGAACTGGGCAAGCTATTTAGTGAACCAATTAGAACAATACTACCATGAAGCTCAGGATTAGGGCTATGAGTTCCACTTTAGTTGGATATTGATCCTCATCACGTTCATAGCTTGGGAGATGTCGAAAGGTGTGACCTTCCTTGAAATAGATCCATCTGAACCCTTAGTCGCAAAGTTTACCACGCTTGGGTATTCAAGCGATATGGGAAAATAATGGCAATCAAATGCGGTGTTCCACACTTACTACCTGTAGTTAAAGAGGGCTATTGAGGTTGTCCCTTGTATGACGTCGAACAACCTGCATAGGTTCAGGCCAATTGTGAAGTTTCACATAGATATACATTTTATCTATATCATTGCGCGTGGAGACGAACACAAATAAGTACTATAGAGTTACTACAAACTCACATAGGAGGACCTAGAAGAAATAAATAAGGAATGGCCTACAGAGCTCCTTATCCTAGTTGACCCCGTAGAACTGTCTGACCCTGAACTAATCGGAAGACCGATGGTGACTCACGAAGGGTACGACACACCTGGAACCAGCAGAAGGAAGAAGACAAAAGAGGTACAGAAGCTAAACAATGCATAAGAAGAGACTGATTCAGAATCACCTAATGGAGGAGGTGATGATGAAGTAGACAAAGAAGAGAACAATGGAGAAGAAGACAAGTAGAAGCAAGGTGAAGTAACACTACCACAAAATCCTCCTGATGACGTAGATTCGTCTAACAAAAGAAAGGTTTCTCCCATGAAACTCACATCATGGAAGAAGTCAAAAGATAGTAAGACCAAGCTGCAGATTGTGCTCATGCTCAATGACTTCGACTTCATCATCACAATTGTATCAGATGCCTTGAAAGATCTTTTGCGAAGAAATGAAGCCAAGCAAGAGACCATGTATGAAAGGCTTGAAGTAGAGCTTAGAGGGGTATGGAAATCCCTTCACTCCAGCCATGCAGTGTACACTGCGCCCCCACCATCAAAAGAACCAGAGTTGGGAGATGATCCTACCCAACTCTGCAGAATAGTTGATGCGACCGAGGCTCACCTTCGTCGTGCACAGGAATAAAAAGAACAAGCCACAGTGGCCCTTAAGAAAGCACAAGAAGAAGTGATAGAGTAACGTCGATTTGTGCAACAGGAAAAGGATGACCTACAAACAAAGTTTGAAGAGTACAGAGCGCAGATCCAATAAGAGAAGGAACAAATGCTTGTAGAGTCGTTTGGAGTAAAAGAAGTAGTCAGCAGAGCACTTCACTTTGTGACAGGCTTAGAGAAAAAGGTGGAAGACCCGGTGGAGCACCAAGTAGCGAAGCTTGCTGAAGCCATCCAACAGCTTCAACAGAGAATAGCAGATCTAGAGCTACAAATAGTACCAAGTACTCTGCAGGACGTGCGAGACCAAAGAGAAGCCAATGCCCAGAGCAAAGTTGAGAGGATCAGAGCATTATCTTTGGAATGTAAACAACTCAGTAGTAGAAGTGTGCAGACTTATGGGCGACTTATTGAGGACCCTGAACTGAAGGCATTGGAGCTCCAAGAGGCAAAGTAGTAAGAAGTGACAGTACAGATGCAATTGAAACTCATGTCAACAGTTGAGAGGATGAAAAGGTCCCAGGAACAGTGCACTACTCAAAAGCAGGTCCATACCATACAGAGCAAAGTCATGGAAGTGACTCAGAGGCTCCAACCAGTCTAGGATGAAGCTTTCCAATTGTTTGAGGAAGTTGAAGGCCCAGGAACAGTGCTGGAACAAGTAGTCATTACAATCGAACAATGCTTGGAAGAACCTATGAATGAGGTAGTTATTCAGGAATTCATCGAGCAGGAGGCCCTGGTGAAGAATCTCGAGCCAAGCTCGAGGATTTTGAGGTGGAGATACCCAGATCATAGTGACTCGGGATGAGTCATAGGTGAGTGTTGGGGGCCTGTTGGCCCTTGACTAAGTTTTGAAGATACTTGGTCACTTTTGACCACTTTTTGGGACTTCGACAGGCTGTCTAAGGTGGAGCACAAGTCGAAGAGGAGATCACGGGATATCAACCCCCTTTTAAGGATTTTTGAGTTTTGGGCTTATGTAACGGGTATGGGGATGTCATCCCATGGGTTTAGCAATGTATAGGCCCTTTTGTAATGTATAAATAGATGTCTAGGCAATGTAAGAAGAGAAAATATGTGCATATGTGTGATGTTGTGCTAAGTGCAAGTGATAGTTATAAATTCTTTTTGCATGCAGTGTTGAACACTGGCAGAGCTAAGTGCAAGTGGATGTAAGAAGCTTGTGTATATTGTAAGAGGTATTTGTGCTGTAACCTAGCTTGAGGAAGGAGGATCTGGTGGAGTGCGCACAGATCTCATGTCCTATGCAGAGTAGGATCATGTGGCTCTGTGCATGTAGATGATTGATAGAAGGAAATAAAGAGAAGAAGAGTTGGTGGGTGTAGCCCCAAGCTGGGGGTGAACCACGTATATCCTATGTTATGGTTTTTTTGTGCATTATGGTTGTTTTATTGCTCATATGATTGATGCTTAGTATAGTAACGTATGTTTAGATGCATCTGATATGATATCTTAGTGCTTAGTGATGTGAATGAGTACCAGATCTGGTCTATTTCGATGTGATTAGTACTTGAATGTGTTGGATCTTGTTGAATACTATGTTTCTCTGTAATTAGGGTTTATCTGCGTTGTAAACAAAGGCTATATACTAAGGAATGATAACTATTAAATGATCTGTTAAGGTATTGTAATCATAGATCTATGTCCTAGCTAGGTTACAGACATATGAGTCCTGCAACCACCCCTGCCTATACCTCAGGTGAGACTTCATCTGCTTCGCAGGTGTTGCCGAAAGGGATGGTAGTTAGGGTTTTGTTGGTGCATTGTTGAAGCGTTGACCCTGGGTCTACCCCTATGCCAACAGTACCCAAATTTGATTTTAAAGGCATAAAGGGGATTATTAAAAGTGCCTGTGAGTCTTTGTTGGACCTGCATGAAGATTTAAAGGAACTGTGTGCATTTTGGAAGGGATCCAACAAGGATCCAAGAGCTGTATCAACTCCGCAAAAGAACGATCCTTAGACCAGTAGGTCGCATGAGCCTTGTGAGTGGTGGGGGTTTGCATCAAGATTGGTGCCTAAAAATATTTGTAACAGTAGTTTAGTTCTTACAAATAATTATAAACATAAATTTTGTGGTTTTGTCTCGAAAGGGTTTCCATGTAAATATTGTGTTCCGTGTTTTGTAGTTAACATATGATTGTTTTATTATGGTTGATGAATGTTTGAAAAAGTAAAAAAAAAAAATCATATACTGATTCACCCCCCCTCTCAGTATAAGTTTGTGCTCATCAATATTAGCATAAGGCCCCATCACACATGACACTACACCATTTTGGGGTCCTTTTTGGTCAACTTTGGATTGTTCTTGGGTCTGTTTTGGTCAATCCCGAGGCAAGGCCCAAAAAGTGAAGTTATCAGTTTTCAAATCTAAAAGAGTATTTTGATACCCATTAGAGAGAATGGCACAGGGCCTCAATTTCACATAAAAATATATCATTTTGGGGATCCTTTTGGTCAACTCCATTTAATTCATGCACCTATTTTGGTCATCCTAAAGGGCAAGCCCCAAAAAGTGAAGTTTTCATATTTCAAATCGAAAGCATATTTGGATACATGTTCGAGATATTGGCATGGGGTCTTGATTGCATGTGATTCCATGTTGTTCTAGGGCCCCTTTTGGTCAACGTTGGATCATTCTAGGGCCTCTTTTAGTCAACCCCCTGGTGAGGCCCAAAAAGTGAAGTTATTAGTTTTCAAATCTAAAAACATATTTGGATACCCATTGGAGAGATTGGCACATGGTCTTTATCATGTGTGACACCACACCATTGCAGGGATCCTTTTGGTCAACTATGAGTCATTCTTGGGCCTCTTTTGGTCAACCCCAATGTGGGGTCCAAAAAGTGAAGTTTTTGGTTTTCAAATATAAAAGAATATTTGGATACCCACTAGAGATATTGGCACGTGGACCAAATCATGTGTGATACCACACTATTCTAGGTCCCTTTTTGTCAACTCTAGGTCATGTTTGGGTCTCGTTTTACCAATACCAATGCAAGGCCCAAAAATTGAAGTTATTAGTTTGCAAATCTAAAATCATATTTGGAAACATATTCTAGAGATTAGCACATGGTCCTGATCACAAGTGACATTGCACCATTCTAGTGTCCCTTTTGGTCAAATCCAGGTCATTCTTAGGTGTCATTTGGTCAATGCCAAAGCGAGGCCCAAATAGTGAATAAATTAGTTTTCAAATCTAAAAGCATATTTGGATAGTCTCTGGAGAGATTGGAAAGGGGTTCTGATCATGGATGAAATTGCACCATTCAGGGGCCCCTTTTGGTCAATTTTGGGTCATTTTAGGGCCTTTTTAGGTCAACCCTGAGGTGAGGAACAAAAAGTGAAGTTCTCAATTTTCAATTCTAAAATCATATTTAGATACACATTGGACATATCTGCATCAGGTCCCAATTGAGAGCGACATTGTGTCGTTCTAGGGACCCTTTTGGTGAACTATAGGTCATTCTTGGGATTTGTTTGTTCAACCTTGACTCAAGGCCCAAAAAATGAAGTTCTCTTATTTCAAATCTAAAAGTATATTTGGACAAAAATTTGAGAGTTTGGCATAGGGACTCGATTCTACATGATATTGTGTCATTATGGGCCCCATTTAGGTCAACTTTGTGTCATTCTTGGGCCTATTTTGGTCAACTCCATGGCAAGGCCCAAATAGTGAAGTTCTTGGTTTTCAAATATAAATACATATTTGGAAACCCATTAGAGATATTGGCATAGGATCCATATCACACACAATTATGTGCCATTCTGGAGCCCCTTTTGGTTCATTGTTCATTGTCAACCTCAAGGTGAGGCCCAAAAGGTGAATTTATCAGTTTTCAAATTGAAAAGAATATTTGGATATGTAATGGGAGTGATTAGAAGGAGGTTCCTAATTGCAATCGATGAAATGACATTCTAGGGCCCCTTTTGGTGAACTATGAATTGTTCTTCGGCCTCTTTTTGTCAACACTGAGGCAAGGCCCAAAATGTGAAATTCTTAGTTTTCAAATCTAAAATCATATTTGGATACCCATTAGAGGGATTGGCGCAGGGTCCCAATTATGTGTGATGATCTCCATTTTGGATCCCCTTTTGGTCAACTCCATTTTGTTCTTAGTCCTCTTTTGGTCAACCCGAAGGCAAGGCCCAAAAGGTGAAGTTATCAGTTTTCAAATCAAAAATCATATTTGAATACCCATTGAAGAGGTTGGCATGGGATGTCAATTTTTCATGACACCGCATAATTCTAGGGACCCTTTTGGTGAAATCTGAATCATTCTTAGGTCTCTTCTAGTCAACCTTTAGGAAAAGCCCAAAAATTGAAGCTCTTTATTTTCAAATATAAAAGCATATTTAGATACCCATTCGAGAGATTGCAACAATGTGTCAATCATGTGCAACACTGCACTATTATGGAGGGGCTTTTGGTTAACTATGGTTCATTCTTGGGTTTTGTTTTATCAACCCTAAGACGAGGCCCAAAAAGTGAAGTTTTTTTATTTTCAAATATAAAAGCATATTTGGATAACCATTAGAGATATTGGCATGGGGTTCTAATTTTGCACAATGAAACATCAATCTGGGGCCCTATATACTATATGTTTGTACCTCAAAGGAACCTCGACATTATCTATGTTCTCATTGTCATAAGAACATGAACCTCCTTCAAAAAGAAAGAATTACATGCACCTATAGAATTTTCTTCTGACCTTTTCACCTCTAGTTGATCTCTCCTTGTTAGATGTGTTGGACGTAACACTTTTCCCCCTCCCTCCAAAAATTCCCTCGCTCCAGGATGATAGGTATAAAAATAACATGTTCAGTTGTACCTACACTCCATCGAATGAGAAAACATAGTTAGTAAAAGGGGAGAATTTATGGACAATGAATAATTTGACCCTATATTTGTAATGTTAAAGCTAGACGTTGTCATAATTTGACCCAATACATAATCTGACGAGGTAGTTGACATATTCAAGAAAGGATTGACTAGGTAGTTGACATCTTCAAGAAAGGGTTCTATAAGCTTTGTAATTTTTTTATGAAAATGGAAGGCTTGGAAATAAACCCAATCTTAGTATGCTAGAAAATGTCTAAATTGCTTTAGCATGTTTTGATTCTCTATAAAGGTAATTGCATTGGAGTGAAATTGTGAGCAATGGAATTTTATTACCAAGACATTTTTGTACAAAAATTTGAAAGGGTAGATACTCTGGTGCCTCAAAGGAATTTGAAGAAATTTATAATAACAAGCCAGAAAACTAGATTCATATTCCTATTGATTTGTTAAATTTGAGGCTGTGATCTTGTTCTACATCTTGCGAAACACAAATATTGCTTCCCTGGATAACTTGAGTACTAGTATGAAAGGTAATTACGACACCAGGACTTTTATTTACGATGTGATCAATGTTAAGTACCTAAATATATCTAAAGATAAATATCAAAATAAACCCACAATATCAACAAGAATGAACCAAAACATTCACGAAATTACTAAACATAAGAAATAGTTAAAACCCTTGAGGTAGGGTAACACCATATATTAATCCTTAAGGAAGGATAACACTCCTCAAACAATTCTTGATACATTCACAACATTCTTCACTATATTTCATTACATTTCTTACACTTCTTTGTATAACTCTCTATATCCCCTAGGAACCTTCTATAGATCCTTCTCACATTTATTACATATAACTACCATAGTGAGCCTTTATTGATATAATGGACCTAGTCCACCTTACATTGAATGACCACATTCTCATATATTAAATGACTTCCACTAATAATACATAACCACATTCCCATTGGGTACCTCCCTAGGTACCCCATAGTACATCCCTAGGTATACTACATTACATCCCCCTTCACACGTTTTGTCCTTGAAACATGAGAAGAAGCCATACAATATGAATGGCTAAGAAATGTATCTAACTCGTACCATGTACGACCACCCATCCATCCCAATGGAAGTCAAACATGATGTTCATTTGCTACCTTGCCACCCCGATCTTGCTTTGCATCATGTCGGGTTTGCCATGGGATTGTTTCTGTAGCATGAGCTCTTCCCATAGTGTTGGTAGTACTCCATGCACCTCTTGAATGGTTTCTTGTCTGGTGCCCTATTGGTGCATAAATGTGTTGATGCACATGCCCTTGCCTTGATGACTGTTGTTTCTCGATATGATGTGGATGGAGATATACAAAAAAATAGGAATTTGTTCTTTTTTCTTCAAATCTACAACACTTTGTGCCTTTGAGTCAATGACCTCCTTAGCTTCTTGATTATGTCCTTCATGTGGTTTTGTTCATCTCCTTCTATAGAATCTACCTCTGATTCAATTTCAAACTCTACAATAACTTCTTTGTTGGCCTCCATGGGCCCATCTTTCTTACTAAGATACACATCATGCAATGTGATTTTCTTTTTCTTATACCAAAGATTTAAAAACTTATTTAGAACATTAATATTAAGTGTACCAACTGAGTCCATCCAAGGATATCTCAAAACAATATCCACATCATCCATATCTATAGCATGAAAATATGAATGCAACACATATTTATCCATAGTGATATTCAAATATTTAAAATTTTGAACATGTTTATCAACAACCTATGTGTTGTGAATATTCTTTGTAGGAACTTGCAATCTATTAACCAACTAAACATTGATAAAATTTTGTTGGCAACTAGGGTTAATTTAAACAATGACATTTTCTTTATGAATACAACCATGAATATGTAATATAGATTTTCCACATGAAAATAAACCCTTGGTGCTCTCTGTATCCTTATTTTTCCATGAGATCACCTATATAACAATATTTGTTCAAATTCTCCATTAGAGAGTGTCATCATCTCCTTATAATCAAGCGATTTTCACCAAATGGCAGCAACACCTTGTAATTTGTGAGCTACCCAATGGGGCCAATTCTCTTCCCATTCTGACTTTATTTATTTAATGAATGATTCAATACTAGGGCCATAAAATTTCCCTCTAAAATACATCTTGATATGAAAAACCCAAAAAATAGAACAAGGGTTTTAAAAATAAATCACTACAGTAAATCGCGGTTTTTTCAGGAAAAACCCTAAAAAACTATTGAATTTAAAATGCTCATAACTTTACTTCCCAAACTCCATTTCGAGCGATGTTTTTTTTCAAAATTGGGTATTTTTTCGAGAGAAATTAAAATATACAATTTTTTTGGCCAAATTATACATAGAAATTTTCATATCTGAACCTAAGTGTGTCACCCTCTTTTTTCCCTAGAAAACAATTCTACAAAAAGAGAAAAAATTTCTTCCCTTCTTTGGCGAAGGAAAGTGGCCTGATACCAATTGTTAAGATCCAAATACTTGAATACAAAATACCACAATAGTGCCAAAGATATATGAATATAATTACCACACAAGATATATGGAACAATATATAAAACCACACTTTATTATATCAAACCATTGAGGTAGGGAAACACCATACAATGGATCCCATTATGGAAGGGATCCTCTCCTGTTCACTTGACTCTTCAGGGGGGCTTCCTCCTATTGAGCTACCGCTCCAAATACAATATTTATATTCATATCCCATTACATTTCTTGAACCCCTTTATATAGTTCTACCATCACCTAAGAACATTCTAGAGGAGGAATCTTCTAGAAGTAAGACCTTCTAAGAAGTCCTCTTACATTTATTATGTCTAACTACTTGTTTATTATATCTAACTACCATAGTGGGACTTATTTAATAATATAGTGGACTTATTCCACCTTACATTGAATGGACTCCACTATATCACTATGGGCCCTCTGCCCCCCACCCCCCACTACCTCTCTAGCTACCTAACACTTACCATCTCGAGTTTGTTGTCCTTCGCATGCGGGTTGGGAAGGTGGCACAACAAAGGCGTTTGATGGCCAATACGGCCCATATATACACAAATTATGAGATAATTACCCATTTATGGGCCTTGGCATTGGATAGCTATGTCAGTTGCATCCCCTTCTGGATGAATTACTATTTGTCTCTCTTATTCCTCCACAGGATCCCTATTGCACTCTACAGTGGGATATTTCTCTCCTTTCTCACTTCTGTATCCTATGCTTTGGTTCTCCACCTCCTTTTACATGGCTTGGGGTAGCTCCTCCAGTGGTGGCCAGGGGGGAACCTATCCCCAACCTAGAACTCATTCTGGATTTCCACTGGTGGATACAGCTGAGAATTCTGTGGATTCCTATCTCTTAGCCACCCCTACGAAAATTCAGTCAAAAATGGATATGGCCGAGGTTGATGTTCAAGTTATATGGAAGTTCATATCGGATGATGAGGTGAAGGACACGACTAGCTCGTGGTTTACTAAAATTGGTTCTATTTGTGGTAGCTACTTGCAATGCCTGGAAATTGTGGACACCTATTGGTACTTGAAAACTTTGATGGGCATAGTTATGTTGGACCACCATGAAGCCTGCCAACAGGTCCTCCTGCAACTCAATGATCTATAGCTCCAGATAAAGTTGGTTGACCACAAGATAAATGTGATTGCAGACAAGATGACCGACATGGATCTTTCCAATTTCGACTATGATCATCTCCAAGACTTGATGGCAACAGAACGAAATATTAGCTAAGTTCTATGTTGTTCCTTCTATGGTTTTTGTTAAATTACTAGTGAGGCTTGGGTTTACCACCTATGATTAATAGATTAAATAAGGATAGAAGTTATCATAGAGGAACTAGGAGCTATTCCTACTTTAGTTTATCAGTTATAGCCCTTGTATATATCAAACACACATATGTTATGTTTTATTGTTGGTCTGGTTTCTTAGCGAGCAGGCATATAGTAAAAGTTTTTTGTATATTTTCTCCCTATCAGTAATACAAAGACTTTGGATTATTAAAATAATAGTAATAATAATTAATACATCATAATGAAAAGACATCCCTTGTCCAAAATACATGTCTATTAATGAAATAGCACCCCTGCGTGGCTGTATATGGTCGTCATTGTCATTGTGATCAAATATCCCATTCATTCTTATACATTTACTCAATATATCATTATTTATTGTCCTTGTGGATATCTTTATATTCCAAGCATTTTGGATATTACATAGTGAACAGGGTTGGTTCACCACAATGGTATCATAGATCCATCTCGATCCGTATTTTGGCCACAAAATAGAGTTTCTCTAAAATTGGGTTTTTTTACCTCATATTGGTCATTGGCCACACGCAAAATTTTCAGAGTTTCTCCGACTCCAAAGTCTTTGACTAGAAACATGACCTTTGGTCATTCATTATTTATTTGTTAACAATTATTCTACTTCTCTCTCTCTCTCTCTCTCACACACACACACACACACACACATGTATATATATGAAAAATGTTTCGTTGTAGATCATTACAAAGGGAAAAAAATATAATTAAAGAAAAAAAAGAAAAAAAAAATAGCATACAACCATTTTGTTTGTACAACCACAATTTCATTTATTACAATGATACCTACCAGTTGTGGCACAATAAATTTCAAATTTTTGAAGAGGCCGTACAAATTGCAACCACCAAAAATCTTATAACAACAATACAAAAAGAAATGAATTGTATTTTTTGTACTATCTGTACCAACTAATGTGCACATAAACGTTGTTGTACACCTATGATCTCTGCACCACGTCCATCGTGCTATTATCCATACATTTGTCGTACTATAGAAGCTATATGTAAATTCATCGTACCATAGAAACTATTTGTATAGGTTACCTTCATCGCAGTTGTACATCAATACAACCATCAATCTGCATCAATCATCCAATCCGCATCAATCATTAATTTGTTGTACATTTTGTGTCCATATATCCTGTCGTACAACTCCTAGAAGATTAGTTTATAGTAAAACTAGTACATATAACAATTAAAACTGGGCTATACATTAAAAAATAATTCAAGGTTCGCACCACTGTGTCCATACAGTATGGTCGTGTGGTTCACCACATACTTCTTAAAGCAATAGTCTAAACGTTCTACCTTTTGGGGGGTTTTTGGCCACTTTTTTCATTTGATTTTTCCCGAAATCTGGTGATGAATGGTTGGATATACATATTTGAGTGGCTAAGTTTTTATAATATGAGTGCCCCATGGGTTTTTCAGCATGCTGAATCCATTTATGCATTCAAAAAGGAAATTTAAACAAGAAAAAATATAGATTTTGTCCAAATTTACATCGTCGGATTCTGGCCAATTCTTGCCAGAAAACCCAAAAGGTAGAATGTTTATCCAACGCCATTCTTAAATCAATCAAGGTAATATATAAAGGAAAAATTTAAGTGGAATTACCAAATTAAAGTATATTCATTGGTTTATGAAAAAGGTAAGTTATAAATTAAAGGTGAAAAATAAGGAAAAGTCCAAGGAAGAACATTTTATTATATTCTAAAGACCATCATATAATTACAAAGAAGAAAGAGGGAAAAAAAGAAGGGATATTTAAAATTTCTTCAAAATATATATAAATTATTGGATTTAATTAAAAAGGAATATATTTTTTTTTATTCCAAAGTATATGAAGGTTATACAAGGGATTATCAAGGAATGTGTGTATTTAAATATTAAGGGAAAATACATATATATTTATATAAATATAAATTATATTTATATTTGTATAAATTATATATATATATCAAAATCTTTTTCCTCAAAATGAAAAGATATTGAAGGGTATTGTTTAATCCTTTCGGAAAAAAAGGTTATTGTAAAATATTGACGAAAGCTAGTAAAATGAAAGGAGTGGGATTTTATTATGAAGGTTGTCCAACTTTATGTTACGGGTTCTCTACATTAAAGGGGAGTATTCAAGGAAGAGAGGTTAGCATCATTATCAACTTGGATGCAAAAATATTTTGACGAAGTTATCAAGGATAAAAATGAAGAAATTGATCGTTTAAAAGACCACAATAAAAAACTACTTACACAGATCAAGAAGTCAAAGGATAGGAAACGATGCATTCAGAATTTGCAACAAGAGAATCAATATCTCTAGAAGACCCTATCATAAATAAAATGAATAAAATTCTCATTTTCAGAACCTTAATCAAGGGTTTCTAGAAACAATCAGAAAGTTGAAAGAAGAAAAACTTGAAAATCCAGACATTAAAGATATCGACAAATCAGATGATGAAGAAAAATAGAATTTAAAAAATAACAATAAAAACCTACTTACACAAATAAAAAATCTTAAGAATGATAACGAATCTCTAGAAAACAAGTTAGAACTACTTATAGAAAAGGAAGCATCAAAGTTTTCAAAGGAACAAATCCAAGTTATGGAAAATGGAACAATTACGAATCAAATCCCTGTCACAACTCAAAGAGATATAAAATCAAATGAAAATATACAATGTCATATGTTGGAGTACAAACAATGGAATCTCAAGGTATACATAGTAATCAAAATTCATCTATTAACAAGGAAACATAGGTGCATTAAAAAAACCATATATCGAAGTTAAATGAAAAAAATGCCACAAGTATGATAGGGAAAAATTATGTTATAAGAAATCCTTATCAACATTCAAATCATATGAGCAAAGATCTTAACCAGTCAGAATATCAATTTTATTTAGGACAAGAACAACTAACTTATCATCCAAATAATATTCATACCAACGCAATTCAGTCTTATGATAACCATTCATCGTGGAAGAGCAGTGTTCCATAAAACATTGAATTAGGATGGTCTGATCTTTTCACAATTCGACAGTTTTGTTCAAATATTCGTCATTCATATCGTCTTGTATAATTAATCCTTACCACACCAAAAATAGAGAATCATGAAAATACATTGTGAGCCGGAAGGAAGACGTAAGCCTCTTTGTAAACATGCTTTGAGGACAAAGCATTTATAAAGGAGAAGGATGTGTTGTCAGACAGTTGCCTTAGGTTGATGGATATTTGGTATGGATTGTTAGTTTTCATTGTTGTCAACTATTGGAGAGTGATATTGTAGATTGATGTCAAACCTTAGTGATTGATGTCAACCCTTGGAGAAAGTCCGGTAGCGAATTCCAGTAGCACAAAGGTTTGGGTAATGGACCCAATGTTGTTTCATGCATAACGGTATGCATTTTAATATATTTGAAGGTAATACTATTCTATATGTATATTACATTTCATTCCATTTCCAGTAGTATGTGGAACGCCACATAAATCCTCACAGTTAGAGAGTTATGGCCATGAGAAGTTGGAGAACCTAGGTTTGGGTAATGGACCCAAGTTTGTTTGATGGATAATGGTATGAGTTTTGATATATTTTCAGGTAATACTATTCTATATGGATATTTCATGCCATTCCATTTCTGGTGGTATGTGGAATGTCACATAACTCCTCACGGTTTGAGAGTTATGGCCTTACAAAGTTGGAGAACCCTCATATTTCATCTAGAAGCCCCAAAAGGTCAAAGTAGTCAATGTGGTTTAAGAGATTTTAGAAGGTAAATAATAAATTGAATTGATGATTGTACTATAATTCAAAGTGAATACAAAATAAATTATTTAAATAATAAATTTAACAGAGAAAATAGAAGTCGGTTAACCCTAAAATAAGGAAAGTGGACAAAGTGACCTAGAAGATGCTTTTAAGGAAGCTACTTGGAGAGTATAAATAAGAGGCAAGGCTCTCTCATTTTATATCACACTTGAGAATATTGAATATCTATAGGTGAATGAGGTAACCAAAGGATATATAAGCCAAATTTCATAGGGAAGGTGAAGAAAAGAAGGTTGGAATTCAAGGGAGGATAAATTCTTTTGATGATGCTTTCTAAGGTATGTTATTTACAGGTCTTCTCACAATTTTTGCAATATTTTTTTTCTAGATTGATTCATACTATGAAATTGATAGGCCATTGAGGAAACATATCCAAGTATCTATGGTAAAAAAATTCATCTTGTGGGTCGTTGTATTTTTTGAGTTACACTCCGTGGAAAATAGGGTTTGTGGCTAGTCCTGAAACTAGTCTAAAACAGGTGTTTCGGGTAAAAACATCATAACTTCTTCATAATAGATCCAAATTCAATAAGACCAATTGTTTTAGTTAGATAATAGTCTTTAGTATTCTATGTAACATTTTCATATCCATTCAATAAATATTGTGTGTGGGGCACACTCTACAAGGTTTCTCTCTAGAATAATCCAGAATTCAGCAAAGTATGTCGTTTTTGCTATAACTCCTTTTCAGAGAGGTTCCAAGTAGTGACTCCTGGAGGAATTGCATAAAACAAAATGAATAACATTGTGTACTATTTTCATATATTTATTCATTATAGGTACATAGTTATGATTATTTCAAGTTAGGGTTGTTGACTAATCCCAAACTAGTCATGTGAGATTAAAGAAAAGTTTGATGAAAATGCTAGTCTCTTGTTGTGAAAGTTAAGGAAGGTTTGCAAGTATGTGATCATATACACCAGGTCTATTACAGAGTTACAAATCATATTTGGATGATGAAATTGATGAAGTCCTTTGGTTAAGGTACATGTTGGGTACATGGTTGAGACAAGTAGTTGATGAGTTGGCGCATACATGAAGTGTATAGTTGATGATGTTGGTACATATTGATGAGTCATAGTTGATGAGTAGTTGACACATGATTGGTACATACTTGGTACATGTTTGGATGCACTTTTTTATGGTATAGGTTGATTACAGGTTATTTGGTACAGATTGGTGCATGGTTGATGCACTTGTGTATGGTACAGGTTGATTATAGGTTGAGGTACAGGTTGATGCATGATTGATGAATGGTTCAAGTTTATTGGTACAAGTTTACAGTGGTATATCTCACAGTGATAGTGTGACAGTGGTTCCATCATTCTACTTCTACTTCAGAGCGGTTGGATGGGGCAAGGACAGGTGGTTGTAGCCACCTTTCAGTTGTAGCTAG
Organism: Picea engelmannii; assembly: GCA_009831015.1. Taxonomy (NCBI): domain Eukaryota; kingdom Viridiplantae; phylum Streptophyta; class Pinopsida; order Pinales; family Pinaceae; genus Picea; species Picea engelmannii. The sequence continues at coordinate 630,266 of ML777524.1, read as the reverse complement.
AGAACATAAGGGGTTGTAGCCTCCTTCTGGTTGTAGCTAGAGAATTGGGGAGTTGGAGATTCCCTCAGGTTGTATCCTAAGAAACTAGAGGGTTGGAGCCTCCTTCTAGTTGCAGCTGGAAAACAAAGGAAGTTGGTGCTTCCAGTGAATGTAATTCTTCAAGACATATAAGAAAAAGCATTCTGTGGTTTTCTCTCGCTTTGGGTTTCCACGCAAAACATTGGTGTACTATGTATGTGTATGATTGTTCATTTGTTCATTGCTTATTTACTCTGCATTTATTGGATGATAATGCTACATTGATATAACACTTGGATTATATGGTTAAAAAGGAATAAATTGCTCTATTACTGATTCACCCCCCTTAGTAATCCAACATATGTAACAAGAATATATATATAATCATTAAATATTAATAATTAAAACATCATAATGAAAAGACATGTCTTGTCCAAAATACATGTCTATTAATGAAAGGCCGCCCCTACATGTGTATATATGGCCATAATTGTCATTGTAATCAAAGATCTCATTCATTGTTATACATTTACTCAACATATTATTATTTATTATCCTTATGGATATCTTTATATTCCAAGTATTTTGGATATTTACATAGTGAACCAGGTTAGTTCACCACATTTATGGAGATCATCGCGGGATACATAGGGGACAACAAGAGATGATCAACGCTCCTCAACAGTTTTCAGCAATCGATGACCTCTAAAAATTATAGATTCAGGGAGTTGTGAGGTGACACTACTACATATTGAAAAATTTGCGACAACCACTTGCGACGAAAGTACTCTTTCGTCGTAACATGCAAGAGAAAAAGTTCATTTTTTCTAAATATACACCGTCTTCGTCGTAATCTCGACGCCTACAGTTTGAATAAATTATTATGGTCAATGTTCGTCACACAAGCGACGATGTTAGATTGTTCGTCGCCCTTGCGACGAAGGTTGACCATAGTAATTTAGTTAAAATTTACCGTTGAAAATGACCTAAAATAAATAGTTGGAAAAAAAAATATATTTTTATGTCACTATCGTTGCAATTGTGATGATAGTGACCTAAAATTGGCCTATAAATATTTCACTGTTTAAAGATGTTGTGACAATTTTGCTATAACAATGACGGTTCCAAAAGGGTATTTTTGTGCGGAAAAATGTCGCAGAATGTTGTTAGGGGTGGGGAAAAAAGTAAAGCGGGTGAAAAGGGTGATGGTAGATGTTATTGTCCTTGTAAAAAATGTTGCCTCAGACGTCCTGTAGGAATTTTAATAGCAACAACTACAAAACATTGTAGGAAATATGGTCACATTGATGGCGGAAAGAATGAATATCATCCCATGGTAATTAGCTATATATTCATTATCTTTTTTTATTTTGTCAATTTTATATAAAATTATATATATGTATATATATTGTTTGAATGTTTGTTATAGTATACACTAATTTTGCATGATTGTTTGTAATTATAAAGTTAGAGTTTCCCTCTAACTTTCTATAGAATATTGCACCAAGTATTAGTAGAAATGATGTTGTACAAGCTAAGGAACATCATCATGACCAAGCAAATGAGGATCTCATGGAAGAAGATGATGGGA
>ML777524.1:600830-612604 GCA_009831015.1 Picea engelmannii | reverse complement strand
GTCCCTTCTAAGGTTTCCCAAGAACATATTGAAAATTTATTTACACCAAGTCAACTTATAGGATAGGCTTTCACTGAGCTAGTTTGTTTTTATGTTTTACATCTAGAGATTTTAGGGGAATGGGAATTATTAGAACCAGGGTTCGAACCCAGGTGTTCTGTGCAAGTAATCCTTTGGTTTAGTCCTCCTCAAGTACCTAAAGGTGAAAAAGTCATCTCAAGAGTGTTAGGAAATTAAACACTTCCACGCTAAACCTATTCCCTTCTTGATCCTATTCCCTTCTTCCAAAATATCCTCATATTCATTTCCAACAACTCTAGAATGTTTATCCAATGACAAATCATTCAAAAATTCCATGTAAACTTCAATCTCAAATTTTGTTGAAGTGTCGCCTCCATGACCCAACTTCAAAACATATTCTAGTTGTTGTTGTAAGTTTGGTTTTTGAAGAAAGATAGAAGTCAAAACACGAAGATAAAAGTAAGTAGTCTTGTTTCCAATGGAAAATTGATTTCAAATTTTTCTATCACCCATTCTAGAAAATCCCAAAGTGCTTCCTATCCTTCCACCATGGCCATTTGGGAATATGTATTCCCACACAAAATTTTGAAGAATCAACAAGTTCCTCAATTTTTCCATAAAATGAAAAGGGTAGAAGACATGAGAATCATTTAGAGTTTATCAATGTTTTTCCATATTTGGAGAATACGTTGATGATCCATCAAGGGAACTATCATACCTATATTATACCCCTAACTAGGAAGCATGTTTCACATCCTTATAGCATTTCATGGTATATGAAGCATTGAGCAGCAAGATTTCATTTTCAATTTCCAAAGAATAATCTTGAATGAGCACTTGTCTAAGTTAAACACATTTTGATCTTGTTCACAATTGGTAATTTAATCCACTGTTCATTCACACTTAAGTTTCCCTTTTTACCTTGAGAGAGGGTAGTGTCAAGTTGCCCAAGCCTTCGTTAAGCCAAGTTAGAGAGCTTCTCTTTCTTACTCAACAACATATCTTAGCTTGAACTTTAGGGATTCCCCCCTTGACTAGGATACCCTTCCAATAGTCTAAAGAGTGGAGCAAGGCCACCAAGGTGACAGTGGGTGGCTTGACTAAGAGTTGCCTCTAGGCTCTCCCATCGGGGTGAGGACTTTTCCTTCTAGGAGAGAGATTGAGAAGAAACAAGGCCCATCCATTGTGCTTCAAAAATATTTCCACACTTGTCTCCTTCCTTTATAGGATTTGAACTTTAGGAGACTCAACCACATGGAAGGAGAGATACCCCTTATTGGATCTGTATTCATCAAAAGAGATTGCCTCTACAATACCCTCTAGGATGAGGCAATTTCGTCCTCTAAGGTCTCTTTGTTATTTCAGTTTGTTGGCATCCCTATTGATTGTCTCCCCTCTTATAGATACTCCTTGGATCCCACCGATCACATTCTATCTCCTTGAACAAGGTGATTAGAGAGGATATCCACAAATAATAAATCTAGGTCAATTGAACACCCCCTAAGGGACTCGACCCTAAGATGGCCTTCTACTTCAAGAACTTCATATAGCTGAAGGATGAACTTATAGTCAAACTTGCCTATACTCAAAGACATTGGATGCATATCCTTAGGATTTCTCTTGGCAAGTTTAGGGTTTGCTCTCAGCAACTCCCAATTGGGTAAATCATCACATTCCTCGTTAGAGAGGATTTGTCAATTGCGTCAATTGAAAGATATTGAGTCGGATGCAAGAGCACCTCATATTTAGATGTCCCATTTATTATAATATTAGAGGGAGGTTCCATTGGCTCTACTAGGATTACTGGACTTGGGTCGCTCCCTCACTAATTTTCTCCTCTATCCATATCAAATATGCATAGCTCTTCTTATATGGGAGGTGTTAGTACACGAGACATGGCTCCTATTATATGGTAGGTGTTATAACACAAGACATGGATCCTATAAGGATTCCTGAGACAGATCTCGTTAGAAATTTAATCATTAGTCCACATCATATCCAACTATCATAGACTCGTACCTTTGTGGACTTGATGCATACTACCATGGAGAAACATGAGAGTGGATGTGGTTGTATTAATGTGGTCACTTGGTGTTCTCTCAATCTTATTTTCTTTAATTCCCTTTGTACGTACATGATTATTCCATGTGTCATTATATTGAGATTTTGAGATCTTGGAATCTTTCTCATAACAACTCATTGTGTCCTTAAATTCTCTTGGTTTCCTTATTCCTCATGCAGGCAAAAATCTGATGCAATATGCTTCTAGCAAGAGTCAAGTGTCTAATGAACTTAAGTCATGGAACCCCAGGCCCACCAAGGCATCCAAACCTAAAATATTATTCATTAGGATTAAGTCTAGGTACCATGTTTCTAAGAAAGTTCTTGCATTGGATATATTTGAAATGACAAATCTTCTCAATTCCTATGGATCTGAAGTATTATTAGAGACTAGTGAAATCTTGTTTGAGTCTGATTCTCCAAAATACTTAGAATTTTTTTGATAAGGGTGTCATATAACTTATCTTTTAAAATGTGTAGTGGTCCCATGTGGTAGACTCTAGAGTGACCACTAGTTCTTCCAAGTTCATTCATGTTGATGTTTCATTTCCATGTGGTGGAATTTAATTGGACCTTGTGTTTAATGAGCCAACCATGTTTAAGGATTCCCGAGACAAATCTCGTTAGACATTTAATCATTAGTCCACATCATATCCAACTATCATAGACTCGTACCTTTGTGGACTTGATGAATCCTACCATGGAGAAACATGAGAGTGGATGTGGTTGTATTCCTCATGTGGGAAAAACTCTGATGCAATATGCTTCTAGCAAGAGTCAAGTGTCTAACGAACTTAAGCCATGGAATCCCAGGCCCACCAAGGCATCCAAACCTAAAATATTATGCATTAGGCTTAAGTCTAGGTACCATGTTTCTAAGAAATTTATTGCATTGGAGATATTTGAAATGACAAATCTGCTCAATTCCTATGGATCTAAAGTATTGTTAGAGCCTAGTGAAATCTTGTTTGAGTCCAATTCTCCAAAATAATTTGAATTTTTTTTATAAGGGTGTCTTCTAACTTAGCTTTTAAAATGTGCAGTGGTCTCATGTGGCACACTCTAGAGCCACCACTAGTCCTTCCAAGTTCATTCATGTTGATGTTGCATTTCCATGTGGTGGAATTTAATTGTACCTTGTGTTTAATGAGCCAACCATGTTTAAGGATTCTCGAGACATATCTCGCTAGACATTTAATCATTAGCCCACATCATATCTAACTATCATAGACTCATACCTTTGTGGACTTGATGCATCCTACCATGGAGAAACATGAGAGTGGATGTGGTTGTATTCCTCATGCAGGAAAAAATCTAACACAATATGCTTCTAGCAAGTGTCAAGTGTCTAACGAACTTAAGCCATGGAGCCCCAGGCCCACCAAGGCATCCAAACCTAAAATATTATGCATTAGGCTTAAGTCTAGGTACCATGTTTCTAAGAAAGTTCTTGCATTGGAGATATTTGAAATGAAAAATATGCTCAATTCCTATGGATCTGAAGTATTATTAGAGCCTAGTGAAATCTTGTTTGAGTCCAATTCTCCAAAATAATTGGAATTTTTTTGATAAGGGTGTCTTCTAAATTAGATTTTAAAATGTGTAGTGGTCCCATGTGGCACACTCTAGAGCCACCACTAGTCCTTCCAAGTTCATTCACGTTGATGTTTCATTTCCATGTGGTGGAATTTAATTGGATCTTGTGTTTAATGAGCCAACCATGTTTAAGCATTCCCGAGATAGATCTCATTAGACATTTAATCATTAGTCCACATCATATCCAACTATCATAGACTTGCACCTTTGTGGAGTTGATGCATCCTACCATGGAGAAACATAAGCGTGGATGTGGTTGTATTCCTCATGCAGGCAAAAATCTGATGCAATATGCTTCTAGCAAGTGTCAAGTTTCTAACGAACTTAAGCCATGGAACCCTAGGCCCACCAAGGCATCCAAACCTAGAATATTATGCATTAGGATTAAGTCTAGGTACCATGTTTCTAAGAAATTTCTTGCATTGGAGATATTTGAAATGACAAATCTGCTCAATTCCTATGGATTTAAGGTATTATTAGAGCCTAGTGAAATCTTGTCTGAGTCCAATTCTCCAAAATAATTGGAATTTTTTTTATAAGGGTGTCTTCTAACTTAGATTTTAGAATGTGTAGTGGTCCCACGTGGTACACTCTAGAGCCACCACTAGTCCTTCCAAGTTAATTCATGTTGATGCTGCATTTCCATGTGGTGGAATTTAATTGGACCTTGTGTTTAATGAGCCAACCATGTTTAAGGATTCTCGAGACAGATATCGTTAGACTTTTAATAATTAGTCCACATCATATACAACTATCATAGACTCATACCTTTGTGGACTTGATGCATCCTACCATGGAGAAACATGAGAGTGGATGTGGTTGTATTCCTCATGCAAGAAAAAATTTGATGCAATATGTTTCTAGCAAGAGTCAAGTGTCTAACGAACTTAAGCCATGGAACCCCAGGCCCACCAAGGCATCCAAACCTAAATTATTATGCATTAGGCTTAAGTCTAGGTACCATGTTTCTAAGAAATTTCTTGGATTGGAGATATTTGAAATGACAAATCTGCTCAATTCCTATGGATCTGAAGTATTTTTAGAGCCTAGTGAAATCTTGTTTGAGTCCAATTCTCCAAAATAATTGGAATTGTTTTAATAAGGGTGTCTTCTAACTTAGATTTTAAAATGTGTAGTGGTCCCATGTGGCACACTCTAGAGCCACCACTAGTCCTTCCAAGTTCATTCATGTTGATGTTTCATTTCCATGTGGTGGAATTTAATTGGACCTTGTGTTTAATGAGCCAACCTTGTTTAAGGATTCCTGAGATAGATCTCGTTAGACATTTAATCATTAGTCCACATCATATCCAACTATCATAGACTTGTACCTTTGTGGACTTGATGCATCATACCATGGAGAAAAATGAGAGTGGATGTGGTTGTATTCCTCATACAGGGAAAAATCTGATGCAATATGCTTCTAGCAAGTGTCAAGTGTCTAACGAACTTAAGCCATGGAACCCCAGGACCACCAAGGCATCCAAACCTAAAATATTATGCATTAGGCTTAAGTCTAGGTACCATATTTCTAAGAAAGTTCTTGCATTGGAGATATTTGAAATGACAAATCTGCTCAATTCCTATGGATCTGAAGTATTATTAAAGCCTAGTGAAATCTTGTTTGAGTCCAATTCTCCAAAATACTTGGAATTTTTTTAATAAGGGTGTCTTCTAACTTAGATTTTAAAATGTGTAGTGATCCCACGTGGCACACTCTAGAGCCACCACTAGTCCTTCCAAGTTCATTCATGTTGATGTTGCATTTCCATGTGGTGCAATTTAATTGGACCTTGTGTTTAATGAGCCAACCATGTTTAAGGATTCCCGAGACAGATCTCGTTAGACATTTAATCATTAGTCCACATCATATCCAACTATAATAGACTTGTACCTTTGTGGACTTGATGCATCCTACCATGGAGAAACATGAGAGTGGATGTGGTTGTATTCCTCATGCAAGCAAAAATCTAATGCAATATGCTTCTAGCAAGTGTCAAGTGTCTAACGAACTTAAGCCATGGAACCCCAGGCCCACCAAGGCATCCAAAACTAAAATATTATGCATTAGGCTTAAGTCTAGGTATCATGTTCCTAAGAAATTTCTTGCATTGGAGATATTTTAAATGACAAATCTGCTCAATTCCTATGGATCTGAAGTATTATTAGAGCCTAGTGAAATCTTGTTTGAGTCTAATTCTCCAAAATACTTGAAATTTTTTTGATAAGGGTGTCTTCTAACTTAGCTTTTAAAATGTGTAGTGGTCCCATGTGGCACACTCTAGAGCCACCACTAGTCCTTCCAAGTTCATTCATGTTGATGTTGCATTTCCATGTGGTGGAATTTAATTGGACCTTGTGTTTAATGAGCCAACCAAGTTTAAGTATTCTCGAGACATATCTCATTAGACATTTAATCATTAGTCCACATCATATCCAACTATCATAGACTCGTACCTTTGTGGACTTGATGCATCCTACCATGGAGAAACATGAGAGTGGATGTGGTTGTATTCCTTATGCAAGAAAAAATCTGATGCAATATGCTTCTAGCAAGTGTCAAGTGTCTAGCGAACTTAAGCCATGGAACCCTAGGCCCACCAAGGCATCCAAACCTAAAACATTATGAATTAGACTTAAGTCTAGGTACCATGTTTCTAATAAAGTTCTTGCATTGGAAATATTTGAAATGACAAATCTACTCAATTCCTATGGATCTGATATAAATTTTTTATTTAGAACTGTGAATATGATGATGGACTACTAACTAACAACACGTGCACATGAAACTAAAGGTACAACCAAACAGGTACCTGTCATATATTTCTTCGTCGAGTGAGGAAAGATTAGGACAAATAGAGGCCGGAAATGCGACTGCATCTAGTAGATATGATAAGAAAACAAGGACCAGAGGTGAAAAAGTCAGAATAAAATTTTGTAGAGGCATGAAATTTTTTCTTGCGGAAGGAGGATCATGCTCTTATGATGATGAGAGCATAGGAGACATAGATGTCCCACTTAGATATAAGCATCTGGTGAAGCAATGGGTACCTAAGGAACTACCTCCTATAGATGTTGACTTCATTGTCAACAATAGGACATATCGCATTGCACCATCCTCCCTGCATGGCTTGGGGATATTTTCCATGGATGGAATAATTGTAAAATACAATACAGTAACTGAATTTATGGACTATGTCGGACCATGTTACAATTATAACGATTGGATGTGGCTGGTCCGATACATGCAAAGTATGCAGAGATATGCACTCACCACAAATTATATACAACTAATAAACAAGGATAAAAATAAGGGGGCGACTATCTATATTGATGGAAGGCCTAAAGATTTCGACAATATCATAGGGTTTATAAACAACACAGGACCCAGGAGAACAAACAAACAACTGAATTGCATATTTGAGGGACGTGAAGAGAATCAAGTAGTCCTGTGCGCAATAAAAAAGATAGCTCCCGGGGAAGAGTTATTAGTGGATTACCATTTGAATCGAATAAACACATTGACTAATAGTGTGTAGGTTCTTATGCAACACCTCTTTAAGAAACCTCTACTTATTGCATTATATTGTTTTATTATTTTTAACATTGTTGTAAATATTATCGTTAACATTGTGTTTTTGTTATCATTAACAATTTTTTAAATATTTGAGTGTTCTAATTATATTATAATGTGGCAGGATGATTGTGGAAAAGGGCCAGCTGCAGAACATGTAAATGATTATCAATTTCCACTTTCATTTTATGTTGTTTTTATTATTTGCTTATATAATTTTATTGAAATAACATTGTTTTTGTTGAAATTACATGTAGTCAGCAGGCCATGTGGATCATGATTCCGTCGATGAGGAGGGGTTTTATTCTTACACTGATCCGATGCTCTCATTAAAAAAAATGATCATTAAAGCTAACAAGGAACTATTTAGCTTGTTAGATTGTCCATAACAAACTCCAGATGTCAAAGAAAGGATCAAGCTCCTTATGTCACAACCTAACACATATAAGGTAATAACCATAATTTGATTTTTTTGTTGTTTAATGCACTCATATGTTCAATTATGATACTTTGTTCTTTAACTTTTACATTATCTCATGAAAAAACATTTTCTTTTTTATAAAGGAATATTTGGAGCCTGTTCAGCCCAGGGTTGGTAGTAGTGGTGCTACAGAGATGCTACAAAGTCCTGATGCGGGTGATCATATAGCTGCTATAGAACTATTTACTTCTCCATATTCCACACCTCAGTTAGATAGGATCCATGACATGCACTGACAAGCATCCACACCTCGATCAGAGTCTAGAAAGGGTGGCAGAGATGAGGATCATAGTGATGTGGTTGAGATGGATGCATTTCCTGGAGCTAGACATGTGACAATCACGTGGACCCTTCCGTGCACATTTTTGGTCGACGATAATGGACTTCCATTAAAACAATCAAGACTCCCAGGTAGTTTTAATTCATATTTTAATCATTTAATGTTGTCCTCATACAGAAATCGGCTAGATTGTTAATTTTAAATTAATGATCATATATTTTTGTGTGTAGGAAACGACCTTTTTTATAGGCATGTAGAGAGCAAGGCCTTTTATATTTTTTGGGAAACCTTACGCATGAGGTGGAATTTCCAGAATTCCAACCTCAAAAAGGAACTTATGGATTATCTTGAAGGCCTCTTTGGTGTAGACACATTCAATACAAAAGTGATCACATATGCAGTAGGTGAATATCTAAAATATACGTAGGATGTTTATAAACGAAGCTTGGCAAGAAATCCCAGGTATGAGAATCCTCCCTCAATTCTAGAGAGAGAGTGGAAGGAGATCATTGATGATGCAAAAGAGAAGATTTTGAGAAAATCAGGAGAACAAATAACTGGTACACCAAGGTAAATTACAATTTTTTGAATTCAATACTAGCTTTATTTTTATTTAGATCTAAATAAAAGTGTGGTTATATATAACATACTTGAAAATGTTGACGATAGGTTGCCTGACACTTCGAAGGCAACCAAAGGAAGGAATTCCAAACATGGCCAACACAAGCTAGGCCCGAGCAGCTACTTGAGGTTACATTCATGAATCGTAAGTACCCAAACATATTAAGAATATTATTTGTATCACCTTACAACTTTAAGGTAATTGCAACCAAAAACATTAAAAAACTACACCCTTATGCAATGCAGGGTGACGACTTTGAAACTGGAACCACAGAGGAAGACCTCCAACTTGGTTACAAGTACAATTATAAAGCTGTGGTTGATCGTAGGAAAAACATGGGGTAGAACCCAAGATCCAATTTGCTAGATAAGTTAAATAAAAATCAGTCCACATTAACCTTTCATTACTTATAAAATACGTAAATGTTTGATATCCTCCATAATTTAATGTCTTGCTTTGTTTTAATTAGGGGAGCAACACTATCAACCCTACCATTAGTACTGAACAATAGAGTGTTGATAGTGAAACACAACCAAAAGATCATGGTGCTCCCCAACAACCCCATCCCAGTGAAGTGTAGCCCCAAGATGTTTATGTGAATGAGGCTCACGACGATAAAATGTATATATATTAATCATATACTTAATAATTTTGTACTTATATATTTTGTACTTATAAATTTTGATGTTTCAATGGCAGATAATGTCATAGATGATCATCCTAAACCTGAAGATCAGGTGAACAGGTCGGCAACCATTCCAACGGTGCCGACTAGAGGACCAGGTAAATAATTACATTGCAGATTTTTTTTTTAATATTAATGAACTACTTCAATGATATTTAAAAATTGGCCATATAAATTCAATATTTTTTATTTTTTTAGGTGATATCTCCTCACAGCAGCATCCATGCTGTGGGTACAAGACCAGACGTACACGACGTGAAACAACATCATCTGCTGAAGAGCACCCAGTAAACGAAGACATGGACATTGATGATTTGCTTAAGCACTGGAAAGCAAAAAAGAAGACTAAAATAAATTCATGATGTCATGTAATAATTTTATAAGACAGTTAGATGTACATTATATAGTTGATAATATACACAAGGCTATTTCTATGGCTTGTATATATTTGTGAATGTAATTTTTTTATACACTTAATGATAATTTTAGCTTCTCTTAATGATGCAACTTCCAAAATTTTGTGACATGATATATGCAATTTTCAAAATCTTGTGACATGTTTCATTGTGTCTCATATGACAAAGAGAATTACCATTATTTTCATTGTGTCTTTTCATTGTGTCATGGACATGGTGTTTTATGTTTAAGAAGAGATCTTAGTGACTTCTAGTCCACTTTAGAGTCCCAAAATAAATTTTAGAACCTATCTCTGATCTAGAGGTGAAGATGGCAATAACATACAAGAAGTTTTCATTCTATGCATCCAGTTAGCATAGTTTGTGGATATGTCAACCTTTTATAACAAAGTTCTTAAAATTCATGTAATGAAGCAAGCATCCCTTTTTTACAATGTGAAATCCTGAACAAAGAGGTATATGAAGGCATTTCTGCATAGGAGGGTAATAACCTTATTGGATTTGTGTAGGAATAAAAATGTCCCACTGTTTGTTCCATGGAAAATATTGCACTGACATATTAAGATGGTAGTAAGGAAGAATTTGGAGGGGGAGTGGTCCATAGAAATTCCAGTTTTTTGTATTCCTATTTATAGGTGGGAAGGGGGAAATATGATCACTGGGAATTGAAATTGTAATTAGCAAAGAACTAGTATTCGAGTAATAATCAGGGTTTCATTTTGGGAAAGCTTAATTACATGTGACCAAATCGATGAAAATCATGAAACTATAAGTTGTAGTTCTTACTTAATTTTGTGTATCTTTTCTTGGTGTTGCTGGTATATTGTGGACATTAATATAATTTCTTTATTTCTTAGTCTCAAGCATTAGGGACATTATTGTTCAGTGATTTGGTGTAGTAGGACCACTAGTGCACCCATACCTAAAGAAGAGCATCGATGCACCTACACTGTATAGGAGCATTGGTTCACCCATACCAAATAGGAGAAACAATATACCAATACAGATGTGAAGCACTGATATCTTTTTGGGCTATTAGCACTCTAGTGCACATGGGTCATGGAGCACCAATTTTTTGGAACCAAAGTGGAGCATTGATGTATTTTGGGTTTTTTTACACTTGGGTGCACATTGTTATAGAAGCATTGGTGCACCTAGACCAATGTGGATCATCAATGTGTCTTGAACAATGTTTAGAACTAATGTATTTTTGACATGTTGTTGCTCCAATGCACTTGTAGCCATGGATCACCAATGCTTTAGATATTAAAGGGCCCCGGTAAAACATAATAATTTAGGTGCATCAATAAATAAAACTTCTGCCAAAACATCTGGTTGCATTCCTTTGCTAGAAACCTAGTGCAACATAATAGTTTAGGTGTATTGATAAAAACAATTATGCGAAAACCTATGGTTTCCTACCTTTGCTAGAAACCCACACTAAAAATGGAGAAGGGAGAAGTGGTTCCACAAAAACATCCACTAATTGATGTTTTCCTTGTAATTATTATAACTTTTATGTTATTCATGCAGAGCATGATTCTAATGAAGTAATCAACATGTCCAATACAAAGGATCTTGAGTGAAGAGCAAATGATGTGGTAAGTTTTCCCCTGAATTGTGTTATTTTCTCTACTTNNNNTATGTTCATGGATTTGTGTTATTTGTATGCATTTCTAGGAGCCCTATTTCATATTGTCAATGTTCATGTCATGTTGACATTATGAATTTCCTCATGTTAATCTAGCATCATTACATTTGTTCCTTGTGTATTATGTTAACTTCCTTTGTCTTGTTAGCATTATTTCATTTATCTTGTCAAGTAGATGTTGTTAGTTTGTTATGCCACCTATGTTTTATGAAAGTAGTTCTACACTTCCTTTCATTGAGAAGAAAATGATGGCCTTGCTATCAATGATGTTCAAACAATAAGTTTGGGTATGGTGAACCTATTCGACTATTTAATTTGAATCTGATTATCCCTATTGGTAGTACTAGTTATTATTTTATGATATTGTCATCATGTATATCTATCACC